>SJYV01048237.1:1688626-1823906 GCA_006410875.1 Neotragus pygmaeus | reverse complement strand
CTTCACTTTCACTTTTCACTTTCATGCATTGGAGAAGGAAATGGCAACCCACTCCAGTGTTCTTCCCTGGAGAATCCCAGGGACGGGAGAGCCTGGTGGGCTGCCGTCTCTGGGGTCGCACAGAGTTGGACACGACTGAAGCGGCTTAGCAGCAGCAGCAGCAGCAGCAGCAGCAGCTTTTACAAACTGTCTTTGCAAAGCCCTGGGTAACTATTTTTGTTTACTGTTTCAGAAAAGAGTCACCAAGCTTGCACCACGCCCTCAGTCAGAAGAGGATCTATCTGCTCTGTTTGAAGCATCAATGAAACTGTATTAATTTTCATTTTCACTGAAAGAACTACCCTTGGCCATCGTAGTTCTGATAACAGAAGTTGATCTAGCAAGAATTTTGTCTTTTTACCTCCACATATAACTCCCTTGTTACCAGCTTGAATGTGATATAAATTTATCCTGTAGAAGATTCCCTGATGCTCCAAGTCCAGCTACTTCCATAGGGCAGGCTAGACAAATGCCCACCATGCTGGACCCTCAGACAGACTTCAGGGATCCCTGTTCCTACCCCAAACCCTGCAGACTGCCCTTGCTCCATGGATCAAAAGGGCAAATACTCAATATCTACCAAAAATGTTAATGCATGTACTCTTTGCCCAGTAATCAACCCCACATCTAGAAATGTATGCTATAAAAATCTAGCACAAGTGTGTAAAGAAATATGGCAAGAGTGTTTCTGGCAGCACATTTTCTAATAATAAAAAATTTGAAAGAACTTAAGTATTCATTAATAGTGTATAGATAAGTAAATCGTGTGTGCTCAGTTATTCAGTCGTATCCAAGTCTTTTCGACCCCATAGACTCCCTCTGTCCATGGGATTTCCTGGGCAAGAATACTGGAGCTGGTTGCCATTTCCTCCTCCAGGAAATCGTACCAACCCCAGGGATCAAACCCGATTCTCTTGCATCTCCTGCATTGGCAGACAGGTTCTTTACAACTAGCCGCCTGGAAAGTTCTAGGTTTCAGTGTACTTGCAGATTTATCTGTATTTTAAATTGGATTAAAGTTTTAATCAAGTAGAATACATAATTACATCAAGATTTTAAAAAAAACAGATGAGAAGGGCATTACTGTGCCATTCAACCTGCCTGGGGCAGGTTTATCTCTTTAAACATCTTTGTTTACTTGAGATTTTAAAAATAACATTTAAATATTGTTTATTGGGCAGGCGGTCTTCTCCAGTTACACATATAAAACATGTTCAGTACCAAAATCTGGTAATACAAAGAAACACAGAAGAAAACATTTGTTCACCATGCACCATCCAGAAGATAATCACCACTAAAAAATAACAAAAATTTAAAATATAGGTTCTCCCATAATTTTGTGCACATATATAGTTATAGATAATTATATGTATACATATGTATTTATATTTTTTTTACTTAGAATCACTGAGGTGTAATTTTAGTTCCTATAAAATGAACGTTCAAATTCTTTATGCCAAGTGCCCAAAAGGCAAGCACAAGACTGTTTCAGTAGAATTTCAGCTCTACCTTGCAGACTATATCTAGCTAAAATTCCCTCCAGCCTTTCAGGGGAATCGTGGATTCTGAGAGCAGAAGCTTTGTGAATAAAGTAGAAAACAGTGAAACTCTCTGTCAATCTGAGATCCTTTAGGAAACTTTAATAAACAAATAAATGTTTAATAAATATTTCAAAATACATTTGTCAGGAAGGAAGGTGGGAGGGTGGTTCAAGAGGGAGGGGACATAGGTATACCTATGGCTGATTCATGTGGATATTTGGCAGAAACCAACACAATTCTGTAAAGCAATTATCCTTCAATTTAAAAAAAAATTTTTAATTAAAAGAAAAAAAGTATATTTGGCATAGCAAAAAGATATATGGCCCCCACCAAGAAAATCCAGGTAAATTTGGGACCTCTTATAATGTATTTTGTAAGATAATTTGGCATCATTAGAACCCTGGATGCCATTTCCAGCCCCTCACTCTGTCTGAGTCTTACTTTATTCAACCAAGTCCTCTGCAAGCTTGAAAATACCCTGACTGGATTTCAGGTACTACCCTGTCCTTAATGTGAGATTTTGAGTTTGGAAAATTTAAAATCATTTGAGATATGAAAATGCATTTGTTATCTCTCTGAAATGTTCCATGCCATTTCCACCAGTAAACAGATGTCTCACTGTGACTCACCAGGAGGGGTGCTTGGTATTCATGCTGAGATGACTCTTAGAGGAAGGATTTAAAGGTCAAGCATGAAGAAACAGATTTAGGAAGCCTCCTGTTTTTAATCCTAAGACCCATCATTTCAGTCCTCACAATTTGAGAATACAAAAGAGATGTATTTCTTGACTTAAGAGTATGACACTAGAGATCACGTCAATTTCTGTAAACAAAACATTTTTGTGTATCTGAAACAATTACATTTTTTCAAGTTGGATCCTACTTATCGACTGATTTCCTTAAATGATCAAATTCTTCCTAGGGGACCATTTACATGGATTAATCTAGTTGTTAAGGAAATGAAAATTAAAGGAACCATATTCAAAAGTTTATATAATATTACTTTTATAAAATTATCACATATGATGGCATTTTCACTTAAAATACATCATCCCTAATTTATTTCTTGATACAAAATCACCAATTTGTTTCACGCAGGTCCTGCTTCTTTGATTTTTTTCCACAAGCCACAATAAGTTGCTGGTGTGTTGCACTTCTGTCCCTTTCCCATGCCCAGAGGAGGGCTGTGCTGGGATTGTCCTTGTGTGTCTGTGGACACAGCTGGGGGGTGTTTTCCAGTGGTCAATGAGGTAAGTCTGCTCTTGTAAAACAGAGACAAGTACAGAATCAAAATAGCAAAATCTGCTTTTCTGGCCTTTTAACCCTGAGAAAGATGACTGGTTGTTTAGATTAGAAACTGTATTCTAGTGAGGGACTGTCGCCTCTGGGGAGTGGGTATGAGAAAGGGGGTTGTTCACCTCCAGGTCAACACTGCACAGGCTGCAGGGCCTCTGGTGACCAGCAACCCCTCGCGGAGACAGCTGCCCAGGCTCCTCTGCTGAGCGCTGGGTCCTCTGGGAGCTGGTGAGGCCAGGCCACAGCCTGCTCCATCACCACCACAATGGCCTACAGGAGCTGGTCCCCAGGGACAAACCACACTTTGAATGGGAAGAAATTGGTTCTTAAAGCCCTAGGTTGAATTACCAGCAGCTGGGAGTGGGAGGGNAAAAAAAAAAAAAAAAAAAAATTAATGGATAAGAATTAGAATAAAATGCACTGTGCCTCAAGGGACAAAGAGAAGGACAGCCACTCACATCCAGTTAGGAAAGGACCGCCCAGGCGCCCTCTGCTCACACCATGTCACCACAGGCTGCTCTGCTCTGGCTCCTCCTCCTGACCTGGAGCTTGGGTCACGCCCAAGAGTAAGGGTTTCTGATGCTCTCCTCGGAAATGAGCAGACACTTGGAGGGCTAGTCCTCTGTCATGCTACTGAACCACCAAAATCTACGGATTTCAGAATTTTTACTTAAAAATTAAAACTGAGTAGAAAGAAAATGATATTCCCTAGGTTTGTATGGGAGGGGGTCAGAGAGGGAGTGGTTCTCAAATTTTCCCTGAATGCCCACTAAGCCCCCCTCCCGGGCAATGTGATGGGAGCTGCTGCATAAGACACCCTGCCTCCCCTCTCAAGGGGCCAGAAAGTCACCTGAGAGCAGAAACACCATGAGTGGGTGAGCACTCTTAGCCGCTCGCCATCCTGGCCCCTACAAGAAATTTTGGCTTCACTGGCTTGGCCTCCAGCCTCCTTGGGTAGGAAATGGGATACCCAGGGGGATGGACGGAACCATATTTCCTCAAATTCATGTGCTGAAGCCCCAACCTCCAGTACCTCACATGTGACTGCATTTGGAGACAGGGCGTGTAAAGAGTTATAAGGTTAATCAAATGAGCAGGCCTAATCTAATCTGTCTGGTGTCCTTAGAAAAAGAAGAAATTTGGACACAAAAGAAACACCAGAGATGCACACAGGAAGGACCATGCTGCTGCTGCTGCTGCTGCTAAGTCGCTTCAATAGTGTCCAACTCTGTGTGACCCCACAGAGGGCAGCCCACCACGCTCCCGCATCCGTGGGGTTTTCCAGGCAAGAGTACGGGAGTGGGTTGCCATTGCCATGGAAGGATGCAATAAGGCCGTGCAAGAAGGCGCCACCTTCAGGCCAAGGAGAGAAATGTCAGGACAAATCAAACCTGTCAAAGCCTTGATCTTGGACTTCCAGCCTCCAGAGCTCTAAGAAAATAAATTCCTGTTGTTTAAGTTTCCCCCACCCCCAATCTGTGGTGTTTTTATTATGGTAACTAACAAGGTTTGTTNCTTCAGGCCAAGGAGAGAAATGTCAGGACAAATCAAACCTGTCAAAGCCTTGATCTTGGACTTCCAGCCTCCAGAGCTCTAAGAAAATAAATTCCTGTTGTTTAAGTTTCCCCCACCCCCAATCTGTGGTATTTTTATTATGGTAACTAAAAAGGTTTGTTGGCCAATCTAAATGTCCATCGACAGAGGAATGGGTAAAGAAGATTTGGTAGTAATATACAGTGGAATATTAGGAGTTTCCCTAGTGGTTCAGACAGTAAAGAATCTGCCAGCAATGTAGGAGACCCAAGCTCGGTCCCTGGGTCAGGAAGGTCCCCTGGAGAAGGAAATAGCAACCCATTCCAGTATTCTTGCCTGGAGAATTCCAGGGACAGGGGAATCTGGCAGGCTACAGTCCATGATGTCGCAGAGTCAGGCATGACTGATGAACACTTTCACTTTCTTTCACTAAATGTCCATAGATAGAGGAATGGATAAAGAAGATGTGGTACGTATATATAATGGAAAATTACTCAGCTATTAAAAAGAACAAAATAATGCCATTTGCAGCAAAATGGAGGGACCTAGAGATTGTCATCCTGAGTGAAATAGGTCATATAGAGAGATGAAGAAATATCATATGACATCCCTTTTATGCAGAATCTTAAAAAAATGATACAAATGAGCTTATTTACAAAACAGAAATAGACTCACAGGCTGAGAGAACAAGCTTGCAGTTGGGGGAAGACTGGGGTAAATAGATAGTTAGTGAGTTTGGGACTGACATGTACACACTGCTATATTTAAAATGGATAACCAACCAGGACCCACTGTTTAGCACACAGAACTCTGCTCAATGTTATGTGGGAGCTTGGATGAGAGGGGGGATTGGGGGAGAATGGATACATGTACATGTATGTGTATGGCTGAGTCCTTTTGTTGTCCACCTGAAACTATCACAATATTGTTAATTGGCTACACTCCAATATAAAATAAAAAATTTAGAAACAAACAAAAAAATGAAAAGGATTTGCTAGCAAATGAGGAGTAGACTTGAATGATTTACATCAGAAAGGGCTAAAAGCCACTGGTAGGGAATTGCAGTTTTACATTCCCATCAGAAATGTGTGAGTTTCTCTGCATCCTTATCATCACTTGGTGTTACTTTTTTTTTTTAAGCTATTTTGGTAGGTCTCATTGTGATTTTAATTTGCATTTGTCTAATGGCTAATGATGTTGAACATGTTTTCATGCACTGATTTGCCATCTGTGCAATAGGATTTGGTATCCTCTTTAGTGAAATGTCCCGTCATGTCTTTTGCCTGTTTTCAAACTGGATTATTTTTTTTACTGTTGAGTTTTGAAAAAATGTTTGTATATTCTAGATATAAGTCCTTTGTCAGATATGTGGTTTGCAAATATTATTCTCCCAGTCAATTGCTTGCCTTTTCATCTTACAGGGTTTTTCACAGAGCAAAAGTTTACAATATTTTTTAAATTGAAGTATAGGTGATATACAATATTATATACACTATAGGTGTACAATATAGTGATTCACAATTTTTAGGTTATACCCTATAATTTTTATGATACTGCAGAAGTTTTTAATCTAATGAGATTCAACTTATCACATTTTCCTTCTGTGCATCATGCTTTTTGTGTGAAGTCTAAGAACTCTGACTAGCCTGAGATCGGTAAGATTTTATCCTAAACCTAACCCTGCCAACTTGCTGAACTCACTTATTAATTCTGTAAGTTTACTGTGGATTCCTTGGGATTTTCTATGTTGACAATTATGTCATCTGCAAATAGGGACAGTTTTATTTCTTCATTTCCAATATGTTTGCCTTTTATCTCCTTGCCTGATTGCATTGCTAGAACTTCCAGTACTATATTAAATAAGAGAAGAGAGAGCAGACATCCATGTCTTGACCCTGATCCTATGGAGAGAGCATTCACTCTTCCATATTAACTGTGATGTTAGCTATAGAGCTTTTGTAGATGCCTTTTATCAAGTTAAAGAATCTGTCATTTTTTTAAAAAACATTATAATAACAGTAGCTTTTCTTACTTCCTGATGTTTATGCTCAGATAATCTATTGGAGATGGGTTATTTTTATAATCAAAGGACAAAGCAATCTTCTCCATTTCCATTATAATCCTATTAAGGTATTATAATTTTATTATAATTATCCATGCAGATATTATAATTTTCATTTATCACATAAATGTTTATACAATGTTATTTATTTATTTATTTTTGGCTGTACTGGGTCTTCACTCCTGCAAGCAGTCTTTCTCTAGCTGCAGGGAGAGGCAGCTACTCTCTAGTTGCGGGGCACTAGAGGCTCCCGGGCTTTTCATTGCTCTTGTTGCAGAGCCCAGGCTCTAGGTGCACAGCTTCAGTGGTTGTGGCACACAGGCTTAGTTGCCCAGTGGCATGTGGAAGCTTCCTGCACCAAGCATCGACCCCGTGTTCCCTACATTGCTAGGCGAATTCCCATCCACTGCACCGCCTGGGAAGTGAAAGTTAGTCCTCACTTGTGTCTCAGTCCTCTTTGCAAACTCACGGACTGCAGCCCATNAGCTTCCTGCACCAAGCATCGACCCCGTGTTCCCTACATTGCTAGGCGAATTCCCATCCACTGCACCGCCTGGGAAGTGAAAGTTAGTCCTCACTTGTGTCTCAGTCCTCTTTGCAAACTCACGGACTGCAGCCCATCAGGCTCCTCTGTTCATGGAATTCTCCAGGCAAGAATACTGGAGTGGGTTGCCATTCCCTTCTCCAGGGGATCTTCCCTACCCAGGGATTGAACCTGGGTCTCCTGCACTACAGGCAGATTCTTTACTGCCTGAGTCACCAAGGAAGTCCCACGTAAGCTTTTTAAAAACAGGCACTCCAAGAGATAAATTCACTTGCCCAATTTACATGCAAATTAGTAGGATCTGACTAGGTCCTAATAGCATTAGTTCAATAACATTTACTGTAAACCTAGTATTGATAATACAGTTGAACACTTATATGCCAGGCACTATCGGAGAAGGCAATGGCAACCCACTCCAGTTCTCTTGCCTGGAAAATTCCATGGACGGAGGAACCTGGTGGGCTGCAGTCCATGGGGTTGCTAAGAATCAGACACGACTGAGCAATTTCACTTTCACTTCTCACTTTCATGCATTGGAGAAGGAAATGGCAACCCACTCCAGTGTTCTTGCCTGGAGAATCCCAGGGACGGGGGAGCCTGGTGGGCTGCCGTCTATGGGGTTGCACAGAGTTGGACACGACTGAAGTGACTTAGCAGCAGCAGCATGAGTGCTTTACATGCATTATGCCACTTAATGCTCAAAACAACCTGATGAGGGTTATTACTATCATTCCCATTTTACAGATGATGACACCAAGCCTTGGAGAGGTTGGATAAGTGAACGAGGTCACACAACCGGCAAAGACACAGACACAGATCATGCTCTTGAAAACCAACCACCGCCAACTCCTGTGCCAGGTTTTGGAGATACAAAGCTGGATGAGACTGTCCCTTCCCTGAAGATGCTCTCAGATGAGCAGGAGAAACAGATCAGCCTTGCAGCTTGGTTCCTAAAGAAGCCATGGCCCCAGTTAGTGAGATATCTCACCAGTGTTAGAGGAGTTCAATAACATTTATTAATTGAGTGGTCAGAAAGGAGGGGAGGAAAGGAAGGAAGGAAGGAAAGAGGCAGGCAGGTATTAATCTGTTTGGGGGTGGGGCGATCTAATGTGAATCATATTTTATGTAGAAGGTAACTTGGTGGCACAGTGATAAAGAATTCACCTGCCAATGCAGGAGACACAAGAGATGCTAGTTTGATCCCTGGGTCAGGAAGATCCTCTGGAGTAGGAAAGGGCTACCTGCTCCAGTATTCTTGCCTGGGAAATCCCATGGACAGAGGAGCCTGGCATGCTCCATCCAGAAGAGATGCATGCAACTGAGCACAACTCTTTCTAGTAGAAAATACTTTCTACTTTATAGAAGTAGAAGAAATTCCTTAAACCAAAAAACTACCTGCCTCTACCCATCCTGGTCAGTTTGCATAACTGTGCTGGGCAACACACTGAAAACTATCAAATATAAAGAAAGGGACTGAAACATCGTGGAAATAACAGGACCAAAAAATAGTAGGAGCTGGCCATCCAGATAAAAAAGCAAATCCTTCCCACCCAGCTCTGTGGAATAGCCAGGCTCAGCCACAACTGCAGCCCAGGGAAGGCTTTGCTTTCCAAGTAACTTTGACCTGACTGTTCCAAAACTCCCGCCATCTCACAAGACCTCCAACACCAAGCCTGCCTCTCCTTGTGCACAGTCTAACCTACAGGTAAGGTTTCCTGCAGGGCAGAGACTCCAAGAGACATTGTGGGGGACGCTCTCCTCTCTGTACACTATCCTTTCTCCTCTCCCATCCCCTAACTATCCCCTCTTTTACATACTCCTCTTCCTGTTTTCCCTCTGCCCTATTCTATGCCCACTGGGAATTATTCATTCCCAAAGAGGAGAAACGGAAATCCAAGTTAACACTGATTGAGTGTAGACTGGGCAACAACTTCTGTTCTAAGCATTTTATTTAATAATGTTTACATTTCAACAACCTTCTAAGTTATTATTACATATTCCTCTTCACCCCAAACACACACTCACACACCTTGGCTCAACCCCACCATCTCTCACCTGGTTCACTCTAGTCATTTTCTTCAGTGGCTGCCAAGGCTCCAGTTCTTAACCACCTCTTCATCCTGCTCTCACTTTGGTTGTGATAAAACACAAATTATCTGACCATGGCTTTCCTTTAATTAAAGTCTTTCGGTGGCTTTCCCTGGCCTTTAAGAGGAGGCACACACCCCATGGCAGACATTGGGACTGTCATGATCTTGCCGCTGTCTCCCGACCCATGCTCCTATCTTCCCATGAACTCTTCCTGCAATCACACCCTCTCCCTGGGGAGACAGCCCTCATCTGAGGTCTCCGAACTCCCTAACATCCTCTGTGTGCCCCTGATGGTAGTGGTGATTTAGTCGCTAAGTCATGTCTGACTCCTGTGACCCCATGGACTATTGCCCACCAGGCTCCTCTGTCCATGGAATTTCCCAGGCAAGAATACTGGAGTGGGTTGCCACTTCCTTCTCTAGGAGATTTTCTCCAACCCAGGATCAAATCCTGGTCTCCTGCATTGCAGGCAGATTCTTTACTGACTGAGCTAACAGGGAAGATCTGTGTGCCTCTACTGTGCTGCAGAAACATCGTATTCAGTGCTCACTTATTTCCTAGTCCATCTCCCCCTCTAATCTGGTAACAGAGGGTAAAATCCTGTCTTAATTATCTCTAGTCAAGGCTATGGTTTTTCCTGTGGTCATGTATGGATGTGAGAGTTGGACTGTGAAGAAGGCTGAGTGCCAAAGAATTGATGCTTTTGAACTGTGGTGTTGGAGAAGACTCTTGAGAGTCCCTTGGACTGCAAGGAGATCCAACCAGTCCATTCTGAAGAGATCAACCCTGGGATTTCTTTGGAAGGAATGATGCTAAACCTGAAACTCCAGTACTTTGGCCACCTCATGCAAAGAGTTGACTCACTGGAAAAGACTCTGATGCTGGGAGGGATTGGGGGCAGGAGGAGAAGGGGACGACAGAGAATGAGATGGCTGGATGGCAGCACGGACTTGATGGACGTGAGTCTGAGTAAACTCCAGGAGATGGTGATGAACAGGGAGGTCTGGCGTGCTGTGATTCATGGGGTCCCAAAGAGTCAGACACAACTGAGCAACTGAACTGAAGGATCTCTAGATCCTTATTGCCTGGCAGAATAGTGCTCCTATATAGCAGTACGTTTCCAGTAAGTATTTGCACAATAGAGTGAGAAGAAGAGAATGAATAGTCATTGGCCAAATTCTCTAACTTTTCAAGTGAATTCATGCAAAGCCCATGAGCCCCAGATCCTTAGCTATAACCAACGAGTGCTGGAACCAACATCTTCTGTCCAATACATCCTGATAAAAACAACCTGGCAAACAGTGTTCTAGGACCCACTTTTTAAGTACTGGTCTTTCGAGAATGTTGGGAGAGCAACTTGGGGGGTCCACAGCACTTAGGAGCCCCCTCTTACAGATCAAAACACAGAGAAACCCCCAGCTGAGCCGATGAGGAACAACTTCATCAAGAACAGACAACTATTTAGCCCCACAAAAGAAAATCTTCCTACTGGTAGTAAGGCCATTAACATGTCAGCAGCTTTTCCATTATCAATCTGACATTTCTTTCTTCTTCAAAGCTCCACTTGAGTGCTTTCTTAAATGAAATAATAAAGCCATCAACACACAATAAAAGCTCTACAGTATTTATAATCAGGTGTCTCTAGAGTATCCTATATGTTGAAGAAAAGATTGAGTTACTAGGCCTTCCCTTTCAAATCCCTTAAAACCTCAGCTTTAGAATGAGTGACTCAAACTCTTCTCTTGGGTCTTAATTTTTATGTGGCTTCTTATTACTTTTTTTTAATCCCCTCTAAAACTCTTAAATCTCCTCAACACAGCTTTGGCTCCTTCCATGGCTGAACTGGCAGCCAGCTGATCTTTTTATTGGTAGGTAATGGATTTAGTTTGATTGCTGACACGGGAACAATGAGAGGATAAACAATTCCATTTGTGGCCATGAAATTCCCCATCTGTTGAGTGCGTTCAGGCCTGGAGAGTGGTGGGCAGAGACAGAGCCATGCCTGATGTTAATAGCCTCTGTCACACAGGCTGAACATGTGGCTTCATAAATCAAGAGCTAACAGCAACTCTAGCTGCCCTTGTCATTAACTCTCTGGCCATTTAAATACTCAAGAATTTACCATCAGGTTGAGCCTAAAGACCTGATTTGCAATTCTGATCTCATCAAGAGACTGGAGGTAGCAAAGGAAGCCAGAAATCATTTTCCTAACTTTTTTTTTTTTTTAAGTTTCAGATGCACATTCAAATATTTACAAATGAAATAGATGATATTGGAATGGGTTTCAAAATAAAATGGGTTAGGAGAGTGGGGCAAGGTATAAGTGAAAAAAGACTGGCCATGAGCTGATTATTGGTAAAGCTGAGTGTGGGAACCTGAGGGTTCGTTATACTATATTCTTCATTTTTATATTTGTTTAAGATCATTCTTAATTTAAATCATTCAAAAGTTATTGTTAGAAAAACACTTCAAGATAATGGGAATATGGAAGTTTTCGTTGTTTAGTATAAGCATTTTGGCCTAATTCTATCTTTTCTTAAAGAAAAAGGAAAAAATTTATGCTCACACAATGGTTCAAGCGTCTAACAAAGCAAACCAGCCATGACCACCAAACAGGAAGGGAACACATCCCAGAGGGAGGTAACACCTCTGGGTTGTCAGGCAACATCTACTGTGGCTTTTCAGCAACCAACACCTCCTACAGCCCAAGCACTACAGGCTCCACTGGGGAGGACCTCCTGGCCCAAGATCACACCCCTTCCCCAGGCGGCCTCCATCCAGTGCTAGTCGAGTAGAAGGCCTGACCAAGCACCCTGCCCCAGGCTGGATAACTCTGGAGGACCCTTCATGGGCTGGCTGAGTTCCTTGTCAGGACTACTTGGCAGATTAGCACTCCCCGTGCCCTGTCTCACCTCCTTCACTTCTACCCCAGGGGCTGATCCTGTGAGCACCAAAGTCAGCTTGTTGTTTAGTCTGATTCTTTGCAATCTCGTGGAATGCACCATGGCAGGCCTCCTGCATGCAAACTTCAGCTGAACCAGCTTCCTGGAAACTTGACCTGCCACAGGGCCCCCTGCTGCTGCCGCTGCTGCTGCTACTGCTGCTAAGTTGCATCAGTCGTGTCTGACTCTGTGCGACCCCAGAGATGGCAGCCCACCAGGCTCCCCTGTCCCTGGGATTCTCCAGGCAGGCACACTGGAATGGGTTGCCATTTCCTTCTCCAATGCATGAAAGTGAAAAGTGAAAGTGAATTCACTCAGTCATGACCGACTCTTAGCAACCCCATGGACTACAGCCCACCAGGCTCCTCCATCCATGGGATTTTCTAGGCAAGAGTACAGGAGTGGGGTGCCATTGCCTTCTCCTCTCCCCAACAAATATCTTCCTCTT
Source organism: Neotragus pygmaeus (assembly GCA_006410875.1). Lineage (NCBI taxonomy): Eukaryota > Metazoa > Chordata > Mammalia > Artiodactyla > Bovidae > Neotragus > Neotragus pygmaeus. Next base: position 1,811,411 of record SJYV01048237.1, on the reverse strand, counting down.
TCACTCTTCCGCGTGCCATCCTCAACTCTTCTCTTTCTCTCACACCCACAGCCTATTGGTCAGAAATCCTATTAGAAAGTGAAAGCAAAAGTCACTCTGTCATGTCTGACTCTTTGCTACCCCACGGACTGTAAAGCCCATGGAATTATTCTCCAGGCCAGAATACTAAAGTGGGTAGCCTTTCCCTTCTCCAGAGGATCTTCCTAACCTAGGGATCAAACCCAGGTCTCCCGTACTGCAGGCAGATTCTTCATCAGCTGAGCCACAAGAAATCCTATTGGTTTTACCTTAAATTACACCCAGAATTTGACCAGTTCTCACCACCCCTCCTACCGCTGCCCTCATCCAAGCCCCTGTTATCTCTCACCTGTGGTCCTTCAATGCCCTCCTGACTCCATTCCTGCTCCTGCCCTGGCCACCCTTCAGCACCTCTCAACAGAATGAAGCTCTCAAGTCAGGCATGGGGCAGCTCTGCTCCAAACACACTGGTGACTTCCCATCCCACTCCGAGTAAAAGCTAAATCCGTGCTGTGACTTAGCATGCCTAGGACAATCCTAGTTTACACCTAGTGTCCCAGCTTTTCACCTTCAAAAGTAGCCTAGTCTGGATCATCAGTTGCATGGAACCCACCTACCAGGCCCTCCAGGAAGGAGCTTCCTGTTACCTCCGGGACCTTACCTCTTACTACCCACCCCTTGTTCACTCTGCTCTGGGACTCTATAATATTCTGCAAACAAGCAGACAAATTCCTGCTGCAGAGTATTTCTGCTTGCTGTTCCCTTGCCTGAGATTTTTTTTTTTTTTAACTTTATTTATTTGCCTGCACTGGGTTTTAGTTGCAGCATATGGGATCTAGTTCCCTGAATAGGGATTGAACTCCAGGCCCGCTGGATTGGGAGCATGGGTCTTGGCCACTGGACCACCAGGGAAGTTCCTGGCCAACCCATTTAAAATTTCAAATCTCTAACCCAACCCTTCCTATCATTCTTCCTTACTATATTTTTTTCTCCTTTTTAAGCATATCACTATCTAATATGTTGTGTATTTTACTTATGCTGGTGTCTTAATCCATTCAGGCTGCCATACACCACACACAGGGCAGCTTGTCAACAATAGAATTTTACTTCTCTCAGTTCTGGAGATGGGAAAGGCTGGGATCGAGGCACCATCATGGTCACGTTCTGGCGAAAGTCCCCTTCCTGCCGTGTAGCTGGGGCCTTCCTCCTGTGTGCTCCCTTGGTGGAATGGGCTAAGGAGCTCTGGATGGGTCTCTTACAAAGGCAGTAATTCAAATAATTTTAAAAATAACATTTATTTGGCTGTGCCAGGTCTCAGTTGCAGCACAAGGGCTCTTTGATCTTCGCTGCAGCGTGTGGGATTTTTAGTCATGGCACGTGGGCTCTAGTTCCCTGACCAGGGATTGAACCCAGGCCCCTGCACTGGGAGCGTGGAGTCTTAGTCCCTGGATCACCAGGGAAGTCCCTGAAGTAGTTTTTAATTTCAGTAAAAACAAATAGTATAAGTATGCCCCATGCAATATTTTGGACATCCTTATACTAGAAAAACTATTTGTTATTTCTCTTCAATTAAAACGAGATAACCTGTGTTTTATCTGACACAGGTTATCTATTGCTTGCAGGTATCTGTTTTACACCCGCAAGCACGTGCCCTCCAATAAGGAGAGTCTTCACGCATGAAGGGCATCACTTTGCATAAGTTAGAGATTGAAACCACCTCTCTCTCTCTCTGAGGAACTGAAAGGAGAATTGCTACACCTGCTAAAATTACAAATATATCCCCAATTTCACAAAACAAGCCACTGAAGATGAAACAGAGGTTTCTCAGAGCCCTACAGCCTGGCATACCCCTCCCCACCCAAGTCTGCAAAGATTGACCTGGGCATGGTAGTGAAGAGCCCAGGTTTTAGAGTCCTGACTGACCCCCAGTTAGAGACTCTCTTCTATAAAACAGCAGGAGGCCCACCTTGCTGGGCTGTAGGAAGACTAACGTATAAAATGCCTGGTACACAACAGGTGATCAACAGTGATGTCATTTGCATGGTGTCTGGCTCATGCTGGGGTCTGGTAAACATGAATGAATGAACTCTGTATGGAGTGAGCCAGGAGGCCACAGGCCACCATTCATGTTGAGGGCTGCCCCTGCCCTGTTCAGCCACTAAATCTGCAAGCCTCGGGTGTTTTTAAAACCACATACCGGCGGGCAACTCTCCAGACCTTTGGAAGCAGAAAGAATGGATGTATAGCTCAGGCCTGCAGGTGTTTATCAAGCTGTTTAGGCAGGTCTGGGTTGTGAACAGCCAGGATTAAAAACCATGGATCCAAGTCTCGGAGGAGTGCTCAGTCAAGAACCCTCTTCTTTTTTCTCTTCATCAGAGGTTCTCAGACTTTATCACAACCAGAAGCCCTGGAAGAGCTTGTACAACACAGACTGCTGGGCTGTAGCCCAGAGTTTCTGACTTAGCAGGCAGGATGGACATGAGAATTTGCATGTCTAACAAGGGTGATGCCGATGCTGCAGTCTGGGGACAACTTGAGAACCACCTCGCTCCATCCAAACCCCAGGTGCATAGCATCATCAGCAGGGAGTGTTTATTGTACCTATGTCTGGGCCCTAGAGGATCGTGTTTAAACAGTCTGTAGGTTGAGGTGGGGCCGGAGGGAGAAACCGAGCTCCTCTTAATTCTAATGCCTCCTGGTCAGGAACATCCACTCTTCTTGAGCGAACTCTCTGCTCAAATCCCAAAGGATGCCCCCAAATCAGCGAGGCTCCTCAGAAAGCCTGTCACTCAGGCCCCATCCTCAATACATTGAATTAGAATCTGCATTTTAACAAGAATCCCTGGCAAACCCATCACAGTAAAGTTTGAGAAGCACTGCTTAAGCCCAGCCTAAATGGCACATCTCAGAGAGGGCCTCTTCTAGCACCTCTGCCAGGGCAGGTCCCCAGAGCCCTCATGATGGAGAGAGAAATACAGAGGTAACACCACCCAGCCCCTTCCATTAGCCAGTGAAGAGGGTGGCCAAGTAAGAAAGTCTTTCAGTCACATTGACTGATTGCCAGCTGAGTCAGTGCAGAAGCAACATTTGAAAACAGATGTGAGCATCTATGTCTGTGTGTCTATTTATGCTTTGCAAATGGGTTCATCTGTACCGTTTTTCTAGATTCTACATGTATGTGTTGATACCTTTGTTTTTCTCTTTCTGACTTAACTTCACTCTGTATGACAGATTCTAAGTCCATCCACATCTCAGCAAGTGGCACAGTTTTATTCCTTGTTATGGCTGAGTAATAGTTCACTGTATATATGTGCCACATCTTCTTTATCTACTCCTCTGTTGATAGACATTTAGGTGCTTCCGTGTCCTGGCTACTGTAAACAGTGCTGCTGTGAACACTGGGGTACATGGATCTTTTGGCAGAAATAGAGGCACAGATGTAGAGAACAAACTCATGGACACCAAGGTGGGAAAAGGGGATGTGGGATGAATTGGGAGATTGGGATTGAAATATATACACCATTGATATTATGTATAAAATAGATAACTAATGAGAACCTACTATATAGCACAAGGAACTCTACTAAGTGCTCTGTGGTGACCTAATTGGGAAGGAAATCCAAAAAGGATGGGATATATATACATATGACTGATCCACTTTGCTGTACAGCAGGAAATAATACAACACTGTAGAGCAACTATATTCCAATGAAAAGTTGAAAAAACAAAGAAGGAAGTGAGCATCCCATGCCAACAGTGTATAACTCTCCCCAGTGACTTCCCTCTACCTGGGAGAAGAGAAACCCGAGGGCAGGACAGACTCTGCCTAACCTAGGGTTAGCATGGTCCTGGAAGGGGTGGCAACCAGCACTCAGAGGTGTGGGATATACTTACTATCATGCACAGATGATAGACTTTATTCCAACACGAGGACTCAGCCATCCACCCCTCCACCTAAGTTAGAAGGACTCTATTAATTGCAATCAATATTCTGGACTCAGAGCACAAAAGCCAAACAGGATCATTTTGGCAAAAAAATTTAATAATATCAAGTTTCACCAAGGGTGTAGCAAATAAGCCCCTCATAGCCTATTAGTGAAAGTGTCAATGAATGCAGAATTTTTGGAAGGCAAAAATCCCTCAAAAGTTTAAATATGCATATGCTATGACCTGCACTCCCCAAACTAGAATTATAGCCTGCAGAAATATTAGAAGACATATGTAAAGACACAAATATGGGGATGCCCTCTGCAGCGCTGTTTTTAATTTTTTTAAAATGGAAAGCAGCTATGGGTCTATCAAGAAAAAAGTGGATAAATTCTTATAGTGCAGTAGTCTCCTGCACATTTAATGAAGGGGAACTATATATGTCCCCACATGAGTGAGTCTGTGCATACATGCATGTGTAGTATAGTTCTATTTATATATTTTTTAATTATATATATATATATATAGAGAGAGAGAGACATGAAAAAATATGCAAGTACACCCACCAATCTGTAAACAATGATTGTTTTCAGGAAGTGAGACTTAAATGGAGGAAGTAGATTTCACTTCTTTTGCATATCTATCTACAATTTTAAATTTGTTATAGTAAGCAGGTATTATTATATAAAATACATCTCAAACAGGTAAATATGATTTCTTATGAATTGTTTTTTTCTGGATATGTTTCCTTACATAAGCTCAGTTACACTGCTGCTGCTAAATTGTTTCAGTCATGTCCGACTCTGCCCAACCCCATAGACGGCAGCCCACCAGGCTCCTGTGTCTCCAGGATTCTCCAGGTAAGAATACTGGAGTGGGCTGACATCTCCTTCTCCAATTCATGAAAGCGAAAAGTGAACGTGAAGTCACTCAGTCATGTCCGACCCTTCTTGACACCATGGACTGTAGCCTACCAGGCTCCTCTGTCCATGGGATTTTCCAGGCAAGAGTACTGGAGTGGGTTGCCATTTCCTTACACATCTCAGTCTTAGTCATTAGACACAGTACAATATACTTGAATTAAATTTGGGCTTTCTTAGATAATAGTGAGAGCTGAACAATAAAAAAGGCTGACCACCGAAGAATTGATGCCTTTGAACTATGCTGGAGAAGACTCCTGAGAGTCCCTTGGACAGCAAGGAGATCAAACCAGTCAATCCTAAAGGAAATCAACCCAGAATATTCACTGGAAGGACTGATGATAAAGCTGAAGCTCCAATACTTTGGCCACCTGATGCAAAGAGCCGATTCATTAGAAAATACCTAATGCTAGGAAAGATTGAAGACAGGAGGAAAAGGGGATGACGGAGGATGAGATGTTGGATGGCATCACCAACTCAATGGACATGAGTTTGAGCAAGCTCTGGGAAATAGTGAAGGACCAGGAAGCCTGGTGTGCTGAGTCCATGGGGTCTCAAAGAGTCCAATATGAATGAGCAACTGAACAGCAACAAAGCAGGAACCACTTAAGATTAAATCCAGGTAATCTTGATTGGCTTCTTGGTGTCCAGAGGGGTTTTGTTTTTTTTTTTTCAATTTAGTATCTGGTCCTTGAAACTACGGGCTTCCCTGGTGACTTAGAGGTTAAAGCATCTGCCTCCAATGCAGGAGACCCAGGTTCAATCCCTGGGTCGGGAAGATCCCCTGGAGAAGGAAATGGCAATCCACTCCAGTATTCTTGCCTGGAGAATCCTGGAGACATAGGAGCCTGGTGGGCTACCGTCTATGGGGTTGGGCAGAGTCGGACATGACTGAAGCGATTTAGCAGCAGCAGTGTAACTGAGCTTATAAGCCTAGTAGGTTACAGTCTACAGGGTCTCAAAGAGTCGGATATGACTGAGCAACTTCACCTTACCTTACCTTTAAACTACATTCATAATCTTTTAGCCCCTGCCTTTCAATATTACCTCTAATTAAGAATGTGCTCACAAAAATCTAGGATATCTTTTTCATAAACTGCTGCTAAACAAGTCACCTCTATTCTGTATTTAATTTTTTGTAATGTAAAGGCAGATGTTTTCATTTAGTTAAGTTTCACCTTGTAATTTTTATTACCTAGTAAGAGTCTGTTACATAATTTCTGTATTCAACATAATTTGGGATCTTGCTTTTTATTGTACTAGATACTCCTCTAAATGTTATATGGTCTAAAAGTATAATCACTATGGAGGTTACAAAATTTATAGACATATCTTTTAGAGACTACTTTTTTTAGCTGAGAATGACCAAAACCTATGTAAACTCAAGCACAAAAGAATCTATCAAATGGAGATGGAGGTGTCTTATTGACCACAAGACAGGAAGAGACACAAGGCAGAAACGAGAAACTATCAAGCCAGAGCAACACTCCCTCCCTCCCCTCTGTCTTTGTCAATCTCCCCACACCCTCACCCGCTACCCTCATCCTTCCCACTGGCCCTTATTGAGTGCAAACAGACCAGAACAGAACCACAGACCCAAAGAGAGTAGGCCAGGGTGAAAGGACCTGCTACCCTCCGCCAGTTAAAGTCCTTTACATTTTTTTAAAATTAATTAGTTTATTTGGCTGTGCCAGGTCTTAATTGCAGCATCCTTAGTTCAGGATCTTCAATCTTCATTGCAGCATGTGGAAGCTTTAGTTGGGGCATGCAAACTCTTAGTTGTGGCATGTGGAATCTAGTTCCTCTACCAAAGATCAAACCCAGGTCCCCTGCGTTGGGAGTGTGGCATCTTAGCCACTGGGCCACCAGGGAAGTCCCTGAAACTCTTTACCCGGGCTTTGCATCCAGGCCTCAGGCCCCTTCTAGAGTAACAGTTCCATTTATGTCCCCTGGCTTCCCCTTAAGTCCACCCCTACTGACCCTGAAAGACACTGCAGATGTTAGAGTCAGCACCTTCCCTCTGGCCCCAGTCTAAGGCCCAGCTTCCATTTCCAGGAGGCAGCAGTGCGGGTTATATGTTCATCCTGCTTCAATCAAAGGGAACAAATTCAAGTAGAACAAACATAGCTTCCTAGAGCCACCCTCCGTGGCCAGGTGCAGTCCTCAGAGACAGAGGTGTAATGTTGACAACCACCTGATGAGTAAACACTCCAGCTTTGTTTAACAGAAATATCAATGGTCACCAAATCCAAGCCTAAGTTCAGGTTCCCCCCCAAGTTCAAAGTAGGGGGATGGATTTGAAGGTGAAGAGTGGACTGCAGTTTTAGTGGTTCAGTACATTGGCTTTGGAAGCAAGTTGTGGCTCAGATGGTAAAGAATCCGCCTGCTATGCGAGAGACGTGGGTTGGGAAGATCCTCTTGAGAAAGGAAAGGCTAGCCACACCAGTATTCCGGCCTGGAGAATTCCATGGACTATAGTCCATGGGGTAACAAAGAGTCGGACACGACTGAGTGGCTTTCACTTTCACTAAGTATTAAAATGTATTCTGCTTCTGCCATGAACTAGGTATTTTAATCTTGGGCAAACTACTCAATCTCTTTTGGCCTCAGTTTCCTCACCTATAAAATGGCAAAAATAACAGCTAGTCTCACTGACTAGTTGTAGACATTAAATGAGATTATATAGCAGGCTTCCTAGCTTTTAGCAAGCATCTAACAAATGCCAACTATCATTGTTAATATTACATCATCTGGCCAGTGGGCACACAGGAAGATGCTTGACATCACTAATTATTAGAGAAACACTAAGAAAAATGACAATGAGATATGACCTCAAAATGGTTATAATAGCCATTGCTAAAAATTCTACAAATAACAAATGCTGGAGAGGATGTAGAGAAAAGAGAACCTTCCGACACTATTCGTGGGAATATAAATTGGTGTAGCCACTATGGAAAATAATATGGAAGCTCCTCAAAAAACTAAAATTAAAGGTGCCATAGGATCCAGCAGTCTCACTCCTGGGCTCATATCTGGAGAAAACTGTAATTCAGAAAGATATATGCAGCCCTATATTCATAGCAGTACTATTCATAATAACCAAGAAGTAGAAACAAGCTAAATGTCCATCATCAGATGAATGGATAAAGAAGATGTGGTACATACAGTGGAACAGGACTCAGCCCAAAATAGCATGAAATGATGTCATTTGCAGCAACACAGGTAGACTTAGAGATTACCATACGAAGTGAAGTAAGTCAGAAAGAGAAAGACAAATACCACATGATATCAAGTATATGCACAATCTAAAATATGACACAAGTGAATTTGTCTATAAAACATACTCATAGACATGGAGAACAAACTTGCAGTTGCCAATGGAAAGGGGAGGTGGGGGAGGAATGGATTAATTGGGATTAGCAGATGCAAACTATTCTGTATAGAACAGATAAATAACAAGGTCCTACTGCATAGCACAGGGAACTATATTCAATATCCCCGTGATAAGCTATAAGGGAAAAGAATATGAAGCAGAATATATGTATAACTGAATCACTTTGCTGTGCAGCAGAAATCAACTATACTTCAATAAAATAAATTTTAAAAATATTACATCACCATCATTATTGGTATGAAGAAATACATCTGTAACAGTGCAATGAAAGCCAGTGGGTTTGACATAATACACCTATTTGTGTGTATGTGTGTGTGTGTATATATATATATATAGGATAAAATACGAGATATGCAGGATATATAGAGAACAATAGGATATTTAGGATAATGAAAATATAACCTCCCTGTAGTCAGGTATCTCTAGTGTCAAACGCTGCTTGTTATCACATCCTTGCAAGCACTTGGAGGTTTCTACAAGGAGATGCAAAAAACACACAGCTCTCTAGAAATGTCAGCCTTGTCATGTACTGGCATGAGGCAAGAACGCTCTGGAAGAACAGCCCTTTTGTTTAAAATAGAAACTTTGAAGGAAGCCAAATTAACACATGACAAATTACTGAATAGCCAGTTCTTCTGGAAAGGGGAGGGGGAAAAAAGCCTCTTCATTTCTGAAATGAAAAGGGGAACTGCCAGTACCAAAAATCACGTTTCCTTTTCAGTATCATCCTCCAGCCACGCTTGGCGCTAACCGAGTAGGCGATTTCACTTCATCACCACTTCACAAAAGACTTCCAAATCCACTGCAGCAGGCACGGCAAAATAAAGATGTTAAATACATCCTGGCTGGGAGGGGACTGAAGCACTAGGCTCCATCAAAGGTTTGCAATAATAGGATTCATAAAAAAAAAAAAAAAAAGACAGATGGGATTAGAAAATGTTGCAGTGAAGACTCTGGAATGAAATGAGATCACAGCACCAGCCTGTCTTTTGTGAACAGGCACAATGATCCCCGAGCCAGATCGGATTAGGAGACCTCGCGACTAGGGGTTCAGAGAGAGGCCTCCCATCCCCGGGCACTTTTGGGGAGAGAAGGCTGAAACGATGCATCAGATTTACAGCTGCAGTGATGAAAATATAGAAGTTTTCACCACCGTGATTCCTTCCAAGGGTGAGTAAAATTGCCCTTGACTGTTTCCTTAACGTGGCTGTTTCGGTCAGGGGGTAAAAGACAGTCACGTGCTGTTTTACTACGTTTACCCTCAGGTCTTTGAGGTCGGATGGCCTCTGTTGTGATGGTGTTTGTGGGTGTTTCTGAAAAGGGGAGGGGGAATGGACGCACATCGGTCATTGAGAAAGCATCCATCAAGGGGGAAAGGAGGGCAGTTAAACACTGAATTCGATACTGGCAAAACCCAATATGCTGAGTAAAACTGACAGTGAGCCATTGTGTTAGGAAACAGGGATGAAAACAAAATTCCCAGGGCAGCTGGAGAGAGACTCTTCTCCAGGGAACAAGAGGGTTCTGAATCGAGAAACAGCTGGCTCTAAAGTATGATTTCTCACTGTGCTGTGAAATAGGAGGAGGGAGCCTGCAAGCAGTGGTCCGATGAAGTGGTCCAAGAATGCCCTGACCCGGGCTCGTCTCCGCAGAGACCCCAGGGCCGTGCTCCCAAACTTAACCTGGAACTGGCACTGCCAGAGGGTGTGACTTTGTAAAAGCCCTGCTGCTCTGAGGGGAACGGTGTCCAGTCCCAGGCAGGGTTCTGTGGCCCTGGACACTTCCCTCACCCCACCTGCAGGACTCGGCTCTCTGTTCTGCCACCCCTGCACTCTCCCCGCAGCCCCTATCTTGCTGGGAGAGCCCGGGACCCCGGCTTAACCCCAGGTCTCACTGTCAGACTGAATGAAAAGGGCAGAATGTCTGCTGGTGCAGTGACCCCTCTGTTCAAACAACTTTCTTCTTCCCATGTCAGCCACCAACAGGGCCACTGCTGGGGGCAGGGAGGGACCCAGCCTGGCCACAGAGAGACAGCCAGCAGAACAATAAATTCAGCTTTAGACATTTATTGCCAGTTAGTAGGGAAGGAAAAAGAACTGGGGAGTATGCCCATGTGCTGAAGTTGGAACTGTCTGGAGATTTTGGAAGGTACCTGAAAAGTCAAAGGTGACCCTCTGACCCAGCAGTTCCAGTCCTGTAAATACATATGGATGCTCACAGGGCAAAACTGAAAACAGCCTACATGTTCTTGAAGAGGGGAAGGGGTTAAAGGTGGTGTCACCAGACTCTGGAAGACCCCACAGCAGTCAGCAGGGATGAACTGGGCCTCTGTGTGTGGACACAGGTCCACACCTAACTTCTCTGGGCCTGTTTCCAATCTCGTACAAAAGGAAGAACTAGAACTCATCTCCCAAGGTTAATATGGGAGGAAATGGAGATATAGACAAAACATATAAAGCATCTAGTATAGTACCCAGCAGGTAGGAAGCACCATAAAACACATCACTTACAGAGTGATTTCTATTTTTATTTACAGAAATAAATAACTTGAAAGCATAAAATTGAAAGGGAAATAAAGCAGGCTAAAGATTCTTAAATTTGGAAATATGAAACAGTACTATATATTGTTTATACATACATATCTAGAGAAAAGCATTAAAAAAAAAACCACAGGCCAGAAAGACACCAAGTTAGTGAGATTAGTAGCTCTGGAGAGGGAGGAAAGTAGAATTAGAGGTGAGTAAAAAGGGGACCAAATCTGCTCTCTTGTTTGCTATTTCTTTTGCATGAGGAGAAAACAAATTGAAAGCAAATACAAAAATGCTAAAACGCCTACTTTCTATAAATGTTTTCCATTTAAAAAATTTTTAAGGGAGAAAATCCTCAAAGCTGAATGGCCCCTTTAAATAAAAAACTTATACAATTCAGGAGGAAAGTCATACTTCACCTGGAGACAATTATTCAAAACAGGGCCTTTGAATCCATTTGCTTAGCAGGCTCATCAAGAGATGCACCACCACTTGTGTGCTGTGTGACCTTGGACAGGCACTCAACCTCTCTGGGCCCGAGTTTACAATCTTATAAAAAGGAAGAACTAGAACTTATTTCCTGAGGTTATTGTTGGGGGGGTGGGGAATTGAGATATAGAAGACATATAAAGCATCTAGAACAGTACCTGGCAGGTAGTAAGCACCATTAAATATTGGGATGGCCAGAAAGTTCATTCAGGGAATTTTTCCATACGATGCTATGGAAAAACCCAAACAAACTTTGTGGCCAACCCAATGCATCACTTACAATGTAGTTTCTCTCTTTATTCCAGATTTACAGCAATGAATATGCTTAGTCAAAGATAAATACTCAACCCTGAATTTCTTTCTTGCCATTTTTATTCACGGCCACCTCTGGGTATNAACAAACTTTGTAGCCAACCCAATGCATCACTTACAATGTAGTTTCTCTCTTTATTCCAGATTTACAGCAATGAATATGCTTAGTCAAAGATAAATACTCAACCCTGAATTTCTTTCTTGCCATTTTTATTCACGGCCACCTCTGGGTATTAAAACAGTCATCAGTATTCATGGTCATGTCACTGCTCAGGAAGCTGTTCTCTGGGAAAGGGATATTTACAGTTTTATATTAGACTGTCAGTGGAAGAAGTCTGCCTCTTCCTACACCTTGTTTTGCCTGATCTCACCTTCTCAAGAGCCTCAGGCTCACAGTGGGAGAAGACAGTGCCTGCCAGGTCTTCCTAAGTCACTGCTTATCAGATAGATTCGTAACTCTTCATCCCATTCCCACCTTCCCTGCCTGCAGAAATACAAGTTGGTTTGATTTTCTCTAACAAGGGTTATAGTTCTCTCTGGTGTGTCCTTTCCCAAGTGTTCCTGTTTGCTATATTAAACATGCAATGAACAAAACATTCACAGAGCAAAATTTCAGAGGCAGAGGCTGTGTTCCATCACCCCAACTGTGTAACCCTAACCCTCAGTATCTACCTATGAAATAGAGTTAATAAAAGAGACCCAACTCCACAGAGTTGTTATAAGAAGTGAATAAGAGAAGGAAAGAAGCTGTCCATCACCTACTAAAGGCCAATGTGAGCCATTATCACACCTATGATTGTATTACATCCCTCTTTCCAACACACACATACACACACACACACACTGCTGCTGCTAACTCATTTTAGTCGTGTCCGACTCTGTGCAACCCCAGAGACAGTAGCCCACCAGGCTCCCCCGTCCCTGGGATTCTCCAGGCAAGAATACTGGAATGGGTTGCCATTTCCTTCTCCAATGCATGAAAGTGAAAAGTGAAAGTGAAGTCGCTCAGTCATGTCCGACTCTTCGTGAACCCATGGACTGCAGCCCACCGGGCTCCTCCATCCATGGGATTTTCCAGGCAAGAGTACTGGAGTGGGGTGCCATTGCCTTCTCCGCACACACACTGGGTTCAACCTAAATCTACGCATTTTTTTAGCTGAGCCATCTTAATTTCTCACAAAAATATGGCAACAGCAAGTGTTACGGTGTTTAAGTAGTTAAAAGGCACAATACAGAGACCAAGTCTGTAACTGAGGACAAGTGTGTCTTTTCACTTCCCAGAGAGAAGGGGAGCCCTCTAAGGGAAAGATTTCACAGGCACAATTCACAGTAAACATAAAAGATAAAAATCTGTGGTTTTACCAAGAAGTTATACCAGAACTTATTTCCTGAAGCACACCAGTGGGTTTAATTCTAGGGTGAACGGCCTTTAGAATAATTCTCTTGGGAATAAACAACAGTGGAGTGGGGTTGGCAAGGGGAACTGGCAGGAGGAAATGGAGAAAATTCCAGAAAGAGAACTCCTGATGGATGTGTACAGTCTCCTTCCACCTGCCCTTACCTTGCAGAGAAACAGAATCTTAATAACCACCGCTGAAGCCTGGGAACTCACTCTGCCAGGCACCAGGCTAAGGACTTGATAAAGATTAGTCCATTTAATCCTCACTGCAGCCCTTGGAGGTGCTTCCCAGGTGGCTCGGGGATAAAGAATTCCCCTGCCAATGCAGGAGGTTCAGTCCCTGGGATGGGAAGAACCCCTGGAGGAGGAAATGGCAACCCACTCCAATATTCTTGCCTGGAGAATTCCATGGACAGAGGAGCCTTAGGACTCTAGTCCCTGGGGTCTCAAAGAGTTAGACATGACTGAGCATGCCCGCACACAGCCCTCAGAGGTGGCTGTGAATTCCACGCCCATCTTCCAGATGAGGACAGGGAGTGAGGATGAGTCACTGACCCCTGGTCACCGAACTGGCGAGTGGTCAAGTTGGGATTCACACCGAAGTGAAAGGAGTGGAGACCCCTGGCTCAACGAGTGCCCTGCTCTCCTGGCTTCAGGGCTGCCCTCACTCTTCAGAAAACACCAAGAGACCTCTCACCTGAGCTTTTACCTGACTTCTGACAAGAAGTCATTTCCATTCCGGGCAAGGTAATGACACAGCAGGATTTCACTTCTAAGTCACTCAACATCAATGTGCAAAAGAGATGCCCGGGTGTTTCCACTTCCAACCAAATACACACCTTTTCCCAACCAAGGAACTTTTTATGACTAATTGACTCTGAGTTTTTTCATTGTGGTAAAATGTACATTATAAAAACTTTATCATTTAACCATTTTTAAGTGTTCAGTTCTGTGGCATTAAGTACATTCACATTGTTGTCCAAATATCACCACTGTCTGTTTCCTGAATTTTTTCATCTTGTCAGACTGATGCTCTGTAGTCATGAAATAATAACCCTCCATTCCTTCCTTCTTCCAGTCCAACGTTCATCCATGTTAGAGCAAGTTTCAGAATTTCATTCTTTTTTTTTAAAGGCTGAATGATAGTTCATTATATGTCTGTGCCACACTGAGTTTATCCATTCATTTGTTAATGATTCACCTTTGGGCTATCATGACTAATACTGCTCTGAACTTTGGTGCATTTGATCAAGGAACATCTAAAATTGCAGTTGCATTCTTCTCTTCTTCCCATCCCCCCTCTCCTGTGCCCTGTGCCACTCCAGGTACAAACCCTCTAAGTATTGCTACTGTAGCTGCATCAGCCTCAGGAAATGAAAGTCGCTCAGTGTGTCCGACTCTTTGCAACCCCATGGACTATACAGTCCATGGAATTCTCCAGGCCAACCCAGAGATCAAACCCAGGTCTCCCTCATTGGAGGTGGATTCTTCACCAGCTGAGCTACCAAGGAAGCTCTCAGCATCATAGATGTTCTCTAAAACAATTCCTTTCTCTCTCTTTGCAGTGACCAGTCCAGCCAGAAGAAGAGTCAAAAGCTCTCAACATCTCTTAACCAAGAATGTAAGAAAATTCAGTTTTGATCCTTTTTGTTGACTTTCATTTAAAAAGCAATGTCTAGCTTCTTCACATGCCCCACTCCATCCACGCTCTTAACAACCAGAAAGGTTTTCTGTAGCCCAGGTTGCTGCTGCGTTGTCCATTGTCCACTTAATCAAAACAACTGACAAACGTCAACCAGACAACAAAAAGCTCTGAACTGGACCCACTTTTGCATCAGATAGCTTTTGTTTTACATATGCATTTTCTTTTATTAAACAGAATCCATGATTGGGTACAGCATCCCTGATCTAGGTGTTCCCCTATTGCTGGCATTTGTAACATTCCATTTTTTCACTACTATAAATAGCAGTGCAACAAATTTATTTGTACAAAATACTATCGGGGATTAATTCTGTGGTGCATAGGCCTCAAAGTAGAATTAACAAGTAAAAGAAGAGTTTCACCCACCCATCATTGGCATTCCTACTATTGTGCTAAAATGGACAATATAACAGTGATTTTTAAAAGATGTTTTCTGCTTACAGTTTTGTCCCGTGTTACCAGGAATTCTGAACAACTGCCAGACTTCCAACAATGCTTTTCCATTTACCTCTAACCTCACCAACATTTGGCTTTCATGTTTTTGTATTATTTTTTGCTATTTTAATAAGTACATGCATTACCTTAAAATTAGTTTACACGTCTTTAGAGCCTGTGAATTTCTTATTTTACTTACAGATTTCTTTACAAAAGCTTTCAATATATCTTTGTACTTAGATTTATTTTCAGGGCTAATTGTTCCCTCTTGGTTATACTGGAGTTTCTATTTCTATCACAATTTTTTTGTAGGACACCATTTTGATTTTCTAAGGATCTCAATTTTTAAAATCCTATTCTCCATTAAAAAAAAAACAAAAATGTTTTAAGTGTCCTGGAAATTAGATTAGGTTTCATTGTTTTATATACATTTATTACTTTTTAATCTTCTAAAGCAATATGTTCCCATTACAAAATTTCAAACACTAAAAAGATGTAAAATATAGTATCAGAAAAATCCTGAGAAGCTGAAGAACACAGTGATTAGGTATGTAGATTAGAGTCAAACTACCTGGTTCTTATCCATTTCCTAGTTTTAAATCTCAGTTCTATCCATTTCTAGCTTTGTGACCTTGGGCAAACAGCCCCACCACCCTGGGACTCGACTTTGTTAACGTTAAAATGGGGATAATGGGAGAATATGTCCCAAGAACTATTTTAAGGAACAAACGATTTAATACACATGAAGTCCTCAGGCTTTCCCGGTGACTCAGACAGTAAAAAAATCTGCCTGCAATATAAGAGACTGGGGTTCAATCCCTGGGCTGGGGAGATACCCTGGAAAAGAGAATGGCAACCCTCTCCAGTATTCTTGCTTGGAGAATCGCATGGACAGAGTTACAGTTCAGAGGGTCACAAAGAGTTGGACACGACTGAGTGACTAACACTTTCACTTTCTTTCTTTCAAGTTCTCAGTCCAAATCTGACACATACTGAGCATTCAATAAACACTAGTATTTTTAAGTGAAAATTTCTCATATAATAATATACAGTTATCATGCTTTATTGCTCAATAATATGTTTTGCAATTTACTTTTTTCACTAAATTTTAAAATCTTTACATACAAATTAACACATACAGACCTTCCCCATTCTTTTTAGAGGCTGTATGACATTGTATAAATGTACTATAATTTTTCACTCAATCCTAATCTGAAGTTTTGTAGATTATTTAACATACAACCATTATTGTATTTCATCAATAAATGGGGTTTCCCCATTTTTCCACTAAAACAGTGCCACAAGAAATATTCTTGAATGTATTTTTATGCTCTTCTGCAAATGTTTTTGAGGGTAAATTCATAGATATGAAAATGCTGGGTCATCAAACCAACACCTTATACTTAAATTTACACAATGCTGTATGTCAATTTTTAAAAAGAAAGAAAATGCTCAAAGGATATAAACACTGAAAAAATTTTATGACGTGAAGTGAAGTCGCTCAGTTGTGTCTGACTCTTTGCGACCCCATAGACTGTAGCCTACCAGGCTCCTCTGTCCATGGGATTTATAGCCATTGCCAAATTCTTAGCAACTGTTCTAAAGTATTTTTACCACAACAGCTGAACCAATACTATATGGCATCAATGTTGTTATTCTTTGACAATCTGATAGGTGAAACTATTTTAATCTGTATTTCTTTAATTATTAATATCATTTTTCATAGATTTTGGTATTTTCCCCTATGAGTTAAAAGACATGTCTTTTGCTCATTTTTCCGTCACTTGTATGTCCCTTTTTAAAATGACCTTTGAGAATATTTTTATTATTAAGAAAGAAAGGGCTTTTGATGGGTTTTTGTTGTTGTAAGGCGAGAATTCTTATTTCTCATGATCTCTAAAAAGTTAAGCCCACAATCCAGAAAGAAAAGCGTTTTCTAAAAAATGTATTTATGTATGTATTTTTGGTGGCACTGGGTCTTCACTGCTGCACGTGGGCTTTCTCTACTAGCAGCGAGTGGAGGCTACTCTCTAGTTGAGGTGCATGGGCTTCTCATTGCGGTGGCTTCTCTTCTTGCAGAGCATGGGCTCTAGGCCCTCAGGCCTCAGTAGCTGTGGTGCCCAGGCTTGGTTGCCCCAGGGCATGTGGAATCATCCTGGACCAGGGATCAAACCCATGTCTCCTGCATTGGCAGGTAGAGTCTTAACCCCTGGACTACCAGGGAAGTCCAGAGCTCCTGAGTTTCAAGAAGCAGCAGGTGTCCCCAAAAGTGAAAAAGGGAGGGGTTATCTGTAGGTAATTTCAACTTTGAGAACAGATTCAAGGTTGGCATTACAGATGGTCCCCGACGTATGATGTCTTGACTTTCATGACTGCTGTCTTTACTATGGTGCCAAAATGAAATGCATTCAGAAACCATACTTGAAATTTTGAATTTTGATTGTTTCCTAGGCTAGCAATACATGGTACAAAATACTTTCTTGTGACACTGGGCAATGTAGCAAGCCACAGCCTTCCACCAGCCACACAATCACAAGGATAAACAGGATATACTTCTACATCCAGACAACCATTCTGTTTCTCACTTCCAGTACAGCATTTAACCAATAACATGAGACATTCAATACTTAATTATAAAATAGACTGTGTGAGATGATTTTGCGGAGGTTGATGTAAGTAGTCTAAGCACATTTAAGGCAGGCTCAGCTGTGATGTCTGGCAGATTAGTTGTATAAAATGCATTTCGACTTATGATATTTGGGGGGTTTTTATCAGGACATAACTCCATTGTAAATTTAGAAATATCTGGACTCTGGATTCATGACTCAGGGAAGATCCTTTGGGAATTAGGAATGTTTGGTTCTCAACCAAGTTCTTGCCTTGAATTCCTATCCGTAAACAATGTTTGTGTCTGAATCACTGCTTATACCAATGTCTACTAGCTTTATAAGGACAGAACTGTGATGATAAAATGGAAACTAAATCATACTTTTTAGGAGGTACATAGGGTCCTAGAGAAGAAATTTTTCAAGGGATTCAGAACCAAAACAAAGGAGACAACTCTTCACAGTAGAGGTGAAGCCACACAGGCATGAGGTACAGGAAACCCCCAAAACATGGAGCACTGCCTCCTGGAACACCCAGTTGACTTCAGCCAGCCTCTATAACAATGGACATGAATCTGAGCAAACTCCAGGTAACAATGCAGGACAGGGGAGCCTGGTGTGCTGCAGTCCATGGGGTCACAAAGAGTTGGACATGACTTAGTGACTAAACAACAAAACTCCATAGAACCAAGCTCTCAGCTTTCCTGGGAATGGAAATTTCTGAGAAAGACTCCTATGTTTATGGTTTATGACACTCCCTCTCTAAAATATTTTTACTTTGAGAAAAAAATGACTCAAGTATATGAATACATATAAAAAATTGCTTTTGATTTAAAATCAAACAAAACAGAAGTTAGGGTAAGACAGCTTAATAATACTCTCTGGCCTTTGAGCTCTCCTCTGAATTTCTGATTTCCCCTAACTGCCTGACTCATTCTCTGCTCATAAAACTCACATTCAGCTGTACATTCAGATTAGAAAAGACAGGAAAGGTCTTTTGCAATTGCTCTTACATACCAGTATTTACAACTTTTCCCTGAAATTCTTATTTGCATCTAGTCTCACCCCTTGGGCTATACCATACCATGTCAGGTTTCTTCCTTTATAAATATCTCTTTCCTCTCTGACTCATTCTTAGTGCCGCAGTTTCTCCCTCTGTGGACAACTCGTAATTTACATCTTCTTCTACAGTCACACACTCTCCCTTCTCTAGACAGTTTTGCTAGTTTTTCCCCGCACCTCCTCTGATTCAGTCACTCAGTCATGTCCGACTCCTTTGGGACCCCATGAATCGCAGCATGCCAGGCCTCCCTGTCCATCACCATCTCCCGGAGTTTACTCAGACTCACGTCCATCGANACCATCTTACTTGGGTTTCTCTTACCTTGGGTGTGGGGTATCTCTTCACGGCTGCTCCAGCAAAGCACAGCCGCTGCTCCCTACCTTGGAGGAAGGGTGATTCTCTTGCCTCTGATTCTTAGGCAATGTTATTGGCCCTGATGCTGGGAAAGATTGACGGTAAAAGCAGAGGATGAGATGGATGAGATGGTTGGATAGCATCACCGACTCAATGGACATGAGTTTCAGCAAACTGTGGGAGATGATGAAGGAAAGGGAAGCCTGGCAAGCTACAGTCCATGGTGTCACAAAAAGTTGTACACGACTTAGCAAATGAACAACAACAACAACTGACATTCTAATTATCCTTGACGCTACAGACAACTACAGATTATCCTTGCTACAGATTATCCTTGATGCTACTCTTTAAGCTAAGAGTAGCTTAAAGAAATAGATTTACACTAAAGCGTGGGTCAGTCAGGCCTCTCGACTCAATGAAGCCACTGGCACCACAACCTCTTCATAATAAGCAGTGGCACCACCACAGGAAAGATGGAAGAATAAGACTGCAAAAGTCACTTTTGCCCCAGATTTCAATCTTGTGGAGAAGGGTGGATCTGATTTTTCCTTCTGGTGATCTGAGTTTTTCAAAATGCACCACACAAACAATTTGCACTTGAAAATTCTTACCTGGATGTGAGCACTCCCTTAGGACTCATGAAACCATGGTCTGAACCTTGAAGACACAGGGCTCCCCTTGGCCTCAGTCTCCCTGTGTATAAAATTAGAAAGTTGAACTAGAGCTTTGTTATCAATCCTGTCAGCCCCTAATGATGATGATCCTCCATCATCTAGGTCCCATCTGTCTTTATGACTCCCTACCTGCCCCCAAGGTCTCTGACATGAGCCCATCCAAGGAGCATCAATTTATCAGAATATAGCTGTTACATGAGTTCATTTTCTACTTTTCAGCAGGCAATTCTCTAACTTCAGAAAGGAAAATCCAACCTTAAACACTGGTCTCCCCTTCGCCCCTTCCCCAGTCTCACCCCTCTGTTCAGGGAGCTAAAGAGCTTGCTCTCAGATAGGTTTGTTCTAAAACTAGAGGCAGCAAGGAACTTAGATTGAGTCCTTTAGACCAGAGAATAAGCCAGACTGTTGGGAGCCTTCAGAACCAGCTGTCCGTTCCCTGGCATGGGCCTAACACACTGTCCCAAGGCCTCTCAGAGCCTCCCCAGCTGTGTGGCATGAGACTCAAGCACAAGGCCAGCTAAGAAAGGAAAGTCTCCTGAGGCGAGGCCTCTCCTCTTTCCTTTGCTGCGTTGGCATCCTTCAGGGCCAAGAAGATAACCTGCTGAGGTCCAGGGCCCTAGGTCTTGACCTGGGAAGAACCCAGCCTCATCCCCACCGCAGGAAACTTGCATCCAGCGGGGCTCCCTTCCCAATAGCTGAAGCCTCCGCCCTCCCCTTCATAGTGCAGAGAAGGGACTGCAAAGCGGGCCTTTCTTGTTCTTCAAAGGGAACTTTTTTTAAGTTAATTAATTTATTTTGGGCTTCCCTGGTAGCTCAGCTGGTAAAGAATCCACCTGCAATGCAGAAGACCCTGGTTGAATTCCTGGGTGGAGAAGATCCCCTGGAGAAGGGATAGGCTAGCCACTTCAGTATTCTTGGGCTTCCCTGGTGGCTCAGATGGTAAAGAATCCAATTAAATCATTTTAATTGGAGGATACTTTCTCTACAATACTATGATGGTTTTTGCCATACATCCACATGAATCAGCCACGGGAATCCTTTTCTGAAAAGGAAATGCTAGGTTGCCCCCCTGGACTTCACAGGCTTTCATGTCCTTACTTCCTCCTTCTACAAAATGGGTTGGAAAACACACCAGTTCTCACTCCTCATTAGAGAAATGCTGAGAGAAGGAAAGTAAAATCTAAAATACCTGTGACGAGAGATCGACAGTCAAAGGTCTTAATGCCAGTAACGGGGCTCACATCTCTCCTGTTTGACCTGGAAGTCCACACTCGGAGGGGACCCATTGTTGCTGTAGGGTCCATGAGTGCTGCCCTAGGCTTGCTGGAAATCCAGCTTGCTAGAAAAGGCTTGCTAGAAATCCAGCAGAAACACCTCCCTTCTAATCATTTAGGAGTTTATAAACATGTCAACTCAACATACTGTACCCCTCAAATGTATACAACTATATGTGTCAATTATGCCTCAATAAAGCCAAGGTGGAAAAGAATATTTAAAATTGTTAGGGAAAAACCCCACTTCCAGCAGTGCCTAGAGGAGAAAGGGACCTAGTTTTAAATGGTCCTGAATTATCATCAGCTTTCTCCAAAGGCATAAAATAAATGAGTCTAGTTCCCAAAATGGGCCTGAGAAGATTTAATTTCCTAAGCCAGATATGACTAAACTGGGGATAAATTAATTTTCTAAGCAAAGGACTATTTGTGATAAATGGAAGCAAATGGGGTCTGAACTCCTATTTGCATGACCCCAAATGGAGATACATCTTCTTCATCATTAACAATCTGATAGGAGAAAAGACAACTTTGTTTTAATTTACAGCTTCCCTGGTGGTGCAGAGGTTAAAGCATCTGCCTGCAATGTGGGAGACCTGGGTTCGATCCCTGGGTCGGGAAGATCCCCTGGAGAAGGAAATGGCAACCCACTCCAGTATTCTTGCCTGAAGAATCCCATGGACGGAGGAGCTTGGTGGGCTACAGTCCACGGGTCACAAAGAGTCAGACACGACTGAGCGACTTCACTTCACTTATGGTTGTCTAGCACCTTTCATATTTACTGGCCACTGGTATGTCTATTATCAATTGCCACCTGGTTTCTGGCCCCATTTTTCTATTGTTTTTTTCTTCTTTATTGATTGGCAAGAGTTTTATGTACACAGGGATAATTCCCTATTATCTGTAACAAATGCTATACTGGACCATACTCTTGTGTTAGTGTTTTTTTAACATTCATCTTTGACCTGTCTGATGCTCATTTTGGTACGAGAAGTGTGGTCATGAATCCAATTTCCCTAGTGGCCTGATATTTATTAATGGTCCAAATTTCCTCCACTAAGATAAAATATCACCTTATTATAATATTTAAAATTCAGTCTTACTTGCTTCAGCTTCAACCACAATTGCTTTTTGCAGACAATAGAGGGGAATTCATCAAAGCCTGGACTGTAAGGGCTGAGATAGGTCCACCTCACTCAGATACACCCCGTGCCAGGATCTAACACAAACGTTCCCTCTCAGTATGTCTGTGCAAGGAAGAAGCAAGTGAGCAAGAGAATGAATGAATCCAAACTTCAGAGAAACTGTTGTGTAATGCTGGAGGTTCTAACCTGCTTCACGGGACTGAATGAGCCCACTGTCGTTTGCAGATATATATAAAAAATAGGCAAGATAAGACCCAAAAGCTGTCAAGATTCCCTTTGTCACCTTACCCCGAAATTAAGATAAAATATAGCACTATTTGTCTCAAAGTTTTACATTTAAATTATTTCAATAATTTAAATATTTTTATTTTAATTTTAAAGGCCCATCTCGATGGACCCTGACAAAAGTGGTATTCTTCTTAATTTACTTTTCCCCAAACAACTATTCAGCAGGTGATCGTCAGTGAAAACACTTTAGCATGTAGCGCTCTATTCTAGCTTGCCAGAATTTCCCCTTACCAGCCACAAGTCACTGAAATTCATGTCACAGCTCCACCTGATACAGGCATTCTGCAAAGTGAAGGAAGTGTTATCCAGGAACCATGCCGGCTCCACTTGCCAACAGCTTCTTTCTTTTTACAACCAGGGTGTCAGGTGGGGCCCAAGTCCTCTCCCTAGGTCTCTCTGATGGAGCATCCAAAAAGCCATGGTCTACATGAACAAGGGCTCCCACTGAGATGCAAAGGCTGCAAGAGCCCAATTTCCAGAGCCATCCCCATTTCAAATTGTTTTTGTTGTTCAGTCTCTCAGTCGCGTTCGACTCTTTGCAACCCTGTGGACTGCAGCATGCCAGGCTGCACTGCCCTTCCCTGTCTTCTGGAATTTGCTCAGACTCATGTCCACTGAGTGGGTGATGCCATCCAACCATCTCATCCTCTGCCGCCCCCTTCTCGTCCTGCCCTCAATCTTTCCCAAGGGTCTTTTCCAATGAGTCAGCTCTTTCCATCAGGTGGCCAAAATATTCCTGTCCTGTTGTTAAGCCATATTTGGCTCTGAGGCAAGGAGCCGGCCTCTAATGGGGGCCTGATGGCCCAGGCTTCTGACTCTTTGAAGGGACAGCTGGTGGGGAACCCTCAGAAGCCTCCTCTTCCTGCTCCGTGGTACCCCCTCGACTTGCTGGAGTTCAATACAACGGCTCACTGTCTCCGGCCAGTCTCCCCAGGTTTTCTCACCGCTCCCCACAACAGCTCCAGCAGCTCCATGTTGGCACAAGGTCCCAGGCCTGGGCCTCTGCTGTGGTTCTGAGAGTCGAGGAGAGGAACACGGTGACTCAGGTCCTCCCTCCTCCCCGCAGGTGGTGATCGAGTCGGACCTCTACGCGCCTCGGCCCCTGGAGCTGCTGCCGCACCGCACCGACCGCCGCGACGGTGAGGGCCGCAGGTCGGGCCGCTTCCAGAACCCGCGGCTGCAGGGTCCCCATCCCGCCAAGACTCCCGCCAGGCCTGGTAGGTGCCTCCCGGCTCTGCGGTCCCTGGGACCTCCCTGAGGGGCAGTGACCCACTTAGAGCGGCCGCCACGGTCTGCATCCTGGCTTGGCTTTGCTCCCACCACGGCGCGGTCCTCCATCAGGCCAGGTGAGCAGTGCACCTGTGGCTGGGCTGAGGCCGCCGCCTTCCGCAGTGCATGCTGGTCCCGCTCTGAATGCACCTGCCCTCGCCCCCACCCACTGCCGCGCCACAGAACACCTTCTGCCTTAAACCACTGGCTTCTGGGTCTGCCTGATGAGCAAAGATGCTCTCGTTACCACTTAGCTCCAGAGGCAGTCCTGCGGGATTCAGGAGATAAAAATCACTCTATTCTGGGGGAGAGGAAACCTGTGTAGACACAACTCATGAGGTAAAAGAAATTTACTTCATACAGCATTATGCTGTATGTGTGTGTGTGAAGTTATACAGACTCATCGACTGCCATCTTAAAATCCCACTATTTTAAATTTGAACGGCTTAAACTATTTCAACAATTTATAAAAAGAATTTAGAGACAAACTTGTTTTGAAAGTTGGAAACAGAGTCTTACCTTCCACACTATTTTTTAAAAATGGCTCCCACTCCAGCAGTTAAATAGGAATCTGTGTCTAGCTTGCTGAAGTCTTGATGGTGTTTTGCCTTTAATTCCTGGTTTAGTTTATTTCTGTTATGCCCACAGCCTATAGTTATTCATATTTCTAACTCCATAAATACACAAAAAGTCTTGGACGTCCTTTTCAAAGCTTTGGAGTGTCAACTATTTTGTATTTTACAAGAACTAAAATTAGACTCCACCGAGTATGGCTCTTCATCCAACCATCTTCCCTCTTTCCTCCTTCATAGATCTTAGACTAGATCTCTAAAATTTCTTTGGTCACAAACACACTGATCCTGTTTTTACCAGCCTAAGTATGAGAACCCATAAATCAAGTTATATTCTCTAGTTAAGTTATTACATATATACTTTTTTACAGAAAATGAAAGCATGAGGGAAACCACAATCTGCCTTGCAAATTAAGAGGAGATCATTTTTTTTCTCTGTCTATATATAAGTGGGTGGGTGGATGGGTGCCTGTGTGTAGAAAAAAAAGAATACCTTCTCCATAAAATCATAAAATGAATTTACAGCCATGTCGTTCAAACTTTAATGTACCAGAGAATCACCTGGGAATCTTGTTTTTATACAGAGTCTAATTCAGGACTGAGTAGGGGCCCAGATTTTGTTTCTAATAAGCTTCCAGATGATGCTGCCAACGTTGACCCAAGACAACATATTGATGACCAAGGATTTAGAGATAATCTGATGGGTGGTTCTCAAAGGGGTGTCCCAGGAACAGCAGAATCACCTGAGAACTTGTTTGAAATGCAAATTTTGGGTCCCACCTGAGACCTGTTAAGTCAAATTCTGGGGTGGGTTCATCCATCTGTCTTAACATGGCTGCTCCCCAGTGATTCCATTGGACCCTGAAGGTGGAGGCCCACAGATTTCTGCAAGCGCCCCCTGTGGATCTACAGGAGAGGAAATAGAAACCATGGAAACTAGCTGACCTCCCACAGGTCACACTGCTCATTAGCAACAGAACTGTTAAATCTCAGGTCTCCTGGTTTCCCAGCTAATTGCCTCTTCCCCTCCAGAGAATAATGTCTTCCAACTGTCTAGTTTCAGGGGCTCCTTTTCTGCCTAAGCAGCCTATGGAAGCCTGGACTGGAGGAGAGAACACTAAGTTATGAAATGAGGAGACTCTGCCCGACATGTGACAGTCAGCTCATGCAGGGAATGTGCGAGTCAGGTTAAAAAAAAAAAGATTGAGCTGGGCATGGATTCAACTCCCTCAGCTCCCACAATCTGACAGATTCCAGGGGAGGGTGAAAGGGAGGGAGGGTGTCTGAGTCAAAGCCAGGCCCCAGTGCTCTCCCCCGGAAAGGCTGGGCAATGGTCTCAGGCACAAGTCTGCCATCCTTCTGTGAGAAGGACATGTGTTTTGGGGATCTGACATCTGGAGACCCAGTTCTCTCCTGAGCTACAGGAGAAGGCTCCTGGGTTTGCAGCCTTCTCACGTTGCAGAAATGTGCCCTGAGGAAGCTTAGACATAGCAGGACTCTGAAGGCAGAGGACCAGCTGAGAAACCGTCTCAGCCTGCAGCCTTGAGCAGGTGAACCTTAGGTGCCCAGAAAAGGGGACACCCCACCTCCTGGGCTGGTGGAACCTCTCCACCAAGGTGGCCTCAGACGTCTCACAATCAACTTGTTCAAACGTGATTGTCTTCCACCTGTAAACCTCTCTTCCTTTCTCAGCTGGGATCACTATCCATCTTCCCAGCAAATCACTGGGGTATTGACCCCAACCTCCCACCTTGTCCTCCCCCACCCCTACTCCACATTACCAACCACTGACAATGTCAGCTCCAACATAGATCTTGTCTCTTCTTGGTACCAACCTCAGGCTACCTGGGTGAAACTTCCCTCATCCCTGGTGTGTAGCAGCCAACCTTGGTCCTCAGCTACCAGGCCCTCTCCCTCCACAAGGCTGCTGGAGGGTCCTTCTACAGCAGAATCTGTTATCCTTCTGCATTAAAGACTGTGTCCTCCCATTCTCAGCCACCCTCCAGACCACACCCAAGGCCGTGCAGGACCCAATTCTCTGCTCCCTCTCCAGGGCCACCTCCTGTGACACTCCTGTCCCCGCCAATCCATACACATAACAACCCTGAGCTGTGACTACTCATTTATTCTATTATATCTTGGACTTTCCCTGACACTGTTCTGTGGATTGCCCTCCCTGGGTCTCTCTGCCTGAAAAACTCCTCCCAAAATGGGTTAGGGGTTCCCTTGGGCAAGTTTCCCTAGCCCTGCAAGACAACCAAAGAGGTCAGCTTGCCATTCCCTAAGTCATCCTCACCCAGCTTCATTATAATTGCTGTGCATCTTTAAAGACTGCATTTCCTCACCTATTATTATGTCTGCCTGTAAGGACTTCCCCAATAGCTTAGTGGTAAAGAATCCACCTGCAATGCAGGAGAGGCAGGAGATGAGGGTTCAATCCCTGGGTCAGGAAGATTCCCCTGGAGGAGGAAATGGCAACCCACTCCGGTATTCTTGCCTGGAAAATCTCATGGACAGAGGAGCCTGGCGAGCTACAGTCTAACAGTCCACGGAGTCACAAAGAGTTGGACATGACTGAGCACAGCACATTGGAGGAGGAGTGAGGACTGTAGTAGGGATTAAATGAGATGATGTTTATGTGTCCTACACTCTGCACAGCACCTGACACAGTAAATACACGCTACTGTCATCACTTATGCCAGAGCATGACACATTGTGGTCTGATCTTGGTAGCCTGTGACTATGTTTTATTGGCATTGAGATGTTTTCCTTGGGGTGATGGGCTTGTTCTCTATGCTATAGTCTGATAGGATGGGGCTCTGCCAGGAACATCTGCCCCAGGAGGGACTCCATCAAAGGCCAGCTCCATCAAAGGCCAGCTTCCCCGCACCCATCACTAGCTACTCAGCTCAACACCTGGATTCCCAGAAGCATGGGCCTCAGAAATAAAGGCACAGAAAGAAGGCTCCCACTTACATCTCAGGCCAGTGTCTCAGGACACTGATAACCTCCGATCCTCCCATTTTATGAGGAAGGCTCATTTTCACAGAGGTGCGTTCAAGAGCTCAGGTTAAATGATTGATCCCAGCTGTAAAGACTTAACTACTGATAATGTCATGTGATATGACTCCTTAGGAAGGAAGGAGGAGCTAAAGGCATGTCCTCTGGGCACCTACTACAGGCAGATCCTGTACTGAACACCTTCACACATGTGATCTTGTTAAATCTTAGTTCTAGCCCCCTGAAGAGTTCCAGTAAATATTTTTGAATATTTACTGTGTCAGGCGATGTGCTGAGTATAAGACACATAAACATTGTCTCATTTAATGCAGATAACCCACTCAACAGTCGCCCCAATCCTGACCCTAGTTTGTGATTTTGCTGCTCAGTAAAAAGGCCCTGAGAAATTTCTACATTTGTGATTTGATTAGCTAACAATCAATATAACTAATGCAGAACCAGAAGAGTACCACCGAATAACATCCCCTCTGTTCAACTTTGCAGCGGGGACGTCAGAACCCAAATCAGGAAATCTGTGTGGGAATCGAACATATAGCAAAGCTTTGGTAAGTAATCTAGCCTGGTTAGCTGTATCTTCCAGGCTTTAAACATCTCGCCCTATCTGTGCCATGAAGGGAGAACAAGCATCCTTTGTCCCAGGCCTGAGGATTATTGGAAAAGTGCAACTGAGGGTTCTTTGTTCCTAAAGCCTGTCAACTAGCGGTACACCACTGGCTGCTGCTCTCTTTCTTGCCAGATATTCAGCTTTTAGGCAAACAAAAGGTATTACCTAGCAGACATCTCACACAGGGAGGGGGAGGCAGTTTCTATGGTAAGTCCACGACGGGTGGAGGTGCCTGGCCAATTCCCAGGGGCAGCTATGGGGTAAAGAGATGCAAAGGTCTCAAGTTCACTGAAAGCACAAAACACCATCATCTCAGAGGGAACCTTGAACCACCTCCCCCGGGAGCACTGAGGCAAGTGTCCACTGGAGTTGCCTGAGATGGATCCAATTGACCAAGGTTTTATATTTTCCCCTGGCTCTGTCATGGTATGCGGGCTGCCAAGGAGAGGGTGACCTTGGGCGAGGTGGCTCTTGGCAGCCAAGGACACCTGAAGAAGCCGAAAGCTGCCTGCGGCCCACCCACCCCTAGCTGGATGGCTTGTCTTTTCCTGAAGGAGGATCACATAGTGCGTGTCTGGGTCTAGCTCAGTGTCACCCTGTGAAAACACATCTCCCTCATCATCTTCCGGGCAGAAACGTGGGTACCCTCAGGGTCAGCAGAGAAGGGGTGAAGTGGTGGTTGAAGGAGAGGTCAGCTTGGGCATCCTGGACTCTGTGGGCATCAGATCTTGAGACTCATGCATCATGAGAACTAGAACAGACTGGAGAGAATGTCTCAGCCATCTGCTCGTCTTTATGGAACAGACTGGGCAGAGATGTGAGTGCTTCACTCCTGGTCTGGACAGGAAATCTAATTCAATTATTTCATTTAGGTCATCCCTGTATTAGGAAAATCGCCCAAAGGGCAGCGATGGGACAATCAAGAGCTCCCTGCCTCAACTGGGTACCCAGGGGCAACCCAGGGTGGTTTGGCTGTTGCCACAAAGTGAAGGTTGTCGGGCTTGACAGCTTGAACCGCTGCCCTCAACGAGCCCTGGCTAAGGGAAAGAGGGCAGTCCATCACGTTGGATGAACTTGCCCCTACCCCTGGAGAAGTAGCTGCAGTCGGGAAGTCAGAGAGACGGGATGGGACAGGGTGGTGATGGAGATGTAATCACAATGGAGGGGCAGCAAGAGGGCAAAGCAGCAGCATGACTGACCCTTTCCTCTGGGCCTGAGATCTTGGGGCTGGGGTCCTGCAGCTCTTTGGAGGCCCACTATCCTAGGGTGGGGAGAGCAGTTCAGAGCCCACACAGTCAAATCTGATTGGACACTAATATGCGCTGGAGGAAACAGGTTGAAGGACAGAGGGGGAAGAAGTGATATTCTGGCCACTGGCACAACCGGAGGGACAGCTCCCGAGAGGCCACAAGGTGGCACAGTGGCTCTGCCCACAACTCTGGGCCAGGCGGGAGAGCAGGGGAAGGTGGATCCTGGTGTCCTTGACCTGGAATTTTCCAGCAATTCCAGGAATGTAGTGACCTTAAGCCTTCCCTGGGGCTTGGGGTGGAGGAGCAAAGGGGAGATCCACTGACTGAACAACTCTGGACCTGGCCCTGCTCAGGCCCCTAGTTCCTTCTCAACTCAGTATATGTTTCTTGAGCACTCACCACCTCCTTTAGGAGGAGAGCCAGCAAAGGGTTAAGTCCCAGACCCTGATCCAGGCCAATCCATTCCTGGGGAGACTGCACAAGCAGAGGAAACAGAAGCGTAAAGACACAGAATTGGTGGGTTGCCAAAACATGACACAGAGGGACTCAGTGCCGTGAGGACAAGAGACGGAGATAAATCAACTTGGGCACCAGCCTAAGGGAAGACTTCCTGGAGGAAGTGGCCTTGAAGGGCAGGCAGAGATGAGGCTCAATCCAGAGAGTGAAGGAAAGGTTGGGTGAGGATGCAGAATTGTGGGTGAGCATCAGAAAAGGCAGGACCAGCCCTGCTGGGACATGTCGGGGAAACAGAGGCAGATAAGGGGGAGTCCTGTTTTGAGGAGCCTTAAAGAACAGCAGGTAAAAAAATCTGCCTGCAATGCAGGAGACTCGGGTTCTATCCCTCAATCAGGAAGAACCCCTGCAGAAGGAAATGGCAACCCACTCCAGTATTTTTGCTTGAAAAATTCCATGTACAGAGGAGCCTAGCGGGTTGCAGTCCATGGGATGACAAGAGAGTTGGATATGAATGAGCTACTGAGCACACATGCATGAAGCAGGGGACAGAGTTGACCTTGGTCTGCCCTCAGTGGGGAGACCCTGCAAATCTGGGAGGGGCCTGGGGTGTGGGGCAGGTCTGGTGGGAAATAAGGAGATCCTGTCCCGGGGTGACTGGCCCTGAGGCTCAGTGGTGGAGAATGTCACTGCTTTTGGCCACATTTCCAAGTGAGAACCTGCAGGATTTGACAACAAAGTGGACACAGATCATGGGAGTACTAGGGGGACAGAGGCCTCGGGCTAGAATAAGTTGCTCACTTTCAAGTTTCTGTAGGTGATTGGTTCCCAAAGTGGGGTCTGGGGACCAGCAGCAGTTGAGAACTTGATAGAAAGGCAGCTTCTCAGGCCAACATCAGACCTACTGAGTCAGAAGCAAGGGTGGGTCCAGTGCTGCGTTGAATGCCCCCCTAAGGGAATCTAGGGCCCACGGCGGAGTGAGGTCCATTGCCCTAGGTTGATGCCAGTTCAGCAGTTTAGCCAATCAATGCCCTTGCCAATGGCTCCAGCCAGTGTGGGAACTGAGGACAGGGCAACAACCTCACTCTCCCTTCTCACAACCCAGATGCCTCCAGTGGCCCGGATCTCCGTGAAAGCCCCCACAGTCCTGGAGGCGGCAGCCCCGGGCTCAGAGAACATAGCTGTGCTGACCAGAGGGTAAGTGCTGTGCCTCCAGCAAGCTCCCAGGGGTTCCCCACCTGCTCTCATCCTGCGCAGAAGAGTAACAGGTGGCCTGGCTGACAGATCCCGGAGAGATGCTAAAACAAAATCCCTGCTAGCTATAAACGACCTTCTAATGAGGGCTATAATCCCGGGTCACTGTAGCACTTCATTGACTATTTCACTAGGATTAAGCTCAAGTCCGGGAGATGGTGATGAACAGGAGGCCTGGCGTGCTGCGATTCATGCGGTGGCAAAGAGTCGGACACGACTGAGCGACTGAACTGAAGCTCAAGTGTTTTTGATGGTTTCTTCTTTATTACCGCCACTCTTTAGACCTGGAGCAGTGTCATTTGGGAGGAATTTTGGTTAATTAGATAAATTAATCACAGGGCATGGAGAAGGGCAACCCATGCCAATATTTTTGCCTGGAGAATCCCATGGACAGAGGAGCCCAGTGGGCCACAGTCCATGGGGTCGCAAAGAATCCAACACAACTGAGCGACTAACACACACACACACACACAGTCACAGGCCATACGCAGAGCCTCTTGAAATGCCTCACACATTAGGTTCAGGGCCCCTGCCGGAGAAGGCAATGGCATCCCACTCCAGTGTTCTTGCCTGGAAACTCCCATGGATGGAGGAGCCTGGTACGCTGTAGTCCATGGGGTCGCCGAGTCAGACACGACTGAGGGACTTCACTTTCACTTTTCACTTTCATGCATTGGAGAAGGA
Source organism: Neotragus pygmaeus (assembly GCA_006410875.1). NCBI lineage: Eukaryota > Metazoa > Chordata > Mammalia > Artiodactyla > Bovidae > Neotragus > Neotragus pygmaeus. The sequence goes on along the minus strand of SJYV01048237.1, from coordinate 1,779,779 downwards.
AATGGCAACCCACTCCAGTGTTCTTGCCTGGAGAATCCCAGGGATGGCGGAGCCCAGTGGGCTGCCGTCTGTGGGGTCGCACAGAGTCGGAAACGACTGAAATGACTTAGCAGCAGCAGCCCAGGTAAAAAGTACATAAGATACAAAGATTTCAAACCAAATTTATGACCTACATGTTAATATTAAGGTTTCCCTGGTGACTGAGTGGTAAAGAATCTGCCAGCCAATGCAGGAGACAAGGGTTCGATATCTGGATTAGAAAGATCCCCTGGAGAAGGAAGTGAACCTCCTCCAGTATTCTTGCCTGGGCAGGCCCATGGACAGAGGAGCCTGGCGGGCTGTAGTCCATGGGGCCACAAGCGTGGACAAGATTGAGTGACAAAACTACAACAACAATATTACTATCAACTCTGCTCATGAACCAGCAGCTAGAATAGCCGGACCAATACCCACACCCCCAAGGACCACCCCACTGCCTTCAATGGAACACTAAGAAGATAGCCACACCCCCGCTACCATCCTCCAGACTTGGAGGGAGCAGGAAAGCGGCTTCAGGGATGACGAAGAGTGGGCTCTTGACTCAGTTCTGCCTGTGTGGATGGCACTGCTGCTGACTTGCTGTGACTTCAGACAAGTTATTCAGACCTCTGTGTCCTCATTTCTTTAAAAACAAAACCAAAAAATGGGGATGATTATAATCTCTCAAGGGGTTATTGTGAGAACTGGATGAGATAATGTGTGGNAAACGACTGAAATGACTTAGCAGCAGCAGCCCAGGTAAAAAGTACATAAGATACAAAGATTTCAAACCAAATTTATGACCTACATGTTAATATTAAGGTTTCCCTGGTGACTGAGTGGTAAAGAATCTGCCAGCCAATGCAGGAGACAAGGGTTCGATATCTGGATTAGAAAGATCCCCTGGAGAAGGAAGTGAACCTCCTCCAGTATTCTTGCCTGGGCAGGCCCATGGACAGAGGAGCCTGGCGGGCTGTAGTCCATGGGGCCACAAGCGTGGACAAGATTGAGTGACAAAACTACAACAACAATATTACTATCAACTCTGCTCATGAACCAGCAGCTAGAATAGCCGGACCAATACCCACACCCCCAAGGACCACCCCACTGCCTTCAATGGAACACTAAGAAGATAGCCACACCCCCGCTACCATCCTCCAGACTTGGAGGGAGCAGGAAAGCGGCTTCAGGGATGACGAAGTGTGGGCTCTTGACTCAGTTCTGCCTGTGTGGATGGCACTGCTGCTGACTTGCTGTGACTTCAGACAAGTTATTCAGACCTCTGTGTCCTCATTTCTTTAAAAACAAAACCAAAAAATGGGGATGATTATAATCTCTCAAGGGGTTATTGTGAGAACTGGATGAGATAATGTGTGGAGACCTTGCACCAATGATTGCATCATTTTTAAAGAATGTGAATGGGAAAGACACATACCTGGGGACATGTGACATGCTCACAGACGAGGGACCATGGTCTATCATATCAGCCCAAGGGGGGCACACCTTAAAAGCTGAGGGAGTTAAAGGAGGACCAGGCCAGTGTGAAGCCCTTTTAGATGAACGAATGCAATCTAGAACAAACAATAAAAACCAGTCCATCAACATATTAAGATATGATGACAGAAAAGTCTGATTTCTTTCTCTTTTTTTGCCACACCTCAAGGCATGTGGGAGTTCGGTTCCCCAGCCAGGGATAGAACCCACAGCCCCTGCATTGGAAGCACAGGGTCTTAGCCACTGGACCACCAGAGAAGTCCCCAAAGTATCATTTCAATTGCATTAAGTTCTGGTAGCAAGTTGTTCTGAGCAGGTAAGGCTGCTGCTGACGGCTGCAGTAACCAGCAAACATGAACCCCCTCAAGAAATGAGCCGTTTGCCTCTACTGCAAAGCATTCTTCTAAATGGCCCCTTTGTCCCTAAGTGTAGATATTCTCATGTCATTTTTCCCCTGGACCCTGGCTATAGAAAAGAAAACAAAGACCGCTTCTTTCACTAAAGGAGAGCAAGTAAGAAGGAAAATGAATGTTTATTGAGGTCAACAATGTGCCAGATGCTTTATATAGTCTTATTTCCCTGCTCACAAAACCCCCAAGAGTTAGATAAAATTATCTCCATTCTACACATGAGGAAACTGAGGGTGGCCGAGGTCATGTCACTGAGGTCATAGAGTAAGTGGGAGCCAGATTCAGCCCCAGGGCTGATTCACTTTCAAAAGCTGACGCTTGGTGATGACCTTTCCAGCAAAATCGTTCAGGTTGAGGGGCGGGGCAGGGGTGGGAGAGTAGAGTTTGAAACAAGAGCAGAACTTGAGATCCATGCTCCGGTGGACCCAGGTCCACCTCCTTCCCTTCTGCACGCAAGGAGCCCCCTGGGGCGGAGTGAGGGGTGTCATTCCTGCGTGAGGCCCAACAGTGACCTTCCACGCGGTCACAGGTCATAAGGGCCCAGGAGGAACAGGGGCTCCAGGCTACACTTGTCGGGGGGCAACAGTTAACAGGCTCAGCAGTGTGACCCCTCTCCCCGCCCACCTCGGCTTTTCTGTAGATCCAGACACCTCAAGAAGATGACTGAAGAATTTCCAACCCTCCCCCAGGGAGCAGAAGCCTCCCTCCCACTAACAGGAAGTGCTCCCTGCGGCATGCCCAGCATCCTCCGGAAAATGTGGACCAGGCACAAGAAGAAGTCCGAGTATGTGGGAGCTACCAACAGCGCCTTCGAGGCTGACTAAAGATGACACCCCGCCGCCCCCTCCCCCCCAAGCCCAGGTGCCCTGCGCTGGCCCCAGTTCACTGATCAAGGGGAGGAAACTTCCGGATCGGAACCGAGCCACATACTCACCTCTGCTAGTAGCTGGCCCATGTGCCGTCACCCTCCAATACTAACTCATCATCCTGGCTGAGGACATGGGACAGAAACCTCCCTCGAAGGCAAAAGGAAACTGTTCCCTTCTTCAAATTGATAAAGCCGTTGGTCTCAAAGTGACTTTGGGAGGTCATCAAGTTTATATCCCTATGTTTAAGCAAAATGGCACCAAAATCAAACCCACTTTCCCAACCCATTTTAAAGACCTCCAAGGAATCGAGCAGACAATTCCTCAGTCTTCCTTGGGAGTTGTTCTAACTTCTGGTATAAATGGAAGAGTTTGATATTTGAGGCACTTGTAAACACATTGGTTCTCACTGTTCCTGTTCCTGTATTTATTTCATCTTGATGAGGTATGATTTTTAGTGACAAAGCGGTTTATGTATTTACTTAGTAGTTGTAATATCCACTTGAGGGTATCGTCAAGATCAGTTTTGATGATCATTTGGCATGATTGCATGACTTCTCTATTCTTTTACATGTGATTTTTCTATAGAAAAACATGATTTAAAATTTTGAATGCTAATTTTTTCTGAAGTGTTACAGTCTAGTGGAATTAATAATACCTTGCTTGGGTATGATTATTTTAGGTTTTAAAAGTGTTCTCCCATCCATCACCTCTTACATTCACAAAATTCCTGTTAAAGAAAGCACAAGTATTCCCAGTCTACAGATGGGAAAGCTGAGGCCTTAAGAGGGTATGGAACTAGATACCAGATACTAAATACAGGTCCTCATCCTCTGTACTAGACTGCTTGCTTTGCTTATTTTAGCAGCTGATTTAAGAATATGTCTCTGGGGGAAGTCTTTGAAGGAAGCAATTTGACAAAGTTAGAACAAGTACATGATATAAATGAAATGCATCATTATGTGTAACACTAAACAAGAAGAATTCTTGTTTTTGTAGGTTGAAAATAATTATCAATTTCATAGGGTTCAACCTAATATATAATATTATCCTTTCCTTCTTTTAATGGAAAGTCATCATCAGTTCTATTGTCAATGTCAATAGCCTTAAAACAATAACGATTATGACAGCTACCATTTATTGTATGCCTACTGTGTGCCAGATGCGATTCTGAGCACTTCACATACATTATCCCAATCTTCCTATCAACTCTGAGTAGGTGGCCTTCCCCATTTAGTAGACACAGCTTTAAAGCAGTTAAATGACAAGTCTGAAGGCACCAAACCCATAGCTGGCATCATGGGTTCAATGCCTATGTTGTATCTACCCCTTTCTACAAAATATTCAGAACATAGAGAAGATCCAAGACTAGTAAATAAGCTTCATCTCAAATGCTAAATAAACATAAATGACTGGCACAGGCTGTGTGGAGTGCTGTGTAGGGCTGGAATCTGAGATAAAGGAATGTAGTGATCAATTGGTAATGTCTGCCTGTGGAGCTGATTAATGGGACGTGCCTTGTATATTTGTCATCTGCGGCCTCAAGTCTGCTTCCAGAAGGTTTGTTTTCTAATTCAGAAGCTTAAACTAGCCCAACTCATTTAACAAAACCAGCGACTCCATGGTGAAATTTAGTCTGAGACCAGGTTGGAAATTGCCTTTTCTTAGTACAAAGGAAACTTTTGCCAATATCACTGGTCTCAGACACAACAGTTATTCACATGCTGCTGTTTCATGGGCATATGTTGCTTTTTGCTCTTGGAATTACCTGTTTCCATATCTCCAGGTGAAATGTAAGACAATACGGGGGAAGAGGCCTGGGCTTTCACCTTGCTGACCTCTGCTCTTCAACTGTTGTTTTAGACTGATACCCAGTCCTCCCAACAGAACATAACTTGGAGCTGTGGACATCAAAGGCTCTTTCAAAAAGGGCCACAGTGGACTGTGTAATATTCTTACAGTGAACAGATGAAGAGGCCTGGAACAAAGGTAGGAAGGGAACAGGTGATTCACACTGGACCTGTCAGACTATCCTACAACTATTTAACTTATTTACTTTACAACTGATGTCCTCTATTTTTATGTGGCAGCTGGAGATGTATGTAGGATGGAGCTTATTTATTTTTCATTTAAAAATTTCATGATGAAGTGTTTGCCTCGTGTAGAACATTTTCATTGGCCAATTCAAATAAAAATAAAGTATGCTTTGTTTGTGACATTAATAAATGCCCATAAGAGTATGCCTGGGACTTCTTCACTGGATGGGAGTGGGCTTTCACAAAAGGAAAGAATTAAGTATTTGGACCTCATTGCTCCTTTACCTAAATGAAAAGGATTGCAAGAAAGGACCCAACATGCTCTTTCCATCCAGAGACAATGTCTGGTTTTAATATTATAGCCCTGCCCAGCAGTCAACACCAGGCTCATTTCTGCCCAGCCCTGGCCTGGCCCAACCTGGGCTCTCAGGGTTCACTCGCCTCGTTGAAATGCTGCCCCCCAGTCCCCACCACAAACCCCAGGGGGCCCAGTGGCCATCACTCTGTGCCCACCTCCTGGGCAGCCATCCTGGCGACCGCCCCCATGACTCACGTCACTGCTACTTGCTGGAGAATGCCCAGCCTGGCTCCAGATGGCTGTCCGGGAATGCTGGAGCCTGGAGACCTCTGGAGCCAGAGGCAACACGGATTCCAAGACATTTAGGGCAATAAAATAGCCTGTGTTAGGACCAAGTCCAGTCACAGACTTCGGTTCTTACTTGTGTGCTCTCTGTGGCAGCCCCTCCCCCACGCGGCCCCTAGAGCAGGCAGATGGGCAGTGGGTAGGAAAGGCAGCCACAGCCAAAGTCTGATTGGAAAAGGAATCATGAGACATGCTGTCTCCAAGTTGGCAGAGACCTCGGACACGCAAAGAAAAGCACAGACGAAAAGATGACTCTCCTAGGGATTAGGACAGCATTTTAGTTTTCTCTTTCTTTTAAGAACGTCAGCCTCTTAAAAGAGAGGTTTGTGGTGAAGACATGGCCACGGAACAGGGGGAGAGAGAGTTCATACTGCAGACCAGGCCACATGCCTGGAAAAATACAGTGGAGGGGGAGGTCGCTTTAGATGTGGAACAAGACTCACATCTGCGTGTGGAGCCCTCGGCCAAGACCACAGGTGTACGGCCTAGTACCAAGGCCACAGATGCAGGGCCATGCCCCCTGGTCATCTCCAGAAATGACTAAGCCCCACAGCAACCGTTGCCATGATCCCCCCTGACCTAAACCGGCCAGCTCCCTGACCCCATATTAGGTAAAAATACCCATCACCTAATGCCACCCTTCCAGCAGGAATTTTTATCTTGAGGCTATAAAAATTGGCTACTAGCCCTTGCTTCCCAGGTGGCACTGGTAGTAAAGAACCTGCCTGCCAATGCAGGAGACATAAGAGACACGGGTTTGATCCCTAGGTTGGGAAGATTCTCTGGATGATGGCATGGCAACCCACTCCAGTATTCTTGCCTGGAGAATCCCATGGACAGAGGAGCCTTGCGGGCTACAGTCCATGGGGTCGCAAAGAGTTGGACACAACTGAAGTGACTTAGCAGCAGCAGCAGCCCTTGAAATGTGTGGACTCTTCTTGAGCAGCCCCCTGTTCTACTAGCGTCTCTGCACTCTACCAAAACTCTGTTCTCCTCTCATTCTGCCCTCATGTCTGGAAATGCTTTTCCAACCCACACAGCACTAGGAATGTCCTTTGTTGGGAGACAGCATGTAAGGTTGGGAGGGGCGTGTGCTGCCGAGGGAGGGGAACTGACTTGGAGAAGGACTGACGTGGGACTCCATCACTGACAGGGCAGCTGGGCCTATGCCCCCCTGGTCCAACCCCTTGGTGGGTCTGCATGGAGACAAGTATGGAGGCTCGGACCACTGCACTCCTAGGCCCTCTTCTCTGGGAAACCTCAGAGCCCTGGGCCAGCCCCCAGGAATACAGGTTTCCATGAGGCTAAACTCCCTTCTCCCCTGCAGGCAAACAGCCAGGGTTTTGTCTGCGAGCTTTAGTGGCAATCCAGCCCTCAGGAGGAAAGGCTACCTGGAATTCTGGGCAAGTGCTGACCCACGTTTCAGACTCCAGCTACAGAAGAGCAGGTTGAATTTCTTACTCTCTGACTCTCTGGGCCCCAGAGTTCTTGAGGGAGAGCCCCCACTCAACACCAGCCAGCTTTGGCTCACAGGCATCACAGAGCTCAGGATGAACTGGCAGCCCCTGATGAACAAGACACAGCTATTTCTGAAATCAAAGGCCACAGCCAGCACTCCAAGGGATCTCATTCTCTGGGCGACCATGTTCAGATAGAGGGCAAGAGGCAAAGCAAACAATGGGAATGGTTGCTGTGTTTCCATCAGGACTAGTTCCGGCCACAGTAAATCTGGTGACAGCAGCTTGCTCTCGGTTTCCCAGTGTCTGCCCACTCTACCCCGGCCATCTTCCCAACCTGCATAAATGCACACCCTGCCTTTGTCTTTCTTTCCCCCATTTCCCTCCCCCTGCTCCTTGACCTGTAGTGAAGCCTGAGCCCTCCCGGTGTCCTCTGTCCACCCAGGGCTCCAAGCTCCTTTATCCCAGGAAAGGCCTCTCATCTCAGGTACTCCAATGCTCGGGATATCTCCAAATGCCAGAAATGCTCACTGGCTGTGAAAGCTTGAGAAACTGTTGAACCTCAGGGAGATTCAGTTTCCACAGGAGTTAAAGAGAAAACGTGATATCTTCCTCCAAATGTCCTGGAAAAGATGCAACGAAATGTGGGCGTGAATACGCAGCCAATATACAGCAGTATGGCGGGGCGTGTGGGAAAGCGTGGCAGTGCTCCCATACATGGTAAAGATCAGTGCCCAGAGCTCCCTGAAGCACCCATCCACCCAGACCTGGTTGCTCAGCCCCTCCCTGGGCCCCTGGCAGGCCACCCCCTGGACCAGCTGCTGGAGGTAACACCCAGCACTAGGGTGCACGGGCTACAGGGCCAACGCGGCGCCAGGGCTGGCCCTGATCCTCTCATGGGTCCTTCACCCAGGCAATGCCAGATGTCATAAACACGTGCTTGTGTCTTCTTCCTAGAAACGACACATTTAGATGTAGCTGTCTTATAAGCTGAGGCATAGACCACAATTATGTGTCAGGTGGTGACCGTCTGGAGGAAGAACCCTTTAAACTGTATCAGCCACTTGCGCCTAGAGCATGTGAATAAAGGAATAGAAAAGAGTGTTTTTGGGGGGTCAGGAGATAAGGAGAAGGTGAGATGCTAAGGGAAGAAAGGAGCCCAGAAAGAGGAAGAAAATTCAGGCTACTTTCTCTACTTTGTCTAGAGTTCTGCTTATCACCACCAGTGTTGTAAATCCCTTGGATTCAAAGTGCAATATACCAGAAAAGCAAACGTCCTCCATGAAGAGGAAAGGAAGTGGCCACCACAGTCCCGCAGGGCGCCACATGCCCATGTCTGGTACGCCACGGTCATCTAGGGGTGGGGATGGGCACCAGGCTCCCAGCAGGAAGTCTGATTCTAGACCCAGCCCCATGCTGATTTCCAGTTCGTCTGCGTGTATGTGTATGTTGCATGTTGTGTGTAAGCAGTTGGTCAAGCTGCTTACATTTCTCTGAGCCTCCATTATCCCTCATCTGGGACACGTGCATTTAATTACCTGCCCGGTGGCCCTCACAGACGGATGAAAGTTCAGAAGAGAGCTGGTGCATAAAAGGACTTTATGAATTGGGAACTGCTTTTCTACCATATGGTATGGTGATAATCCACTCCATTGAGAAAGAAGCAGAGCTGGGAGTGGGGAGAAGTGACTCAGGAAGCTCAAGACAGGAGGGAGGGCTGAGGAGCTTGTCAGAGGCCCAGAATAGAAGCGTTTTCAGAGCCTGCAGCCAGACTCCAGGGCCAGGCCTGTCAACAGCTGGCAGGATCGGCTGGCAGGGGCCCCAGGCTACCTGCTCCCTCCCCTCCATCCCGACCCCCATCCAGCCTCGGGTCGGGTGGGGCCAGTGTCTGCAGCCCGAGGTGGCCGCTTGTCTGGCCAGGCTAGTGCCGGCCAACGGCCCTGGCTCCCAGGCAGGAAGTGGATTCACTAAGAATTCAAACGGCTCTGCCCGCTCACTGCCAAATGCTGCCCTGGCCTCCTGCCAACATTCCCGACCAACAAAATGACCCCTCAGATGGAACCTACAAAGTATGTGGGCCCAGGAGCCCACGGGCCCCAAGGAGACATGCTGAGCCCTGCGCCATCTGCCTCCTCTGGGCTGCAGCCCTTTTGCTCCAAGGCAGGAAACAGACACGGGTCCCTAGAACTCAAGACTGAAGAGATATGAAGGATGGGGGCCCGGGGTCCTGAGGCAAGCTGGCCTCTGGCCGTCTTGGGCGTAACTAGGCAGGGATTCGATGTTTCACAAACAAACACGGTTCCAAGGCATTCCTGCCTCTCACTCAGGCCAAGTACAGCAAGGTAATAACTCAAGGAACAGTGACCTCATCAGACAAGCAGGCTCCCCAGCCTCTCACACAAACCCCACATCCCCCAAAGACCCGGGGACTCGACTTGTCGTGAAAAAGCCCTCAGAGACCGGGTAGACCGAGTGGGTGGCCAGTTTAGAAGCCAGCTGGAAAGCGGGACGGAGTTTTCCCCTGGCGTCTGGAGAACCCACCCTCCCAGCGGAGGGGTCCCAGCTTCAGGGCCCTGCCCCCACTGTCACACATAAAGAAACCAAGACAAAGCCAAAGTGGTGTGTCATCTGCCTCCCCGGGGACCCTGGCAGCCCTTGGGAGCTGGGTGCTGCTGTGAAGGCGCTGAGCCCAGTCCTGCTTCGTGTCCCCCATCTGCTCCTGTCTTCCTCCTCGGGATGCGGGGAGAGGTGGGGATGGAGGAAGAAGCAGGAGAAGGGATGCCCAGCTGCTCTGACTGCTTATTCCCCGCTCCTGCAGCCAGAAGAGGGGAAGGGCAGAAAGCCATGGCTGGCCTTTGAAAAGGGAAAAGCACACCCCCGATGCCTAGGACTGTGTACAAGGGGCTACCCGAAGCCACGGGCTAAACCCACACATCTTCCTGGGCCCTCCAGCCAGGCTGTCGTGGAATTCTTTACATTAAGATAATAGCTGTATTAACCAGAGCGAACCTAGACGTGTTTACCATGTGCTAAGTACCGTGTTCAGTGATTAAGGTGCCTCGGCTCTTCCACCACTCCAAACAATGCTGTGAGTAGTTCTTTCTGTTGTTATTTGATCACTTAGCCTGACTCTTAGCGATCAAATATTTCAGTTAAATCCTGAAGCTCTCTTTGGAGGGGGAGTACAAAAACAGCAATAAATTGTACAGATAGATAGATATAAAATATGTATATATATATATAGTTGTTCAGTCGGTAGGTCGTATCTGACTCTTTGAGACCCCATGGACTGCAGCACGCCAGGCTTCCCTGTCCTTCACGATCTCTCGGAGTTTGCTCAGACTCATGTCCACTGAGCTGGTAAGGCCATCCAACCATCTCTCGGACAATTGGAGAGACTTGAGTGGAATGAACAGATAGATGGCAGTCATGTGTCCATGTTAGTTTCCTGATCGGATGACTCTGTTGAGGGAGTTATAGGGGAACTCTTTATGTGGAGGGCATCATGCCAGCAACTTACTCTTAAAATTTTTATTATTATTTTTGCCTTTCCATTTACTTTGAAAATAAACCAGCAATGCATACATTTATTCTCATGGTAAAAAGCATCAAACAATACAGAAATTGTAATAGGGAAGAACCTTTGTAGTCTATTACAAGTTAATCACTAAATGGATGTTGCCTATAAGCTTAATAGCGCATCTCTGGGAACCCTGCCTCCGAGGCAATGAACGTTAAGCTAAAATGCCTTTGTTTAGCACAAAGGAAACATCCTGATCAGGCCCACCTGGGAAGGACTGCTGCTGCTGCTAAGTCACTTCAGTCGCGTCCGACTCTGTGTGACCACTTTGACGGCAGCCCACCAGGCTTCCCCATCCCTGGGATTCTCCAGGCAAGAACACTGGAATGGGTTGCCATTTCCTTCTCCAATGCATGAAAGTGAAAGGGAAGTTGCTCAGTCATGTCCGACTCTTCATGACCCCATGGACTGCAGCCTACCAGGGTCCTCCATCCATGGGATTTGCCAGGCAAGAGTACTGGAATGGGTTGCCATCGCTTTCTCGGGGAAGGACTGCAGAAGGAAGAAATTAACACATTCTCTCTGGAGGCTGACCGGAATCAGGATATATTTGACTTTACTCCCTCCCTTTTTAGTATAAAAGAAGCCTGAATTCTGACTTAGGCAAGATGCTATTTTGTACACAAGCCCACCTTCTTCTTGGTCTGCTGGCATTCTGCATGAACTCACTAGCTATTCCTTGCCCCAACAACTCACTTTTCAGTTTGTTGACCTGTCTTGTGGTGAACTGTATAAGCTTGGACTCAGTAGCAAATCTATTCCTTTAAAAATATAACTGTCCCCCCACTTCCCTTCAATCTCAGTCCCTTTTTCAGAAGTCAACATTATTATTGAGGTGGTATTTTCAGAAAATAAAGTACATGGGTAAGAGAACAAATCTGCAAAGCTCTTGTCATAGGAAAAAAAACTGTACCCAGGTGAGATGATAGTGGTTATGATCATTTCGTAATATCTAGCAAATCACTGTGTTGTACAACTTAAATAATACAATGTTCTATGTCCATTATGTTGCAATAAAATTGAAAAAATGAAATTAAAATTTCCAAGAAAAAATAATATAAAAACTTTTTTTGGTACTCACCATCAAAAACAGAAATACTGTTGTTAAAATGTTTATTACACTGTTGTCAAAGTCAAAAAATATTAGTAAGATATAGGTTACTTTGGGGAAAAAAAACATAAGCAACTGACTTTTAAATAGTTCAGGAGAAAAAAAAGTGTTCTTTGCACTGTGCTTTTTAAATTCTGAATTTGAGATTGCTAAAAATAAATTTTAATGAAATAGAAAACAGACACACACAAAACATGAGCCGTGGCAGAAAACTGGTTCTTTGGTTGGAGACCCTGTGGCCCATCTTCATGGGTCTTCTGCTAATAGAGGCACTAAAGTAAAAACGTCTGGGGAGTCTGACCCCACCCAAAACAAGCCATCTAGAAATTCCAGGTGCTCTGAGCTGCACCCCACCCCAGGAGTGGAGGGTTCCCTCCTGGGGGATGCGCTGTGTCTGCTCATACCCTCTGGCCTCCACTTGGGAGTTCCAGCTGAGAAGATGGCATAGGAACCAAACTGTGACCTGCGGGTTCTCCATTGCCTAGAAGATCCCTGCTTCCACCCACCGCCTAGAGCAACGATGCCTTACAAGTTCTCCTCTTACCGATCACTCTGGAAGAAATGATACTTGTACTCCAGGTTCCCTCTCCACAAGGTACTGGTTAATACTGATGGAGAAACATTGTGAGAGGCAAGTGGTGTTTGAAAGTGCCAACCTGACTGATGGTGGTGTCCACAGCCTGGGGATGTCCCCGCACAACCTCTGCAGCATGAGGAGCATGCCTACCTGCTCCTCTGGGCTCAGGGCAGAGGCAGTTAGTCCCCATTTCCAATGAACTAACTGTTTTGTTGGATAGTCTTTCATTCTATGGGCCGAGAGAAGGATAGAAATTCTTTCAGTGGTCCTTTTGTTTTTAAATTTATTTTTAATTAGAGGATAATTGCTTCACAATAGAAAGTTAAAGGTGGTGCTAGTGGTAAAGAACCTGCCTGCCAGTGCAGGAGACTTAAGAGACTCGGGTTCAATCCCTGGAGAATCCCACAGACAGAGGAACCTGGTGGCCTACAGTCCATGGGGCTGCAAAGAGTCAGACATGACTGAAGCAGCGCACATTGTGTTGGTTTCTGAATCAGCCATAGGTATACACATGTCCCCTCTCTCTTGAAACTCCCTNTGGGTGTTACACCTCAAAGAGCCAATTAGAGGCATGGAGACAAAGAACTCCCAGATTCTCAGAACAGAGACGACACTCCGGATAACAATGCTCTTCCTGTGGGCACATAACCACTGTGTCACCACTGACTTTCTGTCAGCTTCGCCTGCCCTGATAACCTGATACACCCCTGGGCCCCAGCCTAGCCCCAATCCCTATGTCAGAGAAATTCTGGAGATTAGCATGGAGGTGAGGTTCTGGGACTGAATAGACTGGCAAGGATAAAGCTCTTGGTCTTTATTCTTTATTATTGTTTTAAAATTTTATTTATTTGGCAGCGCTGAGTCTCAGCTATGGCATGCTGGATCTTTTGTTGCTGCATGTGGGAATCTAGTTCCCCAACTAGGAATCAAACCCAGGAACTCTGCACTGGGAGCAAGGAGATCCACTGGACCACCAGGGAAGTCCCTCTTTCTCTTGCTTTATTTGGTAATAAAACAACTAAAAAATAAGAGATTTTTAAGGCCTTTTCTAGGCTTCATTTTAAAGCCTGTATCAAATATACTTGTATCAAAACAGCAGTGTCAAAATGCCAAGTGCCCTCCCCCACTTAATGGGATCCTGGTACACCTGTGGCTCCAGGGAGAGGAAGTGGAAGTAGGCACAGGGCCATTCAGTGCCACCTATCTACTNGCCTGTATCAAATATACTTGTATCAAAACAGCAGTGTCAAAATGCCAAGTGCCCTCCCCCACTTAATGGGATCCTGGTACACCTGTGGCTCCAGGGAGAGGAAGTGGAAGTAGGCACAGGGCCATTCAGTGCCACCTATCTACTGCGGCTCCCACAGTGCATGTCCTACCCTACACAAACCGATTTTCTTGGATTAAACACATTCCACCCAAAAACAGCCAATTCATTCATTTTGTATTCCCTGTAGAGACTCTCAGACTATCTGGATTTTCTAAATCAATGCCAGATAGCAATATCAGAATTATCAGAATGAATCTTCTTGCTTGCTTCTAGTCACAGCCTGTGATTTAAAACGGTGGTGCTGTAATTCTATCATCTCCATGGTCTTCCTTCCAAAACACATGGCAGTTCACCATCTCCAGGCTTAAAAGGTTTGTGTGTAGGGACTTCCCTGGTTGTCCAATGCAGGGGGCGCAGGATCAAAGCAGGGAGACTGGTTCTCCATAGCACCTTTCGTTAGTAAATTTTCTGAATTAAGAAAAGCAGCTGAGTCACCCTGAAGTCGAGGCTTATAAAAATCACCTGATGAGTTTGTCTCTCTCAAAAGTTACATCTCCTTTCTTGATACCCAAAATGTAATGCCTCTCAGCCAGAGATTATCCTAGGTTAGGAAGGGGCATTGAAACAAAAACAAACAGGGGGTTCTGATACAAATGGTCTAAAAGCCTCACTGAGTGAGTTTCAGTCATTTTTATTTTTACCTTTATTTCTCTGTGGTCCACATTTTTTTGAAGCAGAAACAGAATTCCAAAGGGCACTCTTATTTAAATATTCAGATATATCACCGACTGCTTGTAATGAATACATAACTTGTTTCTAGAATTTCTGAAGCACTTCAGTATGTGAGCAGATTTCAATGAGAAAGAAATGTTGGGGAAAACGAAGTGACCTGAGACCTGAGCTCCCAGCAAACATTTGTGAGCGGCTGCTATAGACTAAGCAACTAAACACGCCATATAGGCCTGGGGCTTCCCAGGTGGCTCAGTGGTAAAGAGTCTGCCTGTCAACCCAGGAAACTCAAGTTCAAGGAGGGCATGGTAACCCACTCCGGTTTTCTTGCCTAGAGAATCCCAAAGACAGAGGAGCTTGGCCAGCTACAGTCCATGGGGTCACAAAGAGTCAGACATGACTAAACAATGACTTTAGGCTCAGCACCTGTTTTCACAAATCCACGCTCTCAGCTATCCCCCCAGGAACCTCATTTTCTAAATGAGGAAGTGGTGACTCAGAGAGCTTGTCCAAGGTCACATAGATACCAAGTATGCGTTGCATCAATCGTAGATTGATCAATTACCCACAGATTCAATAGGTTTAAAGAGTGAAACAAGCAAGCATGAAATCACCTGTCTTTACATTCAATGGCAAAAAAAACCTCTTGAAAATACTTTGAAATGGTGGTTCTGTGATCATGACCCACAATAACCTTTCCTGAGAGGGGGAAATAACTTGGCTACTTGTGGTTAGAAAATGCTGCCCCACCCTCAAATTCATACCTACCAAGTCAGTGAGCTCCCTGCTTACCGTGCCCACCTCCTGAGTCATAGTAATGTACCAGGGCAGGAAGGAAGGGGAATTCCTTTCCACACTGAAGTCTTATTTCAGAAATGAGTGACTCAGATGCCATCGACAGACTTCCTACCCAACAAACAGCCTTACTAAGGAGCCATAGTCTTTTAGCTCATATTTATGGGACTTGGGCTTCCAGAACCCCAATTTTTAGCAGATGGCTAAATTCTGGGTCCCAAGTCTGCAAACCACCAGAAAGCTCTGGGGAGATTTAGCTTCCCTGACCCTAGGTATTTCTATGAATAAAATAAGGATATTAACACCTACCATGTAGAGAAGTTGTGAAGAAATCAGACAGGAGGTCATGAAGTTGACACCAGCAGTTCTGGGATTGATGGGAATTCCTGCTGGATGGCCAGGAGAAAGGAAAAGGGATNGGAGACATGAGTTCAATCCCTGAGCCAGGAAGATCCCACATGCCAAGGAGTGACTACTGAAGCCCCCACGCCCCAGAACCTGTGCTCTGCAACAAGAGAAGCCACCACAGTGAGAAACCCATACACCACTAGAGAAAACACCCATGCGGCAATGAAGACCCTGCACAGCCAAAAATAAATAAAATATTTTTTAAAAAAACAGGAGGAAAAAATAAGCAAAAGAGGCTATGAGTCTGGATACTATAATCAACATTTGAATAATGACACAGATTATAGTGAGAAGTTCCCAGGGGTTCTTAATACTAAAACCCATTGTATGGTGACTGTCATATGCCAGATGGTGTCTCCTTCCTAGCAGCACATTCCAAAGTGTGACTGGGAGCCTATGGCATCCAAAAGTGCATATAGTTCAGTTAGTTCACAAAGGTCCCTCTCCCTAAACAACGAAGTCAGCTCCTGAGAGACCTCAGTTCCCATAGAATACTTTGATTTCTTTTCTTGGACTCAACTTTCTCTGAAGGGCACACCTGTGCACTTAAAAACAGTTTTATAGTTTTGCTTGCCCATTCATTCACTTACAAAACATTTGTGAAGACTTACTATGTGCTGCTAGTAGTAGTAGTAGTTTAGTCGCTAAGGTATGTCCGATTCTTGTGCCCTCATAGACTGAAGCCTGCTAGACTCCTCTGTTCATGGGATTCGCCAGGCAAGAATACTGGAGCGGGTTGCCACTTCCTTTAGGAAGGTTATAAAATATGGAGATAACAGGAATAGACAGCTTCTACCTCCATGGCGATGGCTCCTAATGTATACACAGCTATAATAAAATGAAATCTGCTAAATGGGCCTTAAGAACGGCAACAAAAAATTTACAATAGCTAACACATGGAAGCAACTTAGATTTCCATCATGAGATGAATGGATGTCCAACTTAGATGTCCATTGACAGATGAATGGATGAAGACACACACACACACACACACATATATATATATTCCACTATATATCTATATAATGGAGTGTTACTTAGCCATGAAAAAGAATAAGGACTTCCCTGGAGGCCCAGTGGTTAAGACTCCACACTTCCAACACACAGAGTGTGGGTTTGATCCCTGGTCGAGGAGCCAAGATCCCACATGCCATGTGGCATGGCCAAAAAATAAAAATAAATAAAATAACAATAATAAAATCATTTTAAAAAATAAATCATTTAAAAAAGAATGAAATAATGTCATTTGCAGAAACATGGATGGACCTAGAGATTATCATACTAAGAAAGTCGGATACAGAAAGACAAATTTATGATGTCATTTATATGTGGAATCTTTAAAAAATGATACAAATGAACTTATTTACAAAACAGACTCACAGACTTTAAAAACAATCTTATGGTTACCAAAGGGGAAATTTGGGTGGGGAAGGATAAATTAGGAGTTTGGGATTAACAAATATATATTACTATATACAAAATAGATAATCAGCAAGGACCTACTGTATAGCACAGGGAACTCTACTCAATATTCTGTAATAACCTTTCTTGGAAAAGAATCTGAAAAAGAATGGAGATATATATACACACACACACACACATATATATAAATCACTTTGCTGTACACCTGAAAATAACAACTATACTGTAATACAAAATATAATTTTTTTAAGAACAGCATCAAGAAGATATTGTAAGAGCTCAAAGTGGGAAAGGTGATTGGAAAAACTTAGTTACTGCACATAATTTGTCTCAAGGTGTAGTCCACAGAACCAGAGCACAGGCATCACCTGGGAGCTTGTTAGAATTGTAAAGATGATAAACTCTGCCCAGCCGTTCTGCAATTTTCTTTTTTGACCCCACCGCATGATTGTGGGATCTAATTCCCTGACCAGGGTTAGAACCCATGCCCGGTGAAATGGCAGCATGAAGCTCTAACCACTACTTACTGGAGCCAGGCAATTTCAGGTTCTGCGTTTTAGTGAATCCTCTGGGGGGTGTTTGCTCATTCAAGCATGGAAGACACTGGCTTAGTGCCCACAAGGTTCTAAAGCTTGTTTTAAATATGATGGTTGTCTTTTTTTTTTTTTTCAAGCAAATGATAAGCAGAAAGTGATCAAAACTAAACTCCTGGGATTGTAAGATTAACCTAACCACAACATAATCTTTCAAAATTAGTACTTCTTTTCTTTAAGCATGTCTTTTATTTCCAATTCTTCCTCTATTCTATATGAGAGGGATGCAGGTGCCTGGGTCTCAAAGAAGAAAGGAAAAGGTTTGGGGTGGGGGGCAGAAATCTGTCCCCTCTGGGAGGCAGACAGGGCTGGCAAGTTGCCAGCAGATTCTGTTCTGGAAAATAGAGCCTGTGTGCTTTGAGGTGGTCTGAGGCCATTTGCTCTTAGATCTCTGCCTCACCTGGCCTGGCAGCTGTCCTGCTGCACAGCTACATCAGCAGCAATACATGGACTTTCTTTTGCCAGTTTCATTTTATGTGTGGTCCAAGAAACATCTGTTCACCACTAAGGGGCTGCTGCTGCTAAGTCACTCCAGTCGTGTCCGTCTCTGTGCGACCCCAGAGATGGCAGCCCACCAGGCTCCCCCATCCCTGGGATTTTCCAGGCAAGAACACTGTAGTGGGTTGCCATTTCCTTCTCCAATGCATGAAAGTGAAAAGTCAAAGTGAAGTCACTCAGTCGTGTCCAACTCTCAGCGACCCCACGGACTGCAGCCCACCAGGCTCCTCCATCCACGGAATTTTCTAGGCAAGAGTACTGGAGTGGGGTGCCATTGCCTTCTCCGAGTAAGGGCATAGCACGAGCTAAATAGCAAGAGCTAAAGTCTACCCCCGTGTGGTCAAAGATGTAGAAATAATTGGAAGAATAGATAGAAAACAAATTGTACCAAAAGAGAGATATAAACTGAAGACTATGACCGCTCAGATAAGTGGGAGTGGTGGTGGGGGGTGGGTGGTGGAGAATTTCTGGCTTAGGAAATCCAGGAAAGCTTCAAGAAATAGGAAGTCAAACCAGTTGGGCCTTGAATGATGATAATTTCAAGAGGCAGATCTGGGGTTAGATCTTTTTTTTTTTTTTTAAGATTCTGATGATTTTTTTAATGTGGACAAATTCGTTTTTTAATGAATTCATTTTTAATAAATTTGTTACAATATTGCTTTTGCTTTTATGTTTTGGGGTGAGGCAATGTGGGGTCCTAGCTCCCTGACCAGGAATCTAACCTGCACCCCCTGCATTGGGAGGTGAAGGCTTCAGCACTGAACCACCAGGGAAACCCCTGAGATTGGAGCTTTTGAGAAAGAGTATCTAGTCCAGAAAAAGTAAGGTGGTGGGAAGATGAAGGGTTTCTCTGAGGATGAGTGTCGGAGAGAAAGCTGGAAAGAAGGCTTAGGGTTAGCCGCGCTGCTTGCTAAGCAGTGCTCAGTCACTCAGTTTTGTCCGACTCTTTGCAACCCCTGCCAGGCTCCTCTGTCAATGGAATTTTCCAGGCAAGAGTATTGGAATGGGTTGCCATTTCCTGCTCCAGGGCATCTTCTTGACCCAGGGATTGAACACATGTCTCCTACATCTCCTGCACTGGCGGCTGGATTCTTTACCACTGAGCCACCTGGGGAGCCCCTGGAAAGCCCCTGGAGGTAGTCATAAATGGCCCCAAACGCCCAAATGTGGGCAGTAGCGAGCCAAACAAGAATTTTTGAGAAGAGCAATGACATGACCCTATCTGTGCTTTGGACATTTTATATACTAGGCATTCTTTTCTGGGGAGAGAGAGAGGAAGAATTTATGAGACACTCCTATTGCTTCCCAAATTCCCAGCTGAAGACAGAGTTATCATCCTCTTCTTTTCTATCTTTCCATCTCCCCGCAGCAGCACGCCCCTCGCCTTCCTGCCAACCACGCAGTTAAGAGAAGCTCAGCATCTCAAAGTTACCTGGGGCTGGATGAGACTCCAGCCCCCTGGAGGCCTGACCTGTGGCTTGGGAAGGGGCACCAGTCCCAGTACCCAGGAAGACTGGCATGGAGCATGAGTGTGCTCTGATGACAAGTGTTAAAACCACCTATTTATCAAAGTCTGTGGTTAGAATGATTATCATTGGACATGATTACCATCAGAAAGGAGCGGCTGATCAGATAAGAAGCCCCATTTGACAGCAATCTGCTTTCACCTGTACTTGTTTCTGAGTACTTGTTGTTCTAAGAAATGCTCAGGTTTGGGTTTTTTTTTTCTTCTTCTGTGAACCTGGTTCCTCTAAGCCAGCTGTTTCTTCTTTCTCCTAACAGCATCACAAAACTTGGGGACTGGATGGAACTGGAGACTCCATCTTGCCAATCCCCTTACTTAGTGGGAAGGCTGAATGACTGACTTGTCCAACTGCTCTCGGCCAAGCCAGAGGAGAGACTTTTTAAATATACATCAAATGTAAGAGCTAGAGCGCTTAGTCGCTCATTCATGTCAGACTCTTTTCGACTCCATGGACTCCAGCATGACAGGCTCCTACGTCGGTGGGATTTTCCAGGCAAGGATACTGCAGTGGGTTGTCACTTCCTACTCCAGGGATCCCTCACATCCTCCCACCCTTGTTAGAAGCAAGGGCTTGTCTGTGAACCACGTCCACAAGGCTATTTTGTGTGCACGAACAGCCAGCTCCAGCCTCATTCTGGACCACAGGAGGGGCCTCCCGCGAGGCGCAGGGGTGGCAGCACCTCTGACACAGAAGCAGGCAGCCCACCCGCTGGACCCAGCTTGGACATCTCGACTCCACAACCGAACCCCCAGTCCAGTGACTGTTCTGAGAGCCTGTTTTCACTCAGAAAAACAGAAATGTAATGGAATTTTTAAACTGTCTAGAAGACAATTTTAAACTAAGAAAACGGAACTGACTCTGCGTGGCCGAGGCCAAAGTACACAGAAATTGGTGTGAAGTCACTTCTGCGGTGGGAACTCAGTGAGACACGCTCGGTGGCTTCCCGGACGAGGTGAGAAGGAGGGATNTAGGTCTTAAGGGGCCCAAAGCTTAGGGGCTTCTCTTTAAGAACACAAACTTGAGAGCAGAATTGAATATTTCTTTGAAATGAAGAAGGAAATCACAACACATTTCCAGAGATTTCAATCTTGCCTTCTGAGATCTGTTTAGACAATTTATCAGAAACATTTATGCAGAGATGCTCTCTGATTACAATCTGTTTCCACCCCACCCCACTGAGGTCCTGACCCCCTAACAATGTGACTACCACCCTCCTGGAGCCCTTGCAAGTGGGGGCCCTGAAGTTAATTTACTTTATAGTAAGTCTACCTTTGTTTGTGTGATCTGGGGCAGGTCAGACTTCTCTGATCCTCAGTTTGCTCATCTATAAAATGGAATCGTAATAGCTACCCACGAAGGTTGCTGTGAGGACCAAGTGAAATAGTTCAGAAATCAGGATGGGATTGCACACCCTGATTCTTATTCCTCTAATTCCAGTGACTGGGAGATGGAGGTGAGGTATGTGACACTGTATACTCTGCCGGCTCCTCAGAGAGACCAGTTAGTTTCCTTCTAGTCAGTTTACAGTCATTTTTTAACAATCACTGCCTGCCTTTCTTATGCCATTTGTAATGGATGTTTAGACTAATAGATTTTGTGAGCTTTTATAAACTCCTCCAGCAATTTAGAGTTAAAGGAGGAACTAGGTAAAGCCATCATTTATCTGGCTCATCCCCTTAATTATTTCTTCTAAAATCAATGGTCAAATAAAAAAAAAAATTTTTTTTTGGATGCATTGACGCAATTAGAAAAATGTTAAAGGACTCAAGAGATTCAACGGCTCTGGCCTGTGAACAGACGGACCATTCATATGTTTGTAGTTTCTAATTCAGAGCAGTCTTAGATGAATTTCCTGCCCAAGCTGGTCTGCTTAGGGAACAAAAGCCTGGAGATGTGTCTGCTTCACGCCCCATTGGCAGTGGACACTGCCAGGGCTGGCCTCTCTGGTGGCCCGTACTCATCAGAGGGACCTGTCACCCTTAGCGATTCGGCTTTTACAAATCACTGCAGGGAAATCCAGTTTGGACAACACAGAAGCGTGTGCCTTCATACCACTGGGACTTCGCCACAGTCCTTTATATCTTGTAAATAACTCACAAAGGTTTCAGTGAACTATTTCCAATTCCTGTAGCCTCATCAAGAAAAGTACCCCCTACTGGGGCCAACTTTTGCAAGATGCTAAAGTCTTAAGGTGACCACAAAAGTAGTCCATCAGCGACTGATTTCACACTTTACAACATAGATTGCAGCTGCATTTTACATGATATCCTCTGGCTTTGATAAACAGAGGTTAATTAGGCATCTGTGAAATAAAACACAACCTGGGCACCCCACTAGGCAAGAGATGCTAAGTGTCTCATTTTAAATGACTCACCTCGGTTTTAGTTCTGCCTTTAATGAAAAGAAAGAAAAAAAGAAAAAAAAAGCTTCTGTAGTTTCAGCTTCTCCAGCCTGAAGAACTTCTCCAGTAACCTTGCCTTATATAACAAAGGAAGAAGGAATGGAATCAGAGGACCACACGCTGGGCGGGAACGATGAACAGATGATCTTAACTAGGAGGCTAAGCCCCATCTTCCAAGCAGATCAGACTAATGGAAGGGAGGATGGGAGAGATACCACCTCAGTGCTGGAGAGAGGAGACAATAAACCAGTTCACTGATTTTAAAGAGTGGGTGGTGAGGCATAACTATCACTTGCCAGGATTTTTCTAAGACTACAGTTTTCTCTTTCATAATGAAAAAAAAGAAGAGTATATTTTTAAAGTATTTGGAGATAATTGAATACTTATAAGCAAATGTCCTTAAATACGGAAAGAAAATGTCTGGTAACGGCACCTTCTGTTAGAGAAAAAATTAACCTCAAATTTTAAATTAAATTTTCCAAAAGCTTCAACTCAGGTTTCTTCCCCACATCTTGAATTTTGGCTTTCATATTCTNATAATGAAAAAAAAGAAGAGTATATTTTTAAAGTATTTGGAGATAATTGAATACTTATAAGCAAATGTCCTTAAATACGGAAAGAAAATGTCTGGTAACGGCACCTTCTGTTAGAGAAAAAATTAACCTCAAATTTTAAATTAAATTTTCCAAAAGCTTCAACTCAGGTTTCTTCCCCACATCTTGAATTTTGGCTTTCATATTCTTCAAACGTTAGGCTGACCTGATTTTTCTTTCCGGTTACATCAGTGTAACTTGATGAATAGTGATTCCTAATAAGGAGAGTGTGCCCAACCTTGTTTAAAAAAAAAAAAAAAAGTTAAGAAAGAAACTAAAATACCATAACAGAAAAAAGAGCATTTAAGATAAAGTCCAAACAAAATTTTTAAAGATAAAATTCATCTTATAAGGGCTATCTGGATAGCTTCTTTTCATTGACTACAATTTCTGAGCATTGTGTGATTTATATATTATATTCATTCCATTATTAAAAATTTGTCCATGGCTACATATTTGCTACAAATGCAACAGTTCATACTGTTATAGCAGCCTAATGACCACCCCACCCCCAATACATTGATGTTCAAATTCCCAGAACCTGTAAACATGTTACCTACCTTACATGGTGAAACAGACTTGGCAGATGTCATCAAATTAAGGGTCTTGACTTGGGGAGATCACCCTGGATTATCCAGATGGACCCAATGTAATCACAAAGGTGACAGAGGGAGATTTTGTCCAGATAGAGGAATGTCTGAGGGATGTAGCAAGACGACGATTCCACCAATGACTCCTGGTTTGAAGATGGAAGAAGGGGCTGTGCACCAAGGAATGCGGGCTGCCTCTTGGAGCTAGAAAATGCAAGGGAATAGATTTCCTCCTAGAGCCTCCAGAAGCAATGTAGGCTTTCTGACACCTTGACTTCTGTCCACTGACACTGACTTCAAATTTCTGACTTCAAGACTGTAAGATAATAAATCTGCATTGTTTTAAGTGACTAAATGTGTGGTATTTGTTACAGCAGCAATAAGAAATTAATACACAGAGTATAGTGTATTAATTCCCATTTTACAGAGAGAGACCTAAGATCTTTGAAACTTCTATGATCCAAAATAGTTAGCACAGTGACTTGAATGAGCTGATATTGTCACCAAAGTAGGTCTGTTGGCCAATGCACAGCGAACCAAAGACTGAGATGCCAAGTTTCCCAGCCAAGAAAGAATTTACTACAAGGCAGCCAAATGAAGAGCTAGGAGAACAAGTCTCAGCTTCACCTCTCTGAAGTCGAGGGAGCTGGGATATTTATGAGATAAGCAGGGAGGTCTCAGGTGTGTGGAGAAGTGATTGGAGGAAGGGGAAAAGGCACAGGTATATTTGGGTTACATACTTCTGCACATCCAAAAATGAAGGCACTTAGCAGGATCTTAGGATGGAGTTTCCCAATCCTCTGATGTCAAAAGGCCATTCATCAGACACCTACACAGGCCCAGCTTTAGGGTCAGTGGTCCCAACCAGCCTTAGCCAGTTGGTACTCGACAAGAACTAACTCCATATTCCTGTAAAACAACTAGGCTATGTGAACCTAGGAAGGCATAAAATTAAAGAGAGGAAAAAAAGAAAGAAAATAGAACAAAAATGAGCTTAAGCAAGGAAGGCAGTTGACATGCAGAGGAGTTTTAATAAGCCATTTTCCTAACTGTAGCTTTGCAGGACAAACTCAAAGCCTCGTAGCCACCAGCTTCTATTCACTCTCTGGGGTATGGTTTCAATATTCCTTGAGCAGGAATGACAAGATTATGGGCAAAAGCCAGGTGGGTCATAAAAACCAACCAACCTAGAAGTTACAATTGTCTAAAAAAGAATCCATAAACATAATCCAATGAGACCCTTCACTTATTATTACACTGGGTATTTGTGGTTTATTTTTTACATTATTTTTAACAGAAGTATTTACCTATAACTTTTTTTAAAAAAAAACCAACACTATTTCAATAAACTCTAGAGTTCTATGGGACTTAATAATTAGTAAACACAGTATGTTGACAATTAAAATAACTAATAAGGTCCTAATAGTATATGTTGGGCTTGATTTTCTAGATTCAATATATAGTGACCAACTGTACTTGCTAGGAAGGAAAGTTCTGCCAGAAGCAGCTAGAGTTGGTAACTGAGAACTGGGAAAGTCAAAGAGCTTTCCTGGGAGATGGCATTCCTTCTTCCAACACTCCCCAACCAGGTGACCTCCTGAAACTTTGAAAGATGCTGAGGTCACGTTCAGGCATGCACCCTAAACATCCTGCAGTTGTGGCCTCTGATCTTAGAATGCAGTTTCAGTGGATGCAATAGAAGCCACCGAAGCCTGCCTACTGAGGGGGAGTGCAGACTGGAGGTGTGTTCAACGTGGAGCCTGTATAGCAAATGCCAGCCAATAAATAATTTTAGCCTCATTCTGTTCATATTCTTATATTTTATCTCCCTATTTCTCTCAGGAGAGATTCTGCTCAAACCTCATTTCCCTGGGGAAATCTCTGCCTGACCACCCATCTAGTCAGATCCCTTCATTAGAGACATTCATAAAACACTGCATTGCTTTCCCTCAGAATGTTCCTCATGGTTTGTGGTCATATACTCTTTAGGTGGTTATTGCTTAGTGTGTCTCTCTCCCTACTAAACACTAAATCCCAAAAGATTGGAACCAGGTCCAATCTGTCCCTACTAGTTCATGGTTATGGTTTAACATCTGTTGAGTGAATGAATGAATGAGGAACCTGCAGTATGGATCCAGGCTCCCTTCCTCACCCCCTAACAAACAGTTGGCTAACCTATAATGAAGTCAGTGTAGGTGAGGCAAAATAAAACCAGAAGACAACACTAGAACAGGGAGTCCCCAACCTCGGGGATCCAATGCCTGATGATCAGAGGTGGAACTGATGTAACAATAATAGAAATAAAGTGCACAGAAAATGTAATGCACTTGAATCATCCAAAAACCATCCTCCCCCTCCCCAGTCTGTGGCAAAATTGTCTTCCATGAAACCCAGTCCCAAAAATGTTGGGGACTGCTGCTCTAGAACATTTAGAAAATATTTGTTGAGGGCTCAGTGGGAGCTGGAACTCTTCAGAGAGCTGCAAATACAGGAGAGGAATTAAAGCATACATAAAAAGCTACGACAAAAAACAGAAATAATGACAACCATCAGGGAAGAGCAGTGAGGACTCAGAAGAGGCAAAGTGACTTCCAGTGGACGTCATCCTGCCTAACCTTTCTTGATAGCATTCCACACTTCCTTGCACCCATTTGGCAGATGGACATGCTGTGGTCTTCCTCTACTGCTGCACCTTGGTGCTGGACAGGGCAGACTCACATTGCTATGTCTTGGTGCAGAGCCCTGCCTGTGGCCATGCACTCAGCCCAGGGGATGGGCGGGGATGGGTGAACACAAAAGATCACAACGTTAACCCACCTAGCCCAACGGTCTGAACCCACACCTGCCAACCTAAAACAAGTCCTCTAAGCTGCCTGTTAGTTCCGCTGGGTGCCCCTGATCAAATCCCTTCCCCAGTCTTCTCAAGGATTGTTTCAGAAATCCTTTATTCTCCTAAGATCTCTAATGGTGCTTCCCACTCCAACCATTCCTCCTTTTCTCTCTCAGCAGAAGACCTCGACTCTTGTTCTGCAAAGAAACTGAAGTCAAAGAATGTCCTCTGCTGAGGTGAATGCTGGCCCAAGGCAGGGCCCCTTCCAGGGGGAGCCCATTTGTGGTGACAGGCCCAAGAAGACCTGGGTTTCTCTCCGGAGGAGCCTCAGAGGTCCCCACAGAGATGGCAAGGACTGCATCTCCCTCTGCCCAACCCTGCCTCCTTCCCCGCCTCCTTCAGGCATTGGGGACAAAAGCACCCCCTAGTTCATGGCCTGCCTGGCAACCTCTACTGTGGTCTGCTTCCCAGGGAACTCGGGCTCCCCCCACTCTCCCCTCTTCCTCAGGAGCCTTCTCTGCACAGTCCTCTTCCTCCCCCATCTCACCTTCAGCCCCTCTGGCCTTGCAGTCTGCATGTGGACACCAGCCCCCTTGGTGGGGCTTTAACTCGCAGGTCCTCACTCTTCTCTACCTGATTGCCTCGTGCCTATCCATCTGCCAAGCTTCCCAGGTGGCACTAGTGGTAAAGAACCCACCTGCCAATGCAGGAGACATAAACGACACGGGTTCAGTCCCTGGGTCCAAAAGAATCCCTGGAGGCGGGCATGGCAGCTCACTCCAGCGAAGAGTCGGACACGACTGAAGTGACTTAGCACTCACACACACTTTCCATTTGCCAGGTCTCACTTCAAACATAACTTTCTCCTGAGGAAAACAGATCAGTTTCCTTTGTCACAACCTCCCATGGAAGGTGTTTCTCTCCTTCTGGAGTTGTTCTGCTGTTGCCTAAAATAGGTAGTGTTTCTTCTGAATTACAAAACATTTTTTTCTGTAAATTCCTAGTGATTGAGAACTGCACTGCTCAGTGTGGTAGCCACTGACCACATGACTACTGAGCCCTTGAAACGTGGCTGGCTGGGGCTTAGTTATGTGTAAAATGCACATTGGATTTCAAAGACTCAGAATGGAAAAAAAATGCAAAATACCTCACGAATAATGTATATTAATCATATGCTAAAATGATAATATTTTGGACATATTGGGTTAGATAAAATATCTTATTGAAATGGCAACCCACTCCAGTGTTCTTGCCTGGAGAATCCCAGGGACAGGGGAGCCTGGTGGGCTGCTGTCTATGCAGTCGCACAGAGTTGGACGTGACTGAAGTGACTTAGCAGCAGCAGCAGCAGAAGCTCTCTTGGAGATGGCAATGGCACCCCACTCCAGTACTCTTGCCTGGAAAATCCCATGGACGGAGGAGCCTGGTAGGCTGCAGTCCATGGGGTCGCTAGAAGTTGGACACGACTGAGCGACTTCACTTTGACTTTTCACTTTTATGCATGGGAGAAGGAAATGGCAACCCACTCCAATATTCTTGCCTAGAGAATCCCAGGGATGGGGGAGCCTGGTGGGTTGCCATCTATGGGGTTACACAGGGTCGGACACGACTGAAGCGAGTTAGCAGCAGCAGCAGCAACAGCAGCAGCAGAAGCCCTCTTAGCTGACATCATTGGCATGCATTGTTAATTGAGTAAAAGTGTTAAATAATCTGGAGAAGGCCTGTGTGGGGACTTTGGAAGAAGGATGTGGGTCAATTAGATGGTTGAATTAAGTGAATGCTTGCTTATAGAACATCAATGGTAAATAAACAAGGTAACAACACATTGTGCTATCAAGAGATGCAATTGACAAAGTTAACTAACTAGTGGACTACATTAGACAGAACTGTAATTCGTTGAATATGGAAATTTCAGTGGGATGGGACTAAAAGCTTGAACTTTAAGGTGGAGGCTAGGTTCAATTGTGCACTTTTATGAGGCATTATAACAAAAATATTCATTCAGTGCTCGCTTCGGCAGCACATATACTAAAATTGGAACAATACAGAGAAGATGAGCATGGCCCCTGTGCAAGGATGACATGCAAATTCGTGAAGTGTTCCATATTAAAAAAATAATAATAATATTCATTCAGTGGAGTAGAGAAAGCTCTTACATGTAAACTTTTGGTATATTTGGTATATACAGACCAAAGAAGTAGTCCACACAGTTCACTTATTCCATGCAGAAATTTAACAAAAGTTTACCAGAAGAAATGGGCCCAACATATGCTGGAGAATAACAGTGAAACACCCATAACAGGGCTAGCGTTGTAGATACTTATAAGTACAGTAATCATAGGTACAGGCAAGGAATAATTCATTACATTTGTATTTTCCTCTACTATCCAAACTAGGATTGTTTTAAATGTGTTATTGAAGTACAATGTATATAAACACAGAAAAGTGCAAATAATAATAGTAGAGCTTGAATCCATCCATCAAATCAGCACCCAGAGAATTCCCTGGTGGTCCAGTGGTTAGGACTCCACACTTTCGGTGCCAAGACCTGGGTTCAATCCCTGGTTGGGGAACTAAGAGTCTACAAGCCATGAGGTGTGGTCCTTCCTTTTCCTCCGCCACACACACACAAAAACTTAGCACCCAGAGCAAGAAATGGAGCATTGCAGCACTCCAGGGGCCCCCTTCCCAGGCTCGCTTCAACAACCTCCCAACCCTACTATACACGTTTTGTGTTTTTATACTTTTAAAGAAATATATATATGTATTTTGTGCCCTGTGCTTAATTTTAAAGAATCAACCCAAATATCACATGTACGAATGAATCTCAGCTTAGCATTGTACTGAGTTTGGACAAGCCTCTTAATCCAAGCCTGCTTCCAAACTCACAGAAGTGGATTATAAAATGTTTACCTAATAGTTGATGGTAGGATGTTACTGCTGGCACATGGTTGCAACTGTTACTTGTACTCAAACTTTTAGTCTATGAACTTCCTAGGGTGGAAGGCACCTGGGCACAATTCTCCACAGTTTAATGGGAAAATCCACACTATCTGGGCAATGACGCACCATCCCCTTATTCTCAAACGAAACTTGGCTACTTGATCTATCTCACTTTTGGCCAAAGGGAGTAGAGATGCTATTCTGTTACATACTTATTCATCTCCCCTTCTAAAACATCAGCTTCCTCAAGGGAAGGGTCATGTCCTATTTACCATAGTTCACCTAGTGCCAGGTACTGTAAGCATGCAGGTGAGTACTGGTTGCTAGTTGAATAAGTGCTAACTGTATTGAGTCTTAGGAAATTATGTCAGAATGTTATCCAAACTTTGGCAAAATTACAGTAGCAAAACCAGAGTAGTCAATCTCCCTCCTTCTTTCCCTGTGCTGGTCAGAAAAATCTACTCAAAGTTAGCACATTCTGTACTTGGAACTTGAATAAGCACACCAGATCTGAGACCTTCAAAACTAAGGGCAGGAGAGTACACTGCTTTTAACATGGAGTTTGCTCAAACTCAATGTACTGATGCCAAGATATTAAAGTTTTCAAAAACTCTCTCTTCCCAACATGTCAGCTCAGCCATAATTTTTTTCCCTGCTATACTTTATCTTGGTTTTCTACCAATATTTTTAACATTTTCTTGACCTTGTTTAAAATAAAAAACAGCCAGGGAAGAGGAAGTAATCCTCCCCTTCCCTGCTCTTATGGAACTGCACTTGGTTTGTTTTATCCTCCACTACCTAAAAATAACTTTTCACTTCTCACAGAGTCACAGAGTAGGAAGTACCTCTTCAAAACCTTCCATCTGTTTTATATTACAATTAAAAGTCTGATTGGCTGGGAAGTCTACTGCTCTATAACTAGATAAATCAGGCAGGAAATCACATGGTTATAAAAGGAGCTCAAAATATTTTTAACAAAATAATAGCTGACTATAAAGCAAAACTAAGAAACCCAAGGTATTCACAACCCATTGTGTAAAACAAATACGGTTAGTATCTCCTAAAGACATGACTATTTTTAACATTCTTTCAANTTTAAACCCCACTATTACTTTTTACTTTTGACACTTAATTTTACTATTTTATTTAGAATTTATTTTAGTATAAGATTTAAGGTAAAGTTGGTACTCTTTTACTCAAAAATTATTTATCCTGGTACCAGAAGTTCTATATTCCATTCTTTATTCATGGAGTTGAAATGACATCTTTATTATAGCATTAAACACATCAATTTTGGAGCCTTTTTCTTTAATTCTTCCATGATATTATTTTAATTTTTCTTGCTAACTTAAAAATAATGCAATTTTAAGACATTTCTGCTATATAGTTGTAAGAAAATAATTCTTTAAGTATTAATTCTGTTGATCTATTTTTCATTACTGTAAGCAAAGTAAAAATTGGGAAGGTTATTTTGTTCATTTGTTTAAATGGTGTGTCTCATAGCCCCCTTCATTTGGTTACCGCTATTTATTTTTTAGAATTTATAGTCAATTTGATAAATTGAAAGGCAGTTTAGCCTATTAAACCTTTCCAGTTTATAGTAACACTTTAGCATGAAACCACCTCAAATTTTTTGAAAAAAATTTTTCAGCTTTTTGATTCCATGGTTCTAATATAATGCATTGTACATATTTTTTCTTGTTAGGATGGAATAGGAGAAGGGTCAAGATCAAAATCAAGGGTCTTTTTGGTAAAGGGACAGATTGTAAATATTTTAGCCTTTGGTTCATACTTTCAATGATGGAAATACTCAGCTCTTTTGTCAGCACAAAAGCAACCACAACACAAATGGATATGGCTGTGTTCCAAAAACCTATTTACAAAAACACATAGGAGGGGCACAGATTGTAGTTTGTTTGACCCTGTATAATTCATCAGATACAGTTCCTTTTATCAGGGTAGTATTTGGGATGGGATCTGAGAAGATCACAATCTGGATCACTATTTTTGTAATTGCAGAAAGATGAAGGAAATCTTGTTTTAAATGTACATGTTGATCTAGAATACAAAGTTACTGTGTTTTATTAAAACTCTGATGCTATGTTTTTCCTCACAAAACCAGTGGTACATCCCTTCCCCTCACCTTCTTTTTCAAAGATAAAGATAAAAAAAAGAGTAAAGAATCAGTTGTTTCGTTTATATTAATTGCTTTTTAACTTTCAAATGCTGCAAAGGTAGTAATTTTTAAAGGTTAATTGCTGTTTTAGCTGTCTTACATCATCTTTGGGCTAAGTTCTAAATACTTCTTGGTTTGCAGTATAAATTTACTGTGTAGTATCTGGGTATTGAGTTATGAGAAGTAAAGTTCTAGGGTTTATTTTTGCAAACCTCACAGTTAATAGAAAATCTACATGTACGTGCTGCCTTCTTTTTTTCCCCCGTTGTACAAAAATACTGGTAATATTCTCTTATATTGGGAACTTTCAGATATTATTACGTTAAAGGATGGGTGGCAGCAGTGGCAGCAAAACGTGAAACTGTAGGTGTGTGCATGCACACACAGCTTTAACCTTAATATTAATTTAATCTTCCCTCCTTAGTGGAGTTTTGTAAAATCTTGCAACTGTGATGTGACAAACTTTCCCTTTTATATCAAGGAACTTTTGCTGCCCTCAGCTTGTTGTTCTATCCCTTGCATGCTCAGGTGATTTTATATAAAAGGGGAAAATAGCTGTTTGATTCTGTTATAGGTATCATCATGTTGGTTGGCTGGTTACTAGGAAAAGACATACTGGAAATGTTTACTATTAGTGTAAGGTAAGTTCTAATGGTTTGTTTATAATTTGAAGTCTTTTGCCTCTCATTTTTTTGTTTGGCATAGCTTATGTTTCATTATGGCTTTTATATGAGCACATAAGAGTAAAATAGTTCAGAATTCATATATTGAAATGAGCTCTAGAAAAATGAAAACCTATATTTATGCAGTGGAAAAACTCCACACACTACATATCTGGAATTACCAACCAAATATTGCATTTTTATACTTAGACAATTAAGGATCACCAAAAACCTGAAAACTAGGAGCATGAGAAAGAAAGACCACAATATGGAAACTGAGTAATCAACTCAGATGAAAACCAAATACGCAGGAATAAAAGAAAAATTGAAAATGAACAGAAAAGTATTCATATTTTCAGAGATTTGAAAAGAAATTGCATTTGTGACAGACAAATTGTTGTAGAAAAGGATCATAGGACCCACATTATTTTTCTTTTTTAGTTATTAAGTTTATGATTTTTAAAAGGCATCCCTGGTGGTCCAGTCGTTAAGACTTTGCCTTCCAGTGCAGGAGGTATGAATTGGATCCCTGGTTGGGTGGCTAAGATCCCACATGCCTTGTGGCCAGAAAACCAGAACAGAAACAACAGAAACAATATAGAACAAATTCAATAAAGACTTTAGAAATGGTCGACATAAAACAAAAAATCTTAAATATATTATGATTACTGAAATTAAAAACTCAGCTTAAAAATTGTAAGTCAAAATGGTCTCCCCAAAATGGAATAAAATGTCCAAAACAGAGGAGATAAAAGTGTCAAAGAGAATAATTGAATAAATGCCACATCTCAGTAAAAGGAGTTATAAAAAGAGATAAGAAATTATATAAGAAATGAATCAAGATCTTTATAGATTGAAGGGATCTTCCAGATGCCAAGCAGGAGGACCAGAACTCCAGCCTAGAAACATCATTGTGAAAGTCAGGAAAACAGGTCAGGTCATGTGTAAAGGAAGGAAAATTTGAGTGGTATCATACTTCTCATTAGCAACTGCAGTTTCCATCACAGGGTGTTTTTAGTCTCCACTAAGATTTCGCTCACCAGACTTTGCTAGGTCATACCTGGTACCTGTGTCCTGAACACCACAGGGCAACTTCCTCTTCTGAGAGTGTTCCTGGAGCAGCCCCTGCAGCAGTTCACAAGCAGACGAGATGACCATGTGAGGGCAGGAGCTGTCCTGGGTTAAAATGCCTCAGATTCTGTAGGAGCCAACATCTCTGGAAACATACACTTTCCAGGATGCCTGATAGGACCATGTCCAGTTATGAGAGTCACCACAATCAGGAAACCCAAAGCTATGGCTTCCTATAAGATAATTATAATTCTTCCAATCCATAGATAATTTATTGGTCAGGAGATCCCTTTTATCATAATCAGTGTCGCCTAGCAACATAGTTGCTGTACTGTCCCCACTAAGGGAACAAAGCTAGAGATTTAACGAAATAGAGAAGGGAAAAAAGATTTTTTAAAAACCTTCATCCACAGCCACTTTGAATTAAATTAGAAGACAATGGGGCAGTACATATTAAAATATGGGGGAAGTGATTTTAAATCTATAAATCTAGGACTAGCCAAAGTATCAATTCAGGGTAAGCAAGTAGTCAGAAAATATATTCCTTACCTACTCTTGTATGAATTCTAACAAATCAAGAGTGAAAAAAAGGAAGACAGTGTTGTATAGGGTGTAAGAAAAAGTGGACTCACTCAGTCCTCTACAGAGAAATTCTGGATGACAGCTCTGTGATAGGTCTAGCAAGTAATAGTTCAACTTTTAGAATGAAAACCAGTGGATTAAAAAAAAAAAAATCAAATGGAGTACAAGGAATAACTAGGATGAATAAGAAGTTAAAAAATATTTGTGATAGAGTGAAGGAGTATAGTTTTTCCCTGGAGGAGCAAAAATGCAACTTGAAATTCTTGGCTTCAATATATGTAAAAAAGTATTGGGTTAAATATGAAATGAATTTAAAATTGAGCATGAATTTTATTAATAATTGGCGTATCATCTATTGGACTCATGTTTTTTAGCGTAGTTTTTAAAGAGTACTTCATGAAGATTAACACATCATGACATTTATTCCTACCTCAGGGTCCTCCAAGAGATCAAACATTTTTTTAATAGAATAAAACTCATTCTATTTCACAATGACCATATGGGTCTATTGCATTTTTATAAATTTTAAAGTACACATAGGATTTTTAGTGACTTTATTTTTCCTATGTCTTGAAATATCTTGCTTTCTTATTACCCTAACAGTAATTTTAACAAGTATTTCCAGCTGTGCTAAAAATGAGTAAAACAGTGAGAAAGCAGAAGAATCAGTCAGTTCAGTTCAGTCGCTCAGTTGTGTCCGACTCTTTGCGACCCCAGGCCTGAATCGCAGCATGCCAGGCCTCTGTGTCCATCACCAACTCCTGGAGGTCACTCAGACACAAGTCCATCGAGTCAGTGATGCCATCCAGCCATCTCATCCTTTGTCATCCCCTTCTCCTCCTGCCTCCAATCCCTCCTAGCATCAGAGTCTTTTCCAATGAGTCAACTCTTTGCACGAGGTGGCCAAAGTGTTGGAGTTTCAGCTTCAACATCATTCCCTCCAAAGAANGACTGAAGTGACTTAGCAGCAGCAGCAGCAGAAGCTCTCTTGGAGATGGCAATGGCACCCCACTCCAGTACTCTTGCCTGGAAAATCCCATGGACGGAGGAGCCTGGTAGGCTGCAGTCCATGGGGTCGCTAGAAGTTGGACACGACTGAGCGACTTCACTTTGACTTTTCACTTTTATGCATGGGAGAAGGAAATGGCAACCCACTCCAATATTCTTGCCTAGAGAATCCCAGGGATGGGGGAGCCTGGTGGGTTGCCATCTATGGGGTTACACAGGGTCGGACACGACTGAAGCGAGTTAGCAGCAGCAGCAGCAACAGCAGCAGCAGAAGCCCTCTTAGCTGACATCATTGGCATGCATTGTTAATTGAGTAAAAGTGTTAAATAATCTGGAGAAGGCCTGTGTGGGGACTTTGGAAGAAGGATGTGGGTCAATTAGATGGTTGAATTAAGTGAATGCTTGCTTATAGAACATCAATGGTAAATAAACAAGGTAACAACACATTGTGCTATCAAGAGATGCAATTGACAAAGTTAACTAACTAGTGGACTACATTAGACAGAACTGTAATTCGTTGAATATGGAAATTTCAGTGGGATGGGACTAAAAGCTTGAACTTTAAGGTGGAGGCTAGGTTCAATTGTGCACTTTTATGAGGGATTATAACAAAAATATTCATTCAGTGCTCGCTTCGGCAGCACATATACTAAAATTGGAACAATACAGAGAAGATGAGCATGGCCCCTGTGCAAGGATGACATGCAAATTCGTGAAGTGTTCCATATTAAAAAAATAATAATAATATTCATTCAGTGGAGTAGAGAAAGCTCTTACATGTAAACTTTTGGTATATTTGGTATATACAGACCAAAGAAGTAGTCCACACAGTTCACTTATTCCATGCAGAAATTTAACAAAAGTTTACCAGAAGAAATGGGCCCAACATATGCTGGAGAATAACAGTGAAACACCCATAACAGGGCTAGCGTTGTAGATACTTATAAGTACAGTAATCATAGGTACAGGCAAGGAATAATTCATTACATTTGTATTTTCCTCTACTATCCAAACTAGGATTGTTTTAAATGTGTTATTGAAGTACAATGTATATAAACACAGAAAAGTGCAAATAATAATAGTAGAGCTTGAATCCATCCATCAAATCAGCACCCAGAGAATTCCCTGGTGGTCCAGTGGTTAGGACTCCACACTTTCGGTGCCAAGACCTGGGTTCAATCCCTGGTTGGGGAACTAAGAGTCTACAAGCCATGAGGTGTGGTCCTTCCTTTTCCTCCGCCACACACACACAAAAACTTAGCACCCAGAGCAAGAAATGGAGCATTGCAGCACTCCAGGGGCCCCCTTCCCAGGCTCGCTTCAACAACCTCCCAACCCTACTATACACGTTTTGTGTTTTTATACTTTTAAAGAAATATATATATGTATTTTGTGCCCTGTGCTTAATTTTAAAGAATCAACCCAAATATCACATGTACGAATGAATCTCAGCTTAGCATTGTACTGAGTTTGGACAAGCCTCTTAATCCAAGCCTGCTTCCAAACTCACAGAAGTGGATTATAAAATGTTTACCTAATAGTTGATGGTAGGATGTTACTGCTGGCACATGGTTGCAACTGTTACTTGTACTCAAACTTTTAGTCTATGAACTTCCTAGGGTGGAAGGCACCTGGGCACAATTCTCCACAGTTTAATGGGAAAATCCACACTATCTGGGCAATGACGCACCATCCCCTTATTCTCAAACGAAACTTGGCTACTTGATCTATCTCACTTTTGGCCAAAGGGAGTAGAGATGCTATTCTGTTACATACTTATTCATCTCCCCTTCTAAAACATCAGCTTCCTCAAGGGAAGGGTCATGTCCTATTTACCATAGTTCACCTAGTGCCAGGTACTGTAAGCATGCAGGTGAGTACTGGTTGCTAGTTGAATAAGTGCTAACTGTATTGAGTCTTAGGAAATTATGTCAGAATGTTATCCAAACTTTGGCAAAATTACAGTAGCAAAACCAGAGTAGTCAATCTCCCTCCTTCTTTCCCTGTGCTGGTCAGAAAAATCTACTCAAAGTTAGCACATTCTGTACTTGGAACTTGAATAAGCACACCAGATCTGAGACCTTCAAAACTAAGGGCAGGAGAGTACACTGCTTTTAACATGGAGTTTGCTCAAACTCAATGTACTGATGCCAAGATATTAAAGTTTTCAAAAACTCTCTCTTCCCAACATGTCAGCTCAGCCATAATTTTTTTCCCTGCTATACTTTATCTTGGTTTTCTACCAATATTTTTAACATTTTCTTGACCTTGTTTAAAATAAAAAACAGCCAGGGAAGAGGAAGTAATCCTCCCCTTCCCTGCTCTTATGGAACTGCACTTGGTTTGTTTTATCCTCCACTACCTAAAAATAACTTTTCACTTCTCACAGAGTCACAGAGTAGGAAGTACCTCTTCAAAACCTTCCATCTGTTTTATATTACAATTAAAAGTCTGATTGGCTGGCAAGTCTACTGCTCTATAACTAGATAAATCAGGCAGGAAATCACATGGTTATAAAAGGAGCTCAAAATATTTTTAACAAAATAATAGCTGACTATAAAGCAAAACTAAGAAACCCAAGGTATTCACAACCCATTGTGTAAAACAAATACGGTTAGTATCTCCTAAAGACATGACTATTTTTAACATTCTTTCAATTTAACACTTCCTGAGACTCTCTAAGCACCACACTAGATGCAGGAGTT
This sequence comes from Neotragus pygmaeus, assembly GCA_006410875.1. Classification (NCBI taxonomy): domain Eukaryota; kingdom Metazoa; phylum Chordata; class Mammalia; order Artiodactyla; family Bovidae; genus Neotragus; species Neotragus pygmaeus. Next base: position 1,742,785 of record SJYV01048237.1, on the reverse strand, counting down.
ATAAAGAGCAATTCCTACTCTTCAAAACATAATGTCTAGTGGTAACGTTTTACGGAGGCACCAGGCTAATCAGGAAATGACACATACCTGTGCCCTGAAGGCTGCGTACGATTCTAACAGGTAGGGAGACAAACAGAAACAGCAATGAGGGGAGGCATGAAGGCAGAAGCATGCATACATCGTCCCTGAAAGATCCAGGTCCCCAGGTCCAGATTAGGAAGTGAAGGAGAATTCGTTATTTAGGCAACAGACAACTGTGGAAGGTCTGTGAACAGGAGAGGTGATCAAATCTCTGTGTGTTTTCATGTTTCTTTACCCTCAGCAGAGAAGGAAATGGCAACCCACTCCAGTACTCTTGCCTAGAGAATCCCGTGGACAGAGGAGCCTGGTGGGCTGCTGTCCATAGGGGTTGCACAGAGTCGGACATAACTGAAGCAACTTAGCATGCATGCATGCATTGGAGAAGGAAATGGCAATCCACTCCAGTATTCTTTCCTGGAGAATCGCAGGGACAGAGGAGCCTGATGGGCTTCAGTCACAGAATCGGACGTGAATGAAGGGACTTAGCAGCAGCAGCTTTACGCTCACATGTAAGCAGTTGTCTTTCCTCTGAGGACTTACATTTCACACTGTAAATTAATGTGTTCTGAGTTCAATGTGTCAGTCTCACTCACTTGATAGACATTCCAGTGAGGGGTAAACTCATTTTAGTCTCCTAATCTGATGGGTTGCTGCTGCTGCTAAGTTGCTTCAGTCGTGTCTGACTCTATGCGACCTGAGACGGCAGCCCACCAGGCTCCCCCGTCCCTGGGATTCTCCAGGCAAGAACACTGGAGTGGGCTGCCATTTCCTTCTCCAATGCAGGAAGGTGAAAAGCGAAAGTGAAGTCGCTGTCGTGCCCGACCCTCAGCGGCCCCATGCACTGCAGCCTTCCAGGCTCCTCCGTCCATGGGATTTTCCAGGCAAGAGTACTGGAGTGGGGTGCCACTGCCTTCTACGAATCTGATGGGTTAATCCATCAGATTTCTAAACCTAGAAGGCTAACAGTAAAATCTGGATGGTGACATTGACTAAGGCGATATAATACTGCACAAACCTGTCTGGGTGACTGGTCAGCCATGCCTAGATGACACCCTGATGTCACAGAACAATTTCTTGATACTTCTGGAGAATGGAGAGCAGAGTGATTAAGTGCAATATCTAAGTCAGAGAGGAAGGAATGGAATTAAGAGCTGAGCCTTTCAGTGGGCTAAGATTTTAAAACAGATCTCAACGTGGAAGATTAGGGAGAGGCACAAGATTTCTCAGTGAGTGACTGAAGGGAAAGTAACACCACTAAGAGAACAAAGGAGGGGCAGGTTCAAGCTGGAGAAAAAGAGAACATCCTACATTTAAGGTGTTGACAGAAGAGTCATATGGAAATCTCTAAAGGCAGTTGAAAATATGGCTCTAAATGAGGCTCAAGAAATGGAAATGTATTTTCATTTCTTGAGTAAAGAGGTTAAGTTGTGTTAACAGATGAAATCACCTGAAATGAGAAAAATGGTTTAAGCACAGAATATTGGGTTAAGTCCTTCAAGAGTCGGTCAATACAAAATACAAAATCTGAGTGAAACAAGCAATGCCATGTCAGCTTGTACACAGATGCTTTATTTTGGATGTTAACAGTCAACATTGTATGCAAGATTCTCTTACAATGGAAAGTTTTTTCCCATACATCAAAAAACTCAATTTAGTCAGGGTAATGGCTGTATTAATGCAAAAACCTTGTAACAAAATGCAGTATTATATGTGTAGTCAGTTTCCATGCAAGTATGGCTGCTACATGTTATGTCTGGCATTTTTAACATACTGAAAGAAATTCAAATTGAACATAACAGTATAAAAGGTGATTTAAGATGCCTGACATGTTTAAGATTAAAAAATCTTCTTGCAAAAAGCAACAAAGCAGTTAACTGGAGGATTCAACCAATACCAACTGAAATACATACTATGTCCCCAAATCCCAAGCTTATCTGCAAAATATTACATGTGGGATAATTTAATGCTCAAGAAAAACTATGCTTTAAAAAAATATAGCTCTTCCAAGATATTATACTTTGGTAATTGGAGACTATGTACATCCAAACCAGCCAAGGGCTACATTAAAAGAGAGAAAAGATAAAAGGGAACCATTATGTACTATTAGTTCAAGGTAACTGAAATTGAAATGATCCAGTATGATTTTGCTACAATCATTGGTTTTACAAAGTGAAATTTCTGTGAGAAGTTCGCTAATTAGGAAGCAATCAACATACTTAACAAACATGCTAGGAAGATTCAAACTGGTTCATCTATTTGTTATCAACAAGGCATAATCTTAGTACCACACATTTTCTTCACTTCTCACTACATATAATATGCATAAATGAGCAAGTAGATTTAAATAGCTTAAAATCCTTTTAGGTCTACTGTTCAAAAGCTAGGCATTAAAATACTTCGTATTTCCATTTCCATCAACAGAGAATCTTAAGCTGTTTTTGTTTTAAGGCAGAGCATTTTGGTATTGGCAAGAATTGCCTGGTAATGGTTGATTCCATTAAGTTAACTTGAGAACTTGCCATCATCATACTTTTTATGTTTTCACACAGTGCAAGTGGTGGTCGCTCTTTCCTTCTCTCATAGCAGCAAGCCGATTCTGCTATTTTCTATAGCAGCATACTTCAGGAGTGGAGAGGGAGAGAGTGTGTCAATTACAAATAATTACAACTACAGTGTACAATTCTATTTACCTGTCAGTGTTTAAGTTGACAGCATACCATTATATGTTTCAAAAAATTACATAAAATCTCTACACAAAAGCAAATAAAGACATTCTTTCAAGAAGAAATAAAGTAAGTGCAAACACCTAAAACAGGCAACTGAAGCAACTGTTGTAACCTGTAGAGAAACACAAAACATTTATAAAAGGACAAATATTTTTATAAATAAAAGATAATGTTCTCTACTTCTTAAACATTGAGTAAATATAATAAACTTCTAAGTGCAGACTGTTTTTAGGGACCAAAGTACCATATTATTTTAACAAAATGCAAAAATTTCAAACAAATATACAAATCACCAGATTAATTTATATGACCCCCCATATAATTTAAAAAGAAAATTAAATTATTATTTAGTAAATTTTTAGAACTACTTTATAACCAACATGATTTAAAGGACATAGTGCAATATTTAGGTAGATGTGACACACAGTATAGATAATGAATTCTCTGCAGCTATAACTTACTACTGTTTCATACTTAAAAGTCAAAATTGTTCTTTACTATGTTATCTGTAATAACAGGAAACAACATTGGCTTCTAGACACCCTGTATAAGTTTAAATATCTACATTTAAGCTTTAAAAATGAAAATAAATTATAAAAACAGATTTCTTTCCAATTTACAAAGTTTTCCTGCTCCTACATACTGTACAATACATTCAACAAAACTCTCAGCTCTTCTGAGATTTATGGAGAAAATACTGACTCTTTACCAATAAGGAAAAAACATTTTGCAATGCCTTTTGTTTTGAGGACTACGCTCAAATAAATACATTTAACACTGTAGTTAATTTTACTATTTTTTGAAAAATACCAAAAATTAGTAGTGCAACTTTTATTCTTTTAAATGCCTTCCCACTGTGTTTCTCTGTAAATGGTAGCCTAAGTAAATCAGCAGATAGGCAAAAGTACTTCATAAGGCCATGTGTGCTTTCTGTATAGAGACTAATTTCAGAAATCACACATACTCATAAGACCTATCTATAACAAAACTGCAGCATCAGGAGAGTAGCAACATATATCTTCTGAGGAAAAGATGTGAGAATTTACTTTAATATCCTTGAACATTCTAATATGATTTCCCCATCTTGTTCTTTAAAAACAATTTTTAAAAATTTCACGTCTTAAAAAAAATAAACTATGAAACTGCCTACCCCTTACTTAAGTGCCTAGCTTTCTGCTTGCCCAATATGAAAAAGGATGAAAACCATTTCAGGGCTGTTTTAAAACTTTAAAAACAATCAATAAAAAAATTTCATTGCAGCCTAACTTAGTATAGAATCTAGTAAGGGAGTGGGGACATTTCATCAGTCTTAGTAACAATCACAGTATGAGAGCTCTTGAAGTGCTGCCTGTAGCTGTATAAGTACTCAAATATCTTCTTGCTTGTTCAGTCATGATAAGTTGGTCTTCTGTCTTCCCATAAACCACTGTTTCCCATTCACAAGTTGACTAGGAAGGAAATATTAATAGTGATGTGAAAACTGCTAAGAAAACTATCCATTCTACTTCACAAGTAAGACTTTAAAAAAATCAATTGATTGGATATTTGATAAGTAATTACTATAAAATGTTTTTTACAATGGCATTGTGATTCTTTTTAAATAACGATGTTTCAAAATCATATATTAAAATGTTTATGATCAATTGTTAGTCAATGTTTTAGCCATATACAGGCCTATGAAGGCAGTTTAAAAGTTCTATTTCCACAGCTGCCCCTCAAATCAACTCCAGTTTATTTTTAAATTGGACTATATAGTTGCTTTACAAAATCAGTCTAAGCACAGAAATATCAGTCTTTACTGCTTCAAAGTTTTGCAAAAGATTTAAAGAGGATATAGTGTCAAAAAATGAACCGAGAATGCTTTGTCTTGCAAATTAGGAAAAATAACACAAAGTTTACATTTGTTTTCCTCTATTATCAAGGTTACTACTGTATAGGTATGACCTCCTATGTAATAAATTTTCCCGAAAAGTCCTGTGTTAAACACTGGTAAATCAGATCACTTTAAATGGATTCAGAGAATGTGCTGCACGGCTCTGTTAGGAGCAGCAGCTCAGTAAGGAGAGGAGGCGCCATACAGCTGACTGCCAAAGATGTTTTCAAGGAATGCTTGAATGTCAGGAACGCTAGTTCTGCAGTCATTGTGGTGTAAAGAGAAATTTTTCCTCAGTAACCTCTCAAATTCTCTAGGTTGAATTCTTAAGATACAGTAAAAAATTTTCCAGCTTTCATTTGCAGCGACATGATGGCTGCACAGTATCTGAAAAAAACCATTTTGTTTTACAACTATGAGCCAGAAAGTTCACTGGAAACCATTATACCAACAAAATCAAGTAGAAATTGCTTCCAACCACTTACCCTTTAAAAGTTGCAATTTGGGCTACAATTATTTATTACAGAAGAAGAGGTGCCAGAAGTAGATTTAGGTATTTTTAGTATAAGAATGAAATAATGCTTAAGAAATCACCAGGAGAGGCCCCAGTTATAATTGCAGGTGTTTACTTTGTATGTGCCCTGATGAGTGAGTCTCTCAGAAACCCAAATCTAGTTTGAGTGACAAAACAATGGTGAATGTCTAGTTACTATTATAGTCAATTTTGAATTTAAAAGAAAAAGTATGACTTGTGATCAGGAGGTCCAAAGTGATAACTGAATACACACAACAAAAGTCACTGAAAGAAATTTATAAATTCATACCTGAAGATTCTTTTCCAATGTGACAACTTTGGAAGTGTTAGGGTTTGGTTTCTTTTTATTAAGTGTATATGTTTTGTTGGTTGAATTTATATCTTGTTTTTCAGGAGTCAAGTTGCACCTATTGTCATGTATTTCCAATAATGGTATCATTAATAAAGATGTTGTAAATATATTTTCTGACTAAGAGAAAAAAGAAAGAGGAAAATAAAATAACTAATTCAAAAATGGAGACAAACAGAAGGACTATGGAGTAAGTGGTAGTGGAAATCCTGTGCATGTCCCTCCAAGAAAGCTTTCGCTCCGATGAAATTTCTAGCAATGTAGCAAAATTAAATATTTAAGAGGTGAACCAAAGATAAATATTGAAATTTCAAGCTTTGAGAACTACCACTCTTTGACATACATAAGAGAGCTAACTTCTCTCAAAACAAAAAACGAATATAAAAAGCAAGGATGTGAATGAAATATTCTCTACAGTTAACTGTTTCTCTATGAATTAGGCTGAATAACACCAATGGAAACCCTCTATGATCTCCAATGAATTAACCACACAATGAGTACAGCACAAGAACCATTAGAGCTTATTAAAGCAACCTCTTAATATAAGGAAAATCCTTTACAAACCTGCAAGTCTGAAAGGTCTTCATTTAACAGTTGAGTACCTGGTTCTTCTTTTTCCCAATTATCTAAGATTAGTGATTTTCTGACCTTCTTGACAGAAGAGGTATGCTAGAATGAATAATTTACAATAGGGAAATTATGGCCAAGTCACTGGAACATGATAGACTTTTATCAACAAAAATACTAAAAGATCACCTCTTGCTTGCAGCTTTTGTAAGCAGGTTCATCTTCCTCTTTGAGGAATATGTCTGTTCCAGTTTCTTCTTTTAAAACTTCCCGAATATCTTCTTCCAAGAAGGCAAGTGGCTGTGACTAAATTATTTTTAAAAGGGGTTTTAAAAAGCCTTTTATAGCACTTCCTTTTTTCTCCCCATACATAGAAACCCAACTTTTATACTTTTTCATTATTGGCATAATTTTCTCCCAGCCCCTATAGACATATAAGTTGAATAAATTAACCAATCCATTGAATGGCAAAAATAATATTGCACATTGCAAGCACTGAATGAAGTGTGCCACCTCCTTCATGGCAAGGCACCAAACGAAAGTCTTCCCTTGGGGGAACCCATTATAGCTCCTGCTTCAATCAGGAGCTTCAGCATTAAAAAGAAAAGAGATTACTTACCTATTTTTACATAAAAATAGCAAACACAGAATAAATTTGGACGACAGTAGCTCTCCTTATCCTATTTTTATTGTAGTTATTATACAGTGTGTAATTACTAGTTTGCATGTTTGTCTTACCACTACATATGTAAGCTGTTTAAGAGCTTTTTCTTCTGCATATATCTCTCCACATCTAGCCTTAAGCTTAGACCTAAGTCAGTGTTCAGGAAGCATGTGTGTGTGCATGTGTGTCTGTGCCTGTCTATGTGTGTACTAGAGTGTGGGAAGGGAGAATACAAAAAAAAACAAACAAACCTGAATGTGGGCTGAATGATGAAATAGTCTCAAAATATTATTCACTTATCTTTCTATCAAATAACTACAGAAAGTCACTCAGTCGTGTCCAACTCTCTGAGACCTCATGGAGTATAAAGTCCATAGAATTCTCCAGGCAAGAATACTAGAGTGGGTAGCTGTTCCCTTCTCCAGGGGATGTTCCCAACCCAGGGATCAAACCCAGGTCTCCAGCATTGCAGGCAGATTCTTTATCATCTGAGCCACCAGGGAAGCCCTCAAATAACTAAGCACACTGTATAATTCAGAAGAAAATGTAAATTATATTAAGACCTATCATAGGTCTTAAGATCTACCATAACCAAGACCTGTTTAAAAAAAAAAAGTAATCAAAGCTCCACTAAACCAAAGAACAAACTGGCAGGGTGTAATGAGCAGCAGCTTACGTTCCCAGTCAACCAAGTTAGAGAGAATAGCATCCATACATAAACGAGATTTCACAGTACTTACAAAAATTTTTAAATGGAAACAATGTCTAAAGTGTTCTCATCTATAGCCTGAGACATGCGGGAATTATGTGAGTATTTCTGCGTGTTGCTCTAAGAGCTCTTGTTTTAAGGATCACGTTTCACAAAGAACAAAGGTTATGTGTTCTTAAAAAGGAATCTGGAATCCGTTCTTTCGCCTATAAGAATGCAAGTGCCCTAAGCTGTGGTGCATATATCAAGGAATACTACTCAGCCATTAAAAAAAGAAAGAAAACAACATTGTATACAGAACAGTGCTGGACTTAAGAGATTATCTTACTAAGTCAAGTCAGACAGAGAAAGGCAAATACCATATGGTATCACTTACATATGGAATCTAAAATATGACACTAATGAGCTTATGTATGAATCAGAAACAAAAGATAACAGACTTGTGGTTGCCATGGAGGAAGAGGGGTTGGAGGTGGAAAGACTAGGAATCTGGCGTTGGCAGATGCAAACTATTATATATAGAAAGGATTAAAAACAAGGTATAGCAGAGACTATAAAATTACTCAACACCCTGTAATAAACCATAATGGAAAAGAATATGAAAAAGAATGTATATATATGTAACTGAATCACTTTGCTGTACATCAGAAACTAACTTGACATTGTAAATTGACTATGAGTGAGTGAGTGAAGTCGCTCAGTCGTGTCCGACTCTTTGTGACCCATGGACTCTAGCCCACCAGGCTCCTCCATCCATGGAATTTTCTAGGCAAGAGTACTGGAGTGGGTTGCCATTTCCTTCTCTAGGGGATCTTCCCAACCAGGAGATCGAATCACATTGCAGGCAGACGCTATACCATCTGAGCCACCAGGAACTATACTTCAGTTAAAAAAAAAAAAGAATACAAGTGTCCTAGAAAGCCAAAGTCTAAGAAGTACATCGGATCCACAGTAAGATACATAAGAAAGCTCAGTGGTTAGCACACAGCAGGTGCTCAGTAAACTGGAGGAACGAAAAGTCAGCTTGCTGCAAATGAGCCTGCAGATATTTTAGGAATTTTACTTACAAAATCTATACTTTTAAGATGTTAAATTTTTGATGAAAACAACCTATTTTGGCAATGGATAAATTCTTCCCAAACATGAACAAACTGATAGCGACTTTAGATACCTGAAACCCAATTTCTTGTGCATTATTATTAAAATAACAATTTTTATTCAAAGTATATGTTGGCAAAATGACCCTGAGGAACTGTTGGAATTTTCAAATGTTTTCAAATCATTACTTATTTTTAGAATTCTCAATTAGGCCACACACCCTTATAAAGGCAGGAACCACACCTGACATGTTTAACATTACATCTCCAAAAGACTAGTGCAGCAGCTGGCACCCCATGAGGCACTCAGTCAGTATTTGTCAAATTTAATGATTTTTTTTTTTAATGAGTAAAAAAATGCTGAAATAAACTAGTTAAATCAACTAGGTAAATCCATACAATGGAACAGTACAAAAAAATTAAAAGTTAAGAGATAAATGCAAGGTAATTTCTTTAAATGAATCCAATTTATAAATTTAAGAAGGTTACCAAAAAGTACATAATATGATCCCACTACTATTATGTATATGCATAAAAGCTAAGAAGTTTAGAGAACGCTAAAGTTTTTTTTTCTTATAGCAGTATATGGAGCTAAGTGGCAAAAAGACTTAAATCAATCCTACTATGTACCTTCTAAAACAGTATTTCAAAATAAGGAAAAGACTAGAACATTTGAGTGCAATACACGTTTTTTCGTAGAAAACTGATCAAGTAAACCAGAATTTATTAACTGATTTACATAACTAAAGTACCCTAGAAATGGCCATTTTAAAAATCATATTTTATTTCTAATGTACCTAATTTGTCAGTAATCTATATCTCCCTAGAATCAGAATGCTCATGGCTCACCTAAGGTACTTCAACATTGACAATATATATATGAAAGTACAGACAACACTTGCCACCTCTATTCACGTACTACTCCTGTTACCCATCATTATTAAAATAATAATAGCAGCAGCTAAGCACATACTACTTGAATCCTAGTACCAGCCCCTTAATTTCTATTATCTACCTTCATAAATAACCTGCTGGGGTGTTGTGTAATAGCCACTGAATAGAAGAGGAAACTGAGCCTTAAAGAGGTATTGTGATCAGTTTCATAAATATTACTAGAAATGTGCTTATGTAATTTTGTTGTTGTTTAAATCGTTGTGTCTGACTCCTTGTGACCCCATAGACTGTGTAGCCCACCAGGCTTCTCTGTCCATGGGATTTCCCAAGCAAGAATACTGGTGTAGGTTGCCATTTCCTTCTCTAGTGCTCATGTATATCAAAATATTAAAATTATTTTATTATACTGTAGGTAACTGCTACTGCAACTACTAAAAGGTAGGTTTTAGTATTAAGAAATGAGTTCTACTGACACTTGACTTGCTTTCTCTGGATGACACAAAGAAAGTATGAATTCAAAATAAGCCAAGCAAGGGTTTATTTACAAGGAAAAAGATTAACACAAATTCAAACGTATAGGAGGTAAGTCTTTTTAATCCAGTTATTGAACATCTTTTTTAAATGTTAAAAATCAAGGATAAAAAAATCAAAATTTGTGTCTTATTAAAATTAGGAACATTTTTAAAAATAAAAGGAGTATACACACCACAATTTTAAGAGGTCCATATTTTTTCTCCTGAGCAGCAAGCGCATTCTTAAAAGGAGTAGGAGTCCTTGGTGTGGTACCCAATAAGGATCTTCTAATAGTAGGTGTTCTAAACCTGTCCAATTATTCAGATATTTGTATTATAGTCAAAATTTGATTTCATGTAAGTTAAGGAAGACAAAGCCATCATAAAAGCACACACTGAATTTTTCTGGTATATATACATGCTTTAAATATTCCAAGACTTTTAAAATTTGCCTGCCTAAACTATTCTTATTTCAACCATCTTAAAACAGAAAAAAGATTAATGTAGAAATAAGTACTAAAAATGTTATTTGCTTAAGATCAAACTTCTATACCACCTTTAGCTGATTTCTAGTCTCCTAGGGATAAAATTCAAGGTTATGATTTTTTAAAATTCTAAATCTCATATGAAAAGGATTATGATATACATATAAATGGACAAAAAGTTAATCTACCTTTGAAACTGCTTCCCATTTTCTTCAACACAATTATTTAGTATCTACTTACCCTATATTTTCCTTTTGATCTTTGGGGGTTGTTTCCTTATGAAGAGGAGTTGTAATGAGAACCTTCTGCCCACAAATAGGGGTTGATGTGAATGAAGGATTTTCTATATTAATTTGTTCATTTCCAGGACATGTGTTGAAAAACTAAAAAACAGAGTGTAGAGACAATTTCTAAAATGTAAAAATCCTACACAAATATCAAATTGATTAAATTTTCAAGTTATTTCTCCATTCCTTTCAGGAAAAGATACCAATAATAATATATTTACATTCCACTCTATAAAAATAAAGAGAGCAGGAAATTTTGTTTTGTTCATTGCTGCCTCCCCAGCTCTTAGAACAGTGCTTAACACCTAACAGGTATTCCAAAAATAGCTATTTAACAAAAACCCAAAAGTAACAAAACACAATAAAAAATTTCCAAACAGTATATCTTATCAAATGAGAATCTATAGAAGCCATAACTAGCTACTTTGCTAAAGCTAAGCTTTTTACAATGGTATAACTGAAAACGTTTTATGATTTTATTAATAAATGATCTTAAATGCTCCTTTCTATAAGAACATAGAGAACTCAGAGTAAGTTTGTGGTGTGCTGTGCTCGGTCGCTCAGTTGTGTCCGACTCTTCGCGACCCCATGGACTATAGCCTGCCAGGCTCCTCTGTCCATGGGGATTCTCCAGTTAAGAATACTGGAGTGGGTAGCTTATCCCTTCTCCAGGGGATCTTCCCAACTCAGGGATCAAACCCAGGTCTCCCTGGGCAGATGAGCAGGCAAATGCTTTACTGTCTGAGCCACCAGGAAAGCCCAAGAATACTGGAGTGGGTAGCTTATCCCTTCTCCAGAGGATCTTCCCAACCCAGGAATTGGACTGGGATCTCCTGCATTACAGGCAGACTCTTCACCAGCTGAGCTACGAGGGAAGCCCCAGAATAAGTTTAACTAATAAGAAATACAGCTGTCTGGCAAATGTGCCTATTTAGAACACAGTTCAGAACCTTTGAGCAGCCAAAACTGGTATCACAGAGTCCATTTTCCAAATGACACAATTTACACACTGGATTTTAACTTACATACAATTGTGAAATACTAATTTATTTTTGTAGCCAACAGATTAGAAGCCATCATAAGAAAAAGCAGAACCTGCTTTAAGGCTACTTATAACTGAAATGAGTTCTAGCTCTATCATTTCTGATGCCTGCAAGCCACAGGATAAAATTCAAGCTCTTTGCTATGGAATATACCTTCTTTATGGGCTTCCCAGGTGGCTCCCGTTGTAAAGAACCTGCCTGCCAATGCAGGGGATGAAGAAGATGCGGGTTCAATCCCTGGATTGGGAAGATCCCCTGGAGGAGGAAATAGCAACCCACTCTAGTATTCTTGCCTGGAGAATCCCATCGACAGAGGAGCCTGGCATACTACAGTCCACGGGGCACAGAGTCAGACACAACTGAAGCGACTTAGCACACCACAGCACAGCATATGGTCTTTATAATCATGCCTCAGCTTCTCAGCCACTTTCCATCTTAGAATTTACTCAACAAAAATTGCAGGCATGCAAAACTCCAAAAACAAAACTGCTAGTGTGCTCAACCCAGGTTCACTTTCCTCAGGACACTGCAACTCCTGAGGGTGCACTGGGGTGGGGGGCAGGGTGGTAAATTTTCAGAGAAAACAGTGGCTGTGTAGTCACTACAGATATTCATCTTCCCAGCATCAAAATATACCTCCAATAATATCCCAACAGCCTCCAAATTTACTTGGCCATTAAACTTCCTTCTTCTTCCATAAAACTTTTTCACCTCTGTCAATACACTTTAAGCAAATACCAGCTTCATCTCTTTCTTACTGATCTTGGACAAATTGCTTAACTTCTGAATTTCATTCTAACTACCTTCAGAGGTTTTTTGCAAGAGCATTAACTAAGATACTATAAGAAAAGCGTTTAGCACACAGCCTGGCATGTGGTATTCATTAAGACAGTATTATAAAATCAAAGAAACAGTTTGCCCCGATATAAGTATCTGCTGCCCAAAGATATAACTACAGGAGAAAGCAGGTTAATTCCTGACATCCCTAGATGACCTTCTGACACATGAAATTCTTCTAAGAAGCAGTTGTCTAGGAATATATATACCTGGTACTTCTTAAATAGTTAGTCAGGAAACTGGCTCTCTGTCTCAGTTCTGCCATTAGATAACTGTGGGCAAGGCATTTTCCCTTTCTGGGCCTACTTCCTGATGAGTTCTACAAACATGTGGAACTACGTATTTAAGACATCCCTTTCAGCTCTAAACACTGTAAGATAAAATGCAACTACTTCACTTCCCAGGATACTTTTCTGATTTATCCCAGCTCAGCACTCTCACACATCTGATTACAGTATACATTTTTATGTGTTACTAAAGCAACGAACTAGATGCTAGTATGGATATCCATGATCCAATTCAATCGAGCTCATCAACATTTGGAAACATGAACAGAAGCTACCTGTGAAGGTGAAAATGGTAGTGTTTTCACCGGTGTGTGTTTTAGTGCTGTGTGACCACCGTCGTTGAATGAGCTGTCGCCAAGCTCACCGCCCGGGGACTGGCCCACTCGCATTCTTCTCTTCTTTCTGAGGATGGTTGGTGGAGTGCTAAACTTAGCCACACCTGGGGAGGTTAAAGGAACAGCCTCGCCGTCTGCCCCATTACAACCGTTTTTTTTCCCTTCGAGTACAAGACTGACATTAAACTGACATTCCACGGCGCCTTCGTTGTGCTGAATTCGCATTAGTTTAACCGGGGTGGACTTGACAGGTGAAGCAGCAGCATCAGAAAGATCGAAGCTAGTAACATCACTCCATGCTACAGGATCCTGCAACAGATTAAATTCTTAACTAAAGTTATTAATATTATAACCTGGTTACATCTAGTCTTGAACATAGGACAATGATTTCCAGAGTAAATTAACTACCCATTTTTATCCATAGAAATAGGCTTTCCTTGGTTCCTTCTTTTTTTTTTTAAGCAAGACCATCTGAGAGGAACAGATCATGGTTTTACTACAACTCCAATTTGGAACATTTCAAAATAACACTTCATCTAATTCAGTAGCTGAAGCTTATTACCAAAGTACTTAAAATCAAAGGAACAAATTACATTATTTTCATAAAACAGTATAGTTTGTCATAAAATTCCACATTCTATTCCATCAGAAGACTTTACTCTCTATTCTACATCCACATAATCATTTGGTAACATGTACGGCTTCTCTGGTGGCTCAGATGGTAAAGAATTTGTCTGAAATGCAGGAGACCTGGGTCAGACCCCTGGGTTGGGAAGATACCCTGGAGAATGAAATGGTAACCCACCCCAGTATTCTTGCCTGGAGAATCCCATGGACAGAGGAGCCTGGAGGGTTACAGTCCATGGGGTTGCAGAGTCAGAGACGACTAAGCGACTGACACACACACAAACACACATGGAGTACCTTCAAAGTGGTCACACGCTGTGATTCAAAAATTCAATTTAACCTAAGGACATAATCATGATTTTGCACAAAGCTTTTTATACATATCCTATAATTTGTAATACTGGAAAAACAACACCAGATAAATGTCCAATAATAACAGTACGTTGGGTAAATAAAATTTGCTACATTCATATGATAGATTACCATCAAACCATTTATATTCAAGTTTAAAAAAAAAGTTAAGAAAACAGGGACATGATCATGGTATAATTTGGGAAAAAAATTCACAAGCATTAGTGCACATCTGAGTTTAAAAATACATGCATATGTTTTATATGTATAGAACAGAGCCTGAAAGGAAATACATCAAATTATTAACTCTACATTTATGGAGGATTTCATTTTCTTTAATTTTCTCTACTTTCCAACTATCTCTAATATACAACTTGTATAATAAATAAATACATATATTTTTTGCCAAAAACCACCACAAAATATCAGAACAAAATTAACTATGACATACTAGGTAATGTGCAACATAAAATTGGTGAGTATCCATTAAACTGTTTCTGAATATGAAACCACATATCTAAAATTGAGCTTTTTGATAATTTCACAATTTCAAACTTACAGATTCAATAAGTTCAAGAGTTTCTGCAAATTCTGGGATGGTCTGTAGAGAGGACAGCACAGCGTTTGCCTCCACGGTCAGGAACTTTGTAGGTGAGTTCTGCTGAGCAGACACAGTCTGATTTTCATCCATACTGTAAAACTCACTAGCGTGCTCCTCGAGGCTATTTAGAGTATTAGACATGCTGTCATCCATGAGGAAACTACCAGGCCAGCTAGAAAAGCTTCCAGGTTGCTGAAAGTACAGAAGAAATTTGAACATTACTTGTCATTTCCAACCTAAGCAAAAATGTGGATTTTAAGTATGAGTTTTTCTAGAAAAACATCCTTTACAACATTTCAGCTAAAAATATAGTAGCAAATATACCATCTTTCCTTAAAATTGACCCAAAAGTTTTTTTCATTAAACCTCATGCTGACTATATTTCTTTCATCTAACTCACATTTTTTTTTAAACCTATAACGTCATGGTGAGATAAAAGTAGTATGTATATACTACAAAATAAGGTCCAAACTCCTAGAATCTGACTTTTCTCTACCTTTCAAACTTCATCTCCCAACACAAGCCCTCTTCCCAGGGAATACGGAATACCCAACTGTAGTACCTGCAGCTCCCGTTGAGTTTTGGTCTTTTACCCTAGAAAAAGGGAGCATTCTCTTTATCTAGAAGGCTCAAACTACTGACCAGGAAAAATTCCTATTCCTCATTCAAGATACAGTTCAAATACTGGGAAGTACTCCATCCTATTATACACTATTAACTGCTCTGTTTATAATAATGTCCAAGTTCATCTCTTTTGCTAATATATATTCACTGCCTGTCTTTCAAGACTAAGCTCAAATAGGAATTCTTCCAGAGAACCCTTCTGACTACCTAAATCTCAATCTTCTGTGAACTCCCATAACACTGTGTGACTTACTTTTTATCACACTGTTTCCCCACTGCAAAGTAAATCCGTTGAATTCAGGGACTGTGCCATTTTTCTTGATCTCGCTAGAGATGTACACTGGCCAATTTACTTATCTTTTGAGCCTAGTTTTCTAGTGTCTCATAACGAAAAACAAGAAAGTGAGATCTTGAAGACCCATGGTTAAGAAACAATACATAACCTGAGAACTGTTAAGAATGGCAGATTCTAAGAGCTTCCATCATTAGGAAAAAAATGTTTTTTTCCTTTGTCTTTTTCTTCTCTTTTGGTTATCTATATTAGACAATGAATGTTCACTAAACTTAACAATGTGTAAGTAAAATCATGGTGCTGTACATGTTAAGCTTATACAGAGCTATACTTAATTATATCTCAAAAAAATAGGAAAAAAAACAAGAAGCAACAGGATGTAAAGTGTACAGCATGGTCCAAAGAACCCTCTGCGGTGATGAAAATGTTCTGCACTGGAGGCTGCTCAACATGGGCGCCACCAGCCATAAAAGCAACAACAATGTGGCTAGTGCAACTGAGGAGTTGAATATTTAAATTTTGAATTAAATGTGGCTAAAGCATCACTACGAACAAAGCTAGTGGAGGTGATGGAATTCCAGTTGAGCTGTTTCAAATCCTGAAANACGACAGAGGATGAGACAGCTGGATGGCATCACTGACTCGATGGACTTGAGTCTTGAGTGAACTCTGGGAGTTGGTGATGGACAGGGAGGCCTGGCGTGCTGCGATTCATGGGGTCGCAAAGAGTCGGACACGACTGAGTGACTGAACTGAACTGAACTGAACTGAATAGCTACCATATCTTAGAGAACATACTGCTCAGTCCATTGGAAGCACTCAAGAAACAGTACCTATTACTATTAAAATTAAAAATCACTAGAATGTAGTACATATTTACAATAGCAAAATGTTAAGTCTCAAGTTAAGGTGAAAAAATAACTTTCCAAGACTGTTTCAAAACAAGCTCCATCTATTTTAAAGAGTCCTATAAATAAAAGAAATTAAAGCAATCTTATTTCACTAGTGTAGCCACTTTCTGAGTTTACAATCACTTTTTGGAGATAACTTCCAAACCATACATATTTCAACTTAGTTTTCAGGCAGGAAAAAGATTCAAAGAGGGAGCTTACTAGGCCCACTGGCAAAACCATAATTTTTTTGCAATCGCATACATCTGATTCTGAATACCTAGCAATTAATTTGCAGAGTTAATACAAGGATTACCAGGAATACATCTAGCACATCTACAAGAGTGGAATATAATGAATACTCAGAAAAATGGCAATCATTATTACCACATAATTGTCTAGAATAAATACTTTATATGAGTATAGATTCTGTTATACAGGGTGCAAGAAAATTCCCTCTAAAATTGCCAATCTCCTTATTCAACCAGATCTTTATGACATTGGATTTTAGATAGCAAGTTTGAAAACAAAAATAATTAGTAACTTTCTCCCTTTTTAATGCAAAATAGCAATTCTTTTAGATAATTATATTTTCCTATTAAATTACAAAATTATACTATTAAATGTGCTTAAACCTGAATATATTATCTATAAATGTGGACCCTCTAATCATGGTTATTTATTTGCAGTTTCTTAATAAAACTGAAATTAAGTATATTTCCGGTATCCCTATTTGCCCATGGTATTTGTAGTTGCAAAACAAAAATTACTTTTCCCATGGTATTTATCTCATCCACTACAATTAACAAATGTCATTTTTATTAATACCATCTGAAATGATTTAAAGACATTACCAGTTGCCTCACAATACTATTTCAAGCCCTGAGGTTATTCTATTTTGTAATTTTGTATTAGTTCCCAGTCACTATAAATATATTGTCCCCTGACTCTGCCCCAGATCAAGAAAAACACTTTCCTAAATATAAAAAAATCCCAGGATATTAAACTTTCAAAATTGTCATTTAAATACAAACTTTTTACCTTCCTAGCACAGCCTGTTTAACTTAGCTAGAATCATTATCATTTATCCTGATTTAATACTCATAGTTATTCTCATCAACCAAATCTCAGACAATACTTTTCATACCTGGTAACCAAAACCCACTTCCACTGAAAGATTTCTTTAGATAGCATAAAACCTAAATCTTCCCTTTTCCTATATTTAAAACATTATTACTTTTTCCAATTTACTGAATTTGTGTTCTAATACAGTAGACAATAAAACATTTTCAAAGGGAGAATAAAAATAATTTTGAAGTACAGAAATCTCTCTACATATCTAATTAAATTCCTTAAATTTCTTTTTTTTCTATTAAGGCCATTATCACATGGAATATCTAATAGAAAACAAAGCCTAACCTAATCCACACATTTTCACAAATACACATATTGAAGATTATACCTTAAGTTTGTTTGATATTATTTAAGAACCATCTTAATACAAAACACTATAAAGTATGTTCCAAGAGATGCATATCAAAAACAGGCAACTTCAAAGTTGCAAATTAGAAAAACTATTTTCAGTCCATATTAAAATCTGAAATCACAACGAATATGCTTTCCACTGGCATACAAAAATCAGTGGTGATTAAAACTATAAAAGCATATAAAGTACATAAAAGAGTCTAAAAATAAAATCTAAACACTTTAGATTATTTCTTACTGATGGAACTCGTTTTCTTCTAATTTCATTCTCAGCCGACATAAGAAGCAATTCAAGTTCCTTTATTTTTTTTTCCTTATCAGGATCTTCATCTACAAAGGGTTGCTAAAATAAGTTAAGCAAAAGAGAAAAACCAGATTATTTACAAAATTGCTTTTTTATTATTAATGTTCTAAGTTTTATTTTCTTCTATGCAACATAAAGTCTATTCTCTCTAATAAAGCTTAATACTACAAAATCCCAAATACTCAGTATCACACTTCTGGGACCTAAAGAGGTGCTGGTAAATATTTTCAATTTAACAGAAAAGACTTGGGAAACTTAAATGCATGAAAAAACTTACACTGTATCATCTAATCAATATAAAATTTTACATGTGGAATTTTTTTAAATTTATTGAATCTGAATACATACATTCTATCTAGTTTAGTAAAAATATGTTCATTCATAACTTGAATGTTCTGTTGGAAGAATGAAAGAACCACCTCACTGGTGTTGTGAACTGTACAGTTTATATTTCTCAAACACTTCAAAACTTTCCCCTTTAATGCTATAATACTCAAAATAAGTAGATCAGATAGTATTGCTTTTGGCGAAATTTTATAGATGAGCAACAGGCACTATTAGAATTTGAAAATGTTTGAGTGTTTCCTTTGGGGTTTGGTTTTGTTTTTTAATAAATAAAAAGTTACCTGAATAAAGGCAGGAGAAGCCTGAACATGTTCTACACAATTGCCTTCAGGTGATACATACTGATAGCCTGGGATCTAAAAAAAGTTAATTTAAAATTAATATCATTAATATCATACATATAACACTATAACAAAAATCTGAGGCAAAGCACAAAAACTGAATAAGATATCAACGTGGAAAAGTCAGTATCTCTGTTAACTTTTGAGTATTTACACATACAGTAATTTCTTAATAGCTACATCTTATTCTTAAAATCTATTGACTAAAAGGCATAACTCTTAGCAAAGACCTATTTTCCTCTAAATGAAATATGAGAATTACTTGGGCTACATTTATCACCCAATCAGTCTACTTATTATTTACAATATCTACCAAGTGTTTTTTAATATCTGCTATTAAAGGATTGCTCTATCTCCTGGAGAAGACAAAGTAATTGTGTTTTATCATTCAGGGGCAAAGGACTGATTGGTCCATATGAAGCACTCATGCAGCTGGAGACTAAAGCAAAGTCTTCAATATTCACATCTCCTACTCCTACCACCGCCCCCTCCATGCCAATCTCTGTATAGAAAGATATGAAAACAGGCTACTTCTATTATTTGTCTCAGAAAAACAATCAGTATCACTCATGTATTTTTAATATTTTGACAGTAGACAATGAATTATTCTGTCTCTTTTCTAAAGAATCTGTAATAAAATTGTTGAAGTTGCATGCGAATTTAGTGTGTAGTGGTAGGGAGAAATTTGAGAAGAACCTCATAAGATTTTTTAAAACCTTAAAATCTAATAAATATAAATAGGAAATAATGGCCCATGTAAATCACTAATGGAGAAGCATTATGTATAACTTCCAACACAGAACTTAAGTTTTACATTTGATTAATATCAGTTATTGCTCAACTTCCAATGAATTAGAAACATCTTTCTCAAACTTTTCATTTTAACCTGTGACAGTACTTCATACCAATCCATTTTTTTCTTTCAAGTCTAAAGTAGAATTAGCTTTTCAGCAGTTTAAATGACTTGAACTATGCATACACAAATCTTTCAAGAATCATTAAAAGGTAAATAATTCTTAAAGTATAAGAAATACTCTCACATTCCAATATATTCTGATTGAGAGTATTAAACACTCAATTACCCCCAAATAATTTTAAAAAGTATCCTGTGAGTTAAAAAAAAAAATTTGAAGATAACTTTTAATGCAGAAGCAGAATGTTTCAGTTTATGCTGCTGAAATCTAGGACTCTAAAGAAAAATGTAAAGAAACAGACAACAGAAATCTTAAGGTACTAAGTATCAGCAGATAACTGTACTGTCTTTGCAAGTTTTCCNAAAAAAAAAATTTGAAGATAACTTTTAATGCAGAAGCAGAATGTTTCAGTTTATGCTGCTGAAATCTAGGACTCTAAAGAAAAATGTAAAGAAACAGACAACAGAAATCTTAAGGTACTAAGTATCAGCAGATAACTGTACTGTCTTTGCAAGTTTTCCTATTTGTAAATTAAGATGTCACTACCTTTTTAAAGAGGTTCTTTGAAAATTATGTCTAAAAAAAAATAATGTCCATTTAGTGGAATAAAGTTAAATCTGGAATAAAATTAATAAAATTAAATACTAAGCACAGATTGTTAACCACAAGCCAAATTTTATCTTGCAGTAGATACTTTTAAGCCCTGACTTAATCTTTACATTCTATGTGACAAAAATTAAGAACTGCTCAACATGAAAAATGGCATGACAGACAAGTAGACAGGGAAAAGATAAAACAAAGCTCATGAAAACTCCTAATTTCTTGAAGGTAGGAAAATGCTCTGAAAGGAAAACAGCCTTCCCTATGATGAATGTGGGTAATCTGCAATGAACCTGTCTAAACAAAGGCTGAATTCACTCAGTCAGCTAAGTGATGAGGGAACAGCAAAGCTGAATGCCAAAGAACCAATTATTTACCACACACTCCTAAATGATGGCTTGAAATATTTTTGACTGTTTTCTCCTTTAAACCATTATTTATATACACTCACCTTACAGGCAAGCTATCCTACAATCATGCAAAAACTTTTTTTAAAGAAAACTATTATCGATATTAAAGCACAAATGATCATTAGCTTTGAATCATGAAGATTCAGAGAATGATAGGAAATGTACATACTAAGTTTCATAATTAGATACTGTAAAAATGATATATAAAGAGAAATATTTTAATGAATTTGTTCCCAAAATATTTATCAGTCAAAACAAGCAGAGATAAACTTCCACTAATGGAGAAAGAAATGGCAACCCATTTCAGTGTTCTTGCCTGCAGAATCCCATGGACAGAGGAGCCTGGCAGGCTACAGTCCATGGGGTTTCAAAGAGTCGGACATGACTTAGCGACTAAACAACAACAACAATGGTTTAACAGCTAGTAATGGTATATTTTTTCATTTTGGAAATTTAAATGTCTGTTTCTCTTAATATATTGTGCTTTTATCCTACTAAGAAACTAAACACCTTCCCATAGAGCAACTAAAGAAGATTTTTAAACAAAAAAGTATTAAAAATATGTGCCTGAACAGGTATGTAAAACTGATTCTGGGTTTGCAAATGGTCCATAGTTGCACAAGGTTTGTGTTGAAGTTTAGATGAAGATCGTTCCGATTTTATTCCATCTTGTAAGTAGCCTTCCTGCTCCACTTTTCTTCGCATAGTAGAATTCCAATGATTTTTGATAGAATTATCAGTCCTAAGAAATTAAAGTGTATATTTTAAAAAGAAAAAGAGGACTCCATAAATTTTTAACATCATATAAAGTATACAACATACTTAAATTTTTACAACTGGTAAAATTAGATACTTCTCCGTATGTCTGTACATCAAATACACTTCTAAACACTGGAGATAAGGCAATAAGATAAAGTCCCAGCTCTCGTGGGGCTTACACCTTCACAGGAAGCATGGCAGCAGGGAAGGAGGGAAGAAAAGAAAAACAAAAAAATAAATAAGAAGAAAAACAGTGCAATGCAGATCATTTAAAGTAATAAGAGAAAATGAGTAACTACAGTAATTTTGATTTTGAGCAATTTTGAGGGGACAGGGAAGCTAAAATCTGAAGGACAAGAATGAACTAGTCATACAAGAGCAGAAAAGAAAAATAAAAAAGAGCATTCCAGATAAAGAGCATAACAAGGGCAAAAGCCTTGAAGCCAAGATCAAATATGGTCATAAAAAGACAGAATCCCAGTATTCATCTTCACTTCTTATCAACAAAACACCTACGGAAGAAAAAGTTCATTGGCTCCCCTTTTACCTAAGTCCCCCTTGTAAAAATGGAAGCCTTAACCTACAGCTACTTATAGTATACATTTTTAAAAATACACAAACATTTACTGAGAACCTACTTTATGCTAAGCACTAAGCTACCTTCTATGGATAGTAAAAAGATGTATCAAAGACTGAAAACATTAGATGTTCCTCAACCAGCTTCAGTACCTTGGATAAAAAAACTTAAAACACTATGCTTTAATTTCTCTAAAACAAATATAGCAATATTGCTCTGTACTATTTCACAAGTATATGAAGATTAATTAAGAATATATAGAATATAGTGCTCTATCTCCAAGTTTCATCAGGAAAGGAACTCAACTTTAGCTGACCTGATTCCAAGTTGTAAAACCACCTTCTAACAAAAAGATATAGGAAGTTTGTTTTTCCTTTACATAAAGCCAATAATTGACAACAGATGGGCAGGCACTCCAATTGCTAGGTAAATATAGGATGAACTACATGAAATAAAATGGTGCTGTCAAGTCTTTTGACTTAGGACTAAATATTATCTTGAGAACCTACAAATAATGGGTCATATCTGCTTGGTTATGTGGGTGAAAGGCGAGATTTCTCTTTTTTTTTTTCAGTCTCTTATCAGATTGCCTATGATGGGCATCACATTCTGAGTTAATGTTTATTCAACAATGAAAGTATTTGATTTCTATTAAAAAAAGGATACATGTAAATGCATTTAATTAACTACTATGCACTATACAGAGACTACAACAATAAAAAACAAGTGCACACCTTCTGAGTGAGGAATGGATTTTCCCAAAATTGCTGGTCTACTGTACTACAAATGGCTAGGAAGCATCTGAACCAATGCAATGTATAGTGTATATGTAGCCCATCACTGCTCCTGATGGAAACTCCATATTTTAGCCACATGGATTATATATATATATACTACTCAGGATCTAAAGCATTAATTAAGAACTGAATTTCCTCTAATGCACTTTCAGAGCAATTTATTTCAGCCAGTGTATTTGTTATTCTCTGGTTTTATGCAAAGAATCCAATATGAAAGAAATCTCTCCTTGATTGGCACTAATATGTAACCGTAATTTGGGGGAGTGCATTAAATGTTTACATAATCTACAGGTCTATCACTTTGTTGCACAAATTACTGCTAAAAATATTTTGTTAAAAAAGTAATTACATCCCTTCCCACAAAATGTACTACAAATATCGCAAAGGGTTGCTTGTATTCTGCAGTCTAAATTTTAATTATAAATAAAAGTCATGGGGTACCTATAAATATATTTAATAGTAACCATAATAAAGATCAAGTTTAAAGTACAGGAAAATATATATTCATTTGTATAAGTACCTTCCAGGAAGTAGTTTGGCAATTTCTGCCCAACGATTTCCCAACCGCTTATGTGCTTCATAGATAATCCTGTCCTCCTCTTCTGTCCAGGACGACTTCTTTACCTCAGGATTCAGATGATTATGCCATCTTTCTCTACATTGCTTGCCTATTCTTCCTTTTAAATGTTTTGCAATTAAAGACCATCTTTTTGGCCCATATTTCTGAACTAATTCAATAACCTAAGAAATAGAAAAATAAAGTTTAAAAAGTATGATTTTTTTTTAATAAATAAGTCATGTGGATGTACTGTACTGTATAGTACAGTAGCTATACTCAGTAATACTGTATTGCATATTGAAAGCTTCTAAGAGAGTAGATCTGAAAAGTTCTTACCACAGGAAAAAATATGAGTAACTATGTACAGGGATAGATATTAATGACATTTGCAGTGGTCTAGAAAACTCAGCAGTGGCCATAGGACTGGAAAAGGTCAGTTATCATTCCAATCCCAAAGAACAACAATGCCAAAGTATGTTCAAACTACTGCACAATTGCACTCATCTCACAACAAAGTAATGTTCAAAATTCTCCAAGCCAGGCTTCAACAGCACGTGAACCGTGAACTTTCAGATGTTCAAGCTGGATTTAGAAAAGGCCGAGGAATCAGAGTTCAAACTGCCAACATCCATTGGATCATCGAAAAAGCAAGAGAGTTCCAGAAAAACATCTACTTTTGCTTTATTGACTACGGCAAAGCCTTTGACTGTGTGGATCACAACAAACTAAAGAGATGGAAATACCAGACCACCCGACCTGCCTCCTGAGAAATGTGTATGCAGGTCAAGAAGCAACAGTTAGAACTGGACATGGAACAACAGACTGGTTCTAAATAACAGAAGGAGTGCATCAAGGCAGTATACTGTCACCCTGCTTATTTAACTTATATGCAGAGTACATCATATGAAATGCTAGGCTGGTTGAAGCACAAGATGGAATCAAGATTGCTGGGAGAAATATCAATAACCTCAGACAAGCAGATGACACTATCCTTATAGCAGAAAGTAAATAGGAACTAAAGAACCTCTTGATGAAAGTGAAAGAGGAGAGTGAAGAAGCTGGCTTGAAACTCAACTTTCAGAAAACTAAGATCATAGTATCTCGCCCGATCACTTCATGGCAAATAGATGGTGAAACAATGGAAGCAGTGACAGACTTTATCTTTGGGGGCTCCAAAATCACTGCAGATTGTGGCTGCAGTGATGAAATTAAAAGACGCTTGCTCCTCCGAAGAAAAGCTATGACCAACCTAGACAGCGTATCAAAAATCAAAAACATTACTTTACCAAGCTATGGTTTTTCCAGTAGTCATGTATGGATATGAGAGTTGGACCATAAAGCCGAACACCAAAAAATTGATGCTTTGAAATGTGTGGTGTTGGAGAAGACTCTTGAGAGTCCCTTGGACTGTAAGGAGATCCAACCAGTCCATCCTAAAGGAAATCAACCCTGAATATTCATTGGAACGACTGAAGCTGAAACTCCAATACTTGGGCCACCTGATGCAAAGAACCAACTCACTGGAAAAGACCCTGATGCTGGAAAAGACTGAAGGTGAGAAGAGAAAGGAACGAAAGAGGATGAGATGGTTGGATGGCATCACTGACACGATGGACATGAGTTTGAATAGGCTCCAGGAGTTGGTGATGGACAGGGAAGCCTGGTGTGCTGCAGTCCATGGGGTCTCAAAGAGTTGGACACAACTGAGCGACTGAACTGTCATAACATACATATTATGTTGTACATCTGAAACTTATAAGTGAAAGTGACGTCACTGAGTCATGTCCCACTCTTTGCGACCCCATGGACTGTAGCCTGCTAGGCTCCTCCAACTGCAGGATTTTCCAGGCAAGAATACTGGAGTGGGCTGCCGTTCCCTTCTCCAGGAACTAATACATAATTATATCCCAATTTGTATTTATCTATTGTTTTTGGCCACCCCCTGTGGCATGCAGGATCTTAGCTACCCAACCAGGGATCAAACCAGTGCCCCACACATTGGGAGTGTGGAGTCTCAACCACTGGATCGCCAGGGAAGTCCCATATATCTCAATTTTTAGAAAGCACTACCTTGATAGAATCTTAAAACATAACTCAAAAATGCTATTTTAAATACATTAAATCCAAACCACAAGTATAATTTAAAAAAAAACAATTTTACTAAAAATATTCCTTCAGCATTTGCCAAGTTCAAAACATTGATCTCAAACTTATCTAAATACAAGGTATTAAAGTGACCTGTAAATTAAATTGTTTCATACAAAATTAATATGAAATAACAGTAAAATGTTGAGACTTAAAGATTTTCTACTCTTACATTTTTTTTAATGCTTCAGCGGAAAGCTAAATAAATCATTTTGGAAGTAGGATTTATAGTTACTGTCTATTCATTAGTTTCTTTCTCAAACTGAAAGGATACAAATCACACATTTTAAAACTTACCACTGGCCACTAATTTTTTTTTTTGAGTGGCAGTAAAAATGTTCTAATTTTCCAACTACATTAATAACAGGATGCCATAAAGAGCATGAACTAAAGGGTAATTCCTAGAAGACGATAGTAATTTTCCCATTCTTCTCATACTTTCATAACAAAGAATTACCTTGGTTTTGAATCCTCTAGCTCTCTGGGAACACGATGATAAGATATCTGTCTTATGTGGGAGCCCATTTTAGGTTAAGAGGGAAAGTTAAAGAATAACTTCCTTATACCTCGAGTTTTCAGATAAAATAAGAATAAAAATAAATTGCTAACTCAATTTTAACTAAATTTAAAATGCTAACTCAATTTTCAGTAAGAAACTATGCCCTAAATGTCACTAACCTAAGCTCTAAAAAGGTGACTAAGCTGACAGTATTTTTTATTCTACAAACCAAACTTTCAGACAGCGAAAGCTATATTACACTTGATTTGACTCAATTCTGAAAAAACTACATCTCAAAATACTCAATTTTCAATTCTAGTGCAAGCAGTACTCAAAGAACAAATCCAGGTGATTTAAACATGTATTTATGTGACCCAAAAACAATGTATTAGTAAGAAAAAAAGCAAGTCCACCTACACAGTGAAAATAAAGAATATGAACATGTTACCCTCTGATCTTCTTCTTTAGTCCATGGACCCTTTATCAATTCTGGATTTAAAACTTTCTGCCACCGATGTTGGCACTGAAAATCAGAACGATTCTGAAAGAATTTATATGATTTTGTTAATGAACAACTGTCTTACAAACTTTCACAACCTTAAGAAGAAAGTTTCCAGGGATAATACATTCAATAGCATTCTCTAAAAATGCAATATTTACTTTATATGCCTGTATCCCAATTCATTTTTAATTAAAATTGTCAGCATTGCTTAGAGTATAAATTAAAATTATATATTTGAAATTAAAATTATTTATCTCTATATCCTGCCTGAAAACACAAGCAAAAAAGCAAAATAACACAGATACTAACATAAAGAAATGTACTGATGAATACAAGGGAGTAAACAGACAACTAAACAATACAGACGTACAAACTCAAACAGTATAGCAGCCTGGATTCATAGAGTACAGCAGTACCTAACTCTACACAATTAAAAAAAAAACCCAAAAGGCATTACTAGACTACTGCATGGTATTTAAAGGATGTTTATAAATGATAACTCCAAGTTATCAAGAAAAACTAAATATATCCAGATTGATATACATTATATATCAGTTAAATATTTAAGCACTGAAGTTCAAAAGGAAAATGAAATTTACCAGGGTAAAGCCTTATGTAGAAACATGTCAAACTCGAAAAATGATTAATAAGTGTAGCCTTATTTTTAGTCAATTCATGACTTAGTAAGTCCTGTGTATTACAAGGATAATACTAATAACACAACTTTTCCTTTAGTGATTTGGTTTCTAAAGATATTAGTTCATATATAGGATTACAGATAATTTTGAATGACATAAATAGAAATACTGTATTTAACCACAGCTCTCTCCTGATGCCTAGTGGACTTGTTTTTATTCATACTGAGCGTTTTCATGTATAGCTTTGGTACATCAATGCTGATTCACTTTAAGGTTATCATTTTCTCAAAACAATCAGGTTGTTCTTGTACGTCCTTGTAGCATTTCTCTGTTGACTACATTTGCTGTTATACCACTGAAGTTAAACTGATAAAGCTAATGTAAGCAGCTTTTCTAATTTAGATTCTATTTATTGAACATGTGCTAAATGTAAGGCACTGTGCCAAACATCCTATATGTTACTTCTAATTCTCACAGCAACATAGCTTCTTTTGGTTTTATTAGTTACCAAACTATTTCAATAGATTTAACTTCTCTCAAAATGTTTTAATGTTGATTAGCAAATATTTATAAAGCCCTATCCAAACTTCGTATCATTTCTGCTTTAAGTCAGCCATCTTTTTAGGTCTGTCCTCTCTTTATGTCAGTCATCTTTTTAGATCCCCGGATAAACTAACTACTAACAAAACCCCCAGACTTTCTAAGTTTCCAACTGTAGGAAGAGCAGAACAAAACAGTTGTTTTTAGGACAGGAACCTAAATCCAAAATAACGTAGACACATTTCTGAAAAACACCAAATGTAACCCCATGGCCTAAATCATCTGTGTTACAGTACGAGAGAGTGTTTCACTTACTTGAAGATGACTAGCAATGAGAGTCCAATCATCAGTTCCATGTTGTTCAACCAACTTCTTTAACTTGTCATCCTATTAAGACAGGTTTATGAAAATAAAAAAGCTTTTCCTCACCCTACTCCCCTATTCCTGAATATACTGTCCAGTTCTTTCACGTCATATCTGGTGGCCATTTTTAGAAGCAATGAAGCCATTATCACACATGTTCTCCCATTTACTAAACTGATTCTGTCAGTCTCAACATCAACCCACTCTTCATGTATGGCTGAAGAAGAAAAATGTGCAAGTTAGCTGAGGGATAACTTTTCTCATGGTGTGTTTTTAAGTATCTTTAATACATCTTATTAATCAACAAATACAAGTATGGAATTAGTAAACCATATTACACATAATCACCTCGTCTCTTGTCCATTTTACTCTATTCCAGAGTTTCTTCAACCCTTTTTGTTGTGGTACTTCATAATCATGATCAGCATACTGAAGGTCATCATCCTCATCCTCACTAAAAACAACACAATTTGAAATCAAGATTTTTATTTAAATATGTGAATTCAATCACTAAATCTGAACACATAGATACAACTAAATAAGCCACTCAGACTAGCAGACATAGGTCCAATGAGATTATTCAAAGTATAAAAATATTAACAGTCACATAATGGACAGGAGCTATAGTGCTTACTGATACCAAAGGAATGAAGCTAGATATGTCAGCAAGGGCCAAGTGATAACCTTTACATGATGCTAAGGAGTTTGGCCTTTATTCTTAATCTGATCTTTAACCTACAGAGTTAAAGGAATTTAAGTAAAGGAGTAAAAGACAAATATCTTGTGTTTAGAAAAAAATCACTGGCAGGAATGTGGAGAGACGCAGGAAGATCAATTAGTGGTCTTTCACAAGAATCCAAGTAAGAAATTATTAGGGCCTGGCAATGATAATGGTAAAATACAAAACACAGTCAGTTAAAAGACATAATGTAAGAAATGAGCCATTTACAACACCAACAGCAAAAAAGTTAAGATATGTAGAAATAATTTGAATATACAAGATCAAGATACAGTAAACTACAAAATACTATCAGGAGACACAGAAGAACAAATGAAAAA
This sequence comes from Neotragus pygmaeus, assembly GCA_006410875.1. Classification (NCBI taxonomy): domain Eukaryota; kingdom Metazoa; phylum Chordata; class Mammalia; order Artiodactyla; family Bovidae; genus Neotragus; species Neotragus pygmaeus. Next base: position 1,713,282 of record SJYV01048237.1, on the reverse strand, counting down.
ACTTTCATACCACATTCTTGGGCACAAAAACAATATTACAGATGTCCATTCTCTGTAAATTAATTCATAAATTTAAATTAAATGAATAAAAATACCAATAGATTTTCAGAGGAACATAGACAAGCTGATTCTATAGTTCATATAGAAAAACAAACAAGCAGTAATACCCAGAAAAGCTCTAAAAAGAGACAGAGAGAGAGAATTAGCATTACAAAGTACCAGAAAATACTGCAGAGAAACAATAAATAATACTCAAATCAATGGAACAGAATAGAATATTCAGGAAAAAAATTCACATGGGAATTCCATCAATTATAATATCAATCAGTGTGGTAAAGATGGATTTTTCAACAAAGGGTGACAGCGGGTAGTTATTTTAAAAAATAAAATCTTACTTTAAAATAAAAGAATTCAGATGAAGCAAATATTCTACACTTTTAAAAATGAAAACATAATAGTACCTAGTACGGTGAAAGTGTTAACTGCTCAGTCCTGTCCGACTCTTTGCGACCCGATGGATTGTAGCCTGGCAGGCCCCTTTGTCCATGAATTCTCCAAGCAAGAATATTGGAGTGGGTTGCCATTTCCTTATTCAGGGGATCTTCCCGATCCAGGGATTGAACCCGGGTCTCCTGCATTGCAGGCAGAATCTTTACCGTTGGAGCTACCAGGGAAGCCCTATTAGCCCTATTAGTTCTACCTTTTAGGGTAGAACTCTTATTTTTTATATCCTTGAGTAGAAGAGATCTAAATGGACAAAAATCGAGAAACCATAAAAGAATAAACCAACTAAGGTCATGATAGTAGCAACAGAAAGACACACATAAAACTGAGAAAAAAGTATAAACAAAAGGATTTTGTTCAACTGATGAATATGAGAGACATGGGAAGAAGATTCAAGGACAACTATAAAAATTTCTGGCTTTGGAAACATAGAGCTATCCGCTGAAATAAAGAATAGAAAGAGAAAAAGAACTTTGGGAAGGAGAAGGGAATGAGGAGAGTAAGTAGTTTGGACTGATTTCAAGGTACTTGAGAAATACACAGGTGGATACTAGATATATCTACAAAGCATTGTCCAGTAGAAACATAATGCAAGCCACCTAAGTAATTTATTAGCAACCACAGTTTAAAAAAACAGGTGAAATTAATTTTAATAAAAAATATTTAACCCAGTCTATTTTTAAGTGATCAATTCAACATGTAATCAGCATAATCACAAAATGTTTTACATTCTTTTCTTCTTACTTAAGTCTTTGAAATCTGGTATGCATTGTCCAGGTGAAAAGAGAGCCAAAGGCAAAAGAGAAAAATAACAAGATGAAGCTGATAGAAACAGCCCAGGAGCAACAAAGTGAATTCCTAGCTTCAGACACAGCTAACTAGAAAAATAAAAATAAAATTTTTTAGATGTAATAAAAGTACACAGCAATTCAGACTAGTAGTACATCAAGAGCTCAACTGCCACATGTGACCAGTGGGTCTCCTATTGGGCAGAGCAGATCTTGAAGACAACTGGGCATGTGGATCTTCTGCTCATCTCTAGCTCTAGGGGAGACTTAGTTTTGGCAATCGTTAGCACACAGACAAAAGTTAAAGCCACAAGAGCACGAAACCCTAGAAAAGAGAGCAGGTCTTAACGATAAACTGAATCAGAGAATTCTGAGTAGTCCGTGGACTGAACCAAGATATGAACATCTGAAAATAACGCGAGCTAATATTTATTTAACCTTTCTGAGTAGCAGACATTGTGGAAAATGAAGGCCTAGATTTAATATATACTGTTTACAGAGCCTTTGCAGGAACTTCTAATTTCCTTGATTTGTCAATTACATCTGACCAAAATTCATTCTTATCTGGCCAAACAAGACACTAAAATCCCCCACCCAACTAGCTATGACACCGAACTGCGTCTCTAGTTCAATGCACTTCAGTATTCCAACGTTTTCTCCCCTAAAACCAATGTCTATTTAACAATCTGTCAGTCCTACGTTTCTATATATGATTGTTTCGATAAACTATGCTGAAAATAAAAGCACAGGCTTAATTAAAGAAATACCTGTTATTTGCAGCCATCTTCAGCTATAAGAAATATCACCTGATTAACGATGATTAAATTGTTAAGTTGGAGATGGTTCAGGATGCAATGACTTCATAAATTTCTAAGGCGGCTATTAAACCTGATAAAGCACCATACCGAAGCTTACTGTCCACTATATGCACTCATGGCATCTATGCTTTCCATCCGAACAACTCAGGAGTGCAAAGACCATGTCTAATACTTTCACCTCTCTGCACCAAGTCCAAGACTTGACCATTCAAATGACTGTAAAATTACTGAATAATTGCTTATGCTTTCACCTCCTCCAACTATTTTGTATTCCAAAATTACCTCACTCTTTCCCAACCCAATCAAAACTTCCACCTCCCTCAATAAAGATGATCTCAAATTGATATGAGAGGAAAAAAAAAAACTTTTTTGTTAAACAAATTAAAATACCTCTAAGAGGAGGTGAAAAATACTCCCATAAAAAGAACTTTCAAAATCCAAATGCACCGCCAAGTGGTAGAATTTTAAGAAGCATAAACCTGCTGAATCAAATGTAAAGAAAATATTCAGTACGGAAGGAGTTCTTTGAGGTATCCACCAATACAGCCTAACCTTTCCTACAACTGTCCCCCGCAATATTAACACTTCCAGCCTTCCCAAACAGCCCTCGGTTATGGATTTTACAGGTTCCCTCTTTTATTCCCGTTTCTCAGACCCCAACAGCTTCCCCAACAACATATTTTAAAATTATGCTTTAAAAATTAGGTTATTTGAAAATAACTTTAAATTTGGGGACTCATTCATATAAACTTTGATTATTCACAAAAATACCTACATTAATCTGTACAAAATTCGCCATAAGGTTCTTATCAAAACATTTTCAAGATATGCATCCAAAAATGTTGGTCAAAAGACTAGTTTCCCAGGAATGATCTTCCTGAAAATGTGTTCATTTTAACTTTAAAAATCTGTCTTATTTTTTAACCACATACTTGATTTGTGAGAAATTTCTATTTCTACAAGAGGTTTCATTATCTGTTTTGCAAAAGCATGGCCATCATGTTCAGGAAGCTGGGTTTTTTGAGTGGTTGAGTGTGAGGGAGGATTAAAGCAGAATTCTTAGAATCCATCTCTCTACCACTGGGGCTTTCCTAGAAACTATCTACCTAACTACTACTTGGTGCAAGCATTAAGTTATTATTTCTGTATTATTTATGTAATTGTTAAAAGGATGATAAACTTTCAAGTAAGCGTGACAGAAAAGATCCTAGAAAATTATCACTAGTTACTCCTGGGAAGGAAAGTTATGGCCAACCTAGACAGCATATTAAAAAGCAGAGACATTACTCTGTCAACAAAGGTCTGTCTAGTCAAGGCTATGGTTTTTCCAGAGGTCATGTATGGATGTGAGAGTTGGACTATAAAGGTGAGCGCTGAAGAATTGATGGTTTTGAACTTGTCAAGAGAAGACTCTCGAGAGTCCCTCGGACTGCAAGGAGATCCTACCAGTCCATCCTAAAGGAGATCAGTCCTGGGTGTTCATTGGAAGGACTGATGTTGAAGCTGAAACTCCAATACTTTGGCCACCGCATGCGAAGAGCTGACTCATTTGAAAAGACCCTGATGCTGGGAAAGATTGAGGGCAGGAGCAGAAGGGGATGAGAGAGGATGAGATGGTTGGATGGCATCACCAACTTGATGGACATGGGTTTGGGTAGACTCTGGGAGTTGGTGATGGACAGGGAGGTCTGGCGTGCTGCAGTTCATAGGATCGCAAAGAGTCAGACACAACTGAGTGAACTGAACTGAACAACAGAAAGATGCCTAAGGACATCTACGCTTTGCAAAGAAAACTGAGAAGGGAAAAAACTCCACAAATAACCTCACCAATGTTCTATTTTTACCACTTAATGGTGAAAAATTGCACTGCTTAATAATGGTTGAAGTGAACTGAAGTGAAAGTCGATCAGTTGTATCTGACTCTTTGCGACCCCATGGACTATACAGTTGCTGGAATTCTCCAGGCCAGAATACTGGAGTGGGTAGCCTTTCCCTTCTCCAGGGTATCTTCCCAACCCAGGGATCGAACCCAGGTTCATTGCAGGCAGATTCTTTACTAACTGAGCTATCAGGGAAGCCTTAAAACTGAGCTATCAAGGAAGCCTTAATAATGGTTAGACACCATCAAAACATTAGACACCATCAAAACAAATCATATTTCATTTGCTTTATTTCTCTGCTTTTTATTTCATTTTTTAGTATTTCTGTATTGTAGCAATCAATGTTAGCAATATCTAATAGCTAAATAAAGTCAACTTTCTACTATCTATCTATAAATAGATAAACCATGTCTAAGCCTAGAGTGACTAATCTAGAAGACAGTAAAAATAGGTGAAATTATTTCTCCAGTCACAAGGCAGAAATAGAAGAGGAATTTGGTCTCTGAATCTCTCTCCAGGAATTGGTTTCCAGAATTATTCTGCCAGTTTTATTTTTTAAGTCAAAGAAAATATTTACTCTGTAACTGTCTAATATATAACCTAAGTACTATGTTCAAAAACTTTTGTACATTATGAACAAAGCGATTAGGGTAATCATGAAACAGCAAAAGGAAGCACACATGCACACACACAAAAATATTATGACTCATTAGATCAGGAAAATTGTTTAAAAGTAACTCCACACTGGGGTTAAGCTAATAGGATATGATACTCATAACTTTACCTGTGAAATAATACACAAACTACTCATACTTGGCAATATCAAGATAAAGCATTCAAGAGAAGTTCAATTTTAAAGGACATCAATTATTCTACCTGCAAAGATTAAAATGAGGTATGCCAAAGGAAGAATTTGAAATTGTTTAAAATTTATTTTATTTGAATAGAAACTACAGATTTGAAATTAGAGAATTATCAGAAGTTCTATAAATTTTTTTCTAGCAAAACCACTTCAACTTGACAGTATTTTAAATTAAACTGCATCAAGCCTAAATATTTTTATCATAATCAAAAAATACATCTTTATTATACTGTCTTGACAGGATAACTGTATTTGCATGTTTTTAAGTTCGATCAAATTCAAGGCAAGAAAATTTACCAGCTTGATTTAGTAAAGTGAAATCAGGCCACCCAGTGGTTAATATGATGTACTGCATACATGAATATCTTCAAATCTGGACTGCAACCTAGCATTATTATAGTAAGACAAACTGGACTTCATCTGACCATGAATGGCAATAATTAAATATATACTGAAGGGAATTCTACCTAGCGATCCGCAAACAAAAACAATACGAGAATATTTCTATTTTATTACATTACTGTGTGTATATTTTTAAACGAAGAAAGATGATTACAAAAAGAGTTCAAAATAGGAAATATATTAAAAGACTTATAGACCACAAAACCCAAACCTCTTATATTAAGAGACAAAAAACTGGGATATAGAGTTTACTTGCTTTCTCCAAATAATATTGCTAATTGCAAAGCTGATTAAACATATCAGTTCTCACATTTCAGTATTCTTTCACCCATGACACCCATCTCACTAGAAGCAACACAGTAAAATTGCTTCCTACGCACACACATACCCCATGGAAAAACATCTTCTAACTCAAGAGTTGGCTTTGGTCTTTCCAGTTTACTATAGTTGCCAGTCATCTCAAGGGTAAATACCTGAATCTGTTACTGCTTAAATACATCTTTTAGCTTCTAAATGACATTTTTTAAGCTAATTTTTAAGAGTGGAACTGGCTTTTAAAATCTAAAATTACTTACTTAATACATAAGTATGGTTAAAAATCAAGTACACATTAATAACATATATACCAATTTTAGTACTGCCTGTAAATTATGTCATTAAAACCCCCAATGGGACCTAAAACTATTTAAAGTCACAACACTAAATAAACTTTTTCCTCTATGTAAATCCAGACCAGAGATACTACAGCTATCTTAAACAATGATCAAAAGAGCTAATATCCTTCAACTGTTTCTCCCTGAGGTAACAGTTTTTTACTTTTTTTTTCAGATCATACAGGAAAGGTTATTACAGGATTTATGCCTGTAGTCTTATGCAAAACTTTTATACAGCAAAGTATAGTTTTCAATCAAAAACAGTTCAATGGTTGTATAGTGGAGACTTCAAAGTGACTGACATCCTTTCTCATTCAACTATAAATTAGATTCATAGTTAAAGGCATGAGACTATGCTGAATAAAGAAGATTATTTATCCTTCAAAACATTTCACATTCTATTTTTTCTAGGGCAAATAAGTCATATTTACATATACAAGAAATAGAATTTATACAACAAAACACATTCAACAATGAAGACCCTAAGAAATACACCATTCAGAGATGACAGTTTCTCACATCTATCCGAATATTCACATAGGAAGTGTAGCTTCACTACATTTAATTACTCCAGACTTATGACTCTTTCAATCATTCTATAATACATTTCAATTAATTTATACAGCTGACAGGAATAAAAGTCAATAGTACAATTAATATTTAGATCTCAAAGCTCACAATATTGTCAATAAAACAAAATAACTTACACTGGCAAATTAATCATGAAATCACTTTCTTCTTAGCCTATTATTATGAAGCATACACAAATTATGGACAAAAAACTAACGGAAGAAGGCAGGGTTCTGACATTCAAGCATCCATGTCTAACCATAACTAACTGCTGATGACAGCATTAGCCAAGAAACTGTTTCAAATAAGATTAACATCAATACAGACAAGTAGATAATACCGCACACTGAATACAAACAAACTCCTGTTACTGAGTTGACAATATTCATTTGTCACCTTGCTTAAAGAAGGTATGTTTAAAAATTCAAAAGAAAAGGCCTAAATCAATACCTCAGTAATTATAGTTACAGGAGCTTTTAGTATCTATCTTTTCTGAAGACTGAGAAGTCAGTCAGGTCCTTGATGTTCTGGAACAGTAATTCTCACCTGGGTGATTTTGCCCCTCAACAGACATTTGGTGGTAATGTCTGAAGATATTTTTTGATTGTCACACCTGGGGAAGTGAGGTGTTACTGACATCCATGGAACAGAGGCCAGGGATGCTGCTAAACATTCTACAAAGCGCAGGACAGCACTCCCCACTGCCCCCACCACTGCCTCCCCAGTAGAGAATTATCTGATCCCAAATATCAACAGTGCCTAAGCTGAAAATACTCTTCAAGAGAAGTGTGTGTGTATTTGTTCCACTTCAAAAGTTTGATCTATTCTGTAGTTGGTACAAAATAATAATCTAATAGGGACTTAATTACATTCTATGCTAATTTCTGCAAAAATATCTTACAGATAGCAGATCCTTAATAAATGAATAGAGCAACAAATACTATGGTGTGACTGTTGACAATTTTTAACAGACATCTGCAATGAATGAAGTTACTACTAAATTTCAACTTGGGAAAAACACCTCTAGTTGAGACTTTGAAGTTGTGGATCCAGATAAAACCGTTTGGGAATGCTGTCAAACAACTTTTCATATTTATTGAATAATACTGACAACTAAAAGACACCCTAGTGTTTTTTGTCATATGAGTGATTCCCACGCACTCAGTTTAGAACTAGCTACTAGAGTGTCCTTTAAATAAAACCGAAATGCATAAATTCACCCTAGCAAGTTTTCCAAAACCACCACCACCAAAGAAATGCCCTACCTCTTTGCAACCCTCAGGTACAGTCAGAGTCCAACGGACACACAAAATATTAAGTTAATCAAATACATTGTTTTAAGATCAAGTTACTGGTGTTAACAGTGTTGACATCTTCCCAGTAGAAGGAAAGTGCGACCATGGGAATGGTAATCACAGTAGACATAAAAAAAGTACTCTCAGCTATTCCTAAGAAGACTTCCACACCTTTCAAGGTAGCAGAGGGGTCCCCAACCCAGGTGTATCACAGAGCCCCTATTTGTAACTGGCTCAGGATTTCAGAGAGAGAGGCCCTAGGAACAGCATTTTCAGGCCGTCCGGGCTAGACACCACCACCTTCCGGAGCGGAGCGTATTCCCTGAAAGCGCACCGACTTACCTGCCAACAAACCCCAAGAAGAGGCTGTGGGACAGTGGGGAGCTGGACATATGATGTGGCGAGAATCGACTCCAAGGAGCCGCCTGGGCATCTGTTACTCACTTTGAGTCCGAAATGCCCTGGTCCCCAACTCTCCACACGTCACGGCTGCGCTCTAGCCAGCGGGCCGAGGCGGCTGTAGCGCAGCGGGAAGGAGAACTTCTGCCCGGGCATCGGAGGGCCCGGGTAGGCGCGGGGGGGAACTCAGCGGGAAAGGAAAGGGAATCTGAGCCGAGGCTGTGCCCAAAGGCCTGGGCGAAAGGGATGTCACCCACCTGCGCGACCTTTTAGCCATCCTTCAAGTACCGCATAGGCGCGGGCTGGGCGGGGACGCGGGTCAGCCTCCTCCAGCCTCGGGCGAATGCTCTTTCTCCCCGACCCTCCCCCGCCGCTTCCCTCTTTCCCGCTCCGAGGCCGACCGAGTGCGGAACGCAGGTCCCCGGCAGGGCAGGACGGAGGGACGGAGGGGTGGACCGCGACCCGACCCCGGCCCGCAGCGCTGCTTCTTAGAGCCGGCCCTGCCCGTTCAGGGATGCCCCCAACATGTCAGCAGGCGCGCTCCCGCCCTCCCTTGGCCCCTCCCGCCGCCTCTTAGCCTCCTCGCCTCGGCCCCAGCGCCGCTCTGCCGCGGGCGCCGACCCCCGCCCTCTCTCCGCAGAGAGCAGCTCTGCAGGGCTCGTAGCCTCCCACAGGGTTTTGTCCGCACCGCCGAATCTCGCGCCCAGCCTCCCTCCAGAGCCGCCGTTTGAATCTGCGCACGCGGCCCCAAACCTCATTGGCTGCGGCGGCCGCACGCGGGGGGACGAGGGCGGGGCGGGGAGAGCGCGCGCGACTGAGGGCGGGGCTGGGGAGCTGGAAGCCGGGACTGGAACTCGCGGGAGTCCGGGAAGGAGCTGGGAGCCAGGGGGTGTGGCCGTAGGCCCAGCTCAAAGGTCTTGCTGTGACAGGACCCGGAGCGCGCCGAGCGCCGCACCCGAGGGGGCGGGGAGCTAAGGGCCGCGTGGGGCCTGCTGGGAAAGTGAGTTCCAGGCTCTCCGAGAGGCGTGTCCGGAAGCGGCGGCGAGAGTCCAAGCTTCTCCGGGAGCGTGGACGGTGTCTCTAGGGATTGAGCAGTCCGGTTCTCCGGAACCTTCTCTCGGCCAAAGCTCCTCAGTTCTCAGGGGGCATCCCTCCTCACTAGTTAGGAGGCTCAGTCTTTGGATTTGAGACAAACCTAACCATAAAATTTGCGCGGCCGTTACTGTTTAAGCAAAAATGCGAGGTTTTTTTTGGCCAGACATAACTATTGATCTAGCGAAGACTGTAGCGGGAAGGAGCAGGAGTGTGACAGGTGAAAAAGTTTTTAGTTGGACACATGGAACGGGAAAGGGAAATAATCCAGGTCTGCGGCTGGCCTTCAAAGTACTTTAATCTTCTATCCGACTCTTCGGGAAATAACTGCTGTGCTCAATGAAGGAGCCCTGGTCCAGAAGGAGAATGCAGGAAGACATGAGCGAACTGGGAATTTCGCCCAGATAAATGAGTAGTCAATGGCAGAAGGTGACCTCTCACAAGAGAGACGAGAGGAAGTGGGGAACCGCACTGCAGGACCTTCTAGCAGTTACAACTACTCTAGAGGTTTCAAGTCTAATACCTACGAAATGCTCAGTTCAAGTAGCATGAAAGTAGATTACAGTAACGATTAGAAATGGTAAAGGATGCAAATTTGCAAGGTAACATGCTCTACTGCATAGAGCACAAAACCACATGTTAATATTGTAACAGACTTATATTTTGCTATTTTGAAAATTTACGCATCAGTTTTTGCAAATCAGAGATGCAGGTGCAATTGTGTACTAAGATGAGCTTGCATGCACTACTTTCAAAACTTAAAACACCTGCCTTTTTATAGTTCCTTTTTCTCAAGGTATGGATTCTGGTAAGGTAAAACAATCTTTCTTTCGAATCGTTCCTTACTCTGTCGCTAGTTCACTTAAAAAAGAAAACCTAATTTAGAAAGTAATGTCTTTTGAAAACAATGTTTTCTTCACTCCTGGGTCATGCATTACTCCGCTTATTTACATCCTAACAAGAAGCAGAGTTTCTGCTATATTTTAGGCTGTAGTCAGTTTTATACAGAATACTATTTTAGAGCTTGAAGAGAGATTTTAGATTTTGACAGCAAAGCGAATTCTTTTCATTTTAGAGATAGAGAAAAATATAATTCCTCAAAAAGATAACATTGCAGATTCATTTAAATTAGTTACAAAAAAAAAACAAAATGTAGGCTTCAAGTGGTTCACAGTTGTTTGAGTACATATACTCAAAGATACCATAACCTGTGACTTTTTTTTTTTATCAAAACATATCTTTAATAAAGATGGCAGCCNTTCCTCAAAAAGATAACATTGCAGATTCATTTAAATTAGTTACAAAAAAAAAACAAAATGTAGGCTTCAAGTGGTTCACAGTTGTTTGAGTACATATACTCAAAGATACCATAACCTGTGACTTTTTTTTTTTATCAAAACATATCTTTAATAAATAAATTTTACTTCTCAAAACTCAGTAATGAGAAAAGCAATAAAAAAATGGGAAGTGAGGGCAGACACTTCACCAAAAAAGATATACAAATGGCAAATAAGTAGCATGGAGAGGTGCTCCACATCATTAATCATTAGAGAAATGCAAAGTAAAAGCTCAGGAGGTACCACTGAAAAGCTTTTAGAATGGGAAGGGGGATACTGTACTAGTGTTGGTGGAAATGAAGAAACTGAGCAAATAGAACTTTCATACATTGCTGATAGGAACCCAAATGAAACAGCCACTTTGGAAAACAGATGTTTACAGATCACCAAAAGCTGAAAACACAAGGAACATTGTCACACATATACTCCTCAACATCCCAGGAGTTCATTTTGAATAGTCTGTAAATGCTTCCCAAGTCTTTCCACAGAAGTACAGGGGAAAACACCAAAGGGGGCAAAGGCTGGGGACAAGTGCTGGAAATTTCCTTGAAAACTGTCTTGGTTTTAAAAACTCATTTGTAACTATAAAAATGAGTTTTAATTATATACTGATTTACTTTCTCACTCCAAATCTTTAAATAAATCGCCTCATTATTACTAATAGTAAATAAATGAGCAGAAGGTACACCATGCTTATCTTTCACATGACTGTACCAGCTTCTTATCCTAGAAAGGCCAAGTACCCCAAAGATTTGCCAGTGTTAGTGTGAAAAGCTTATGCTGGTTTAATATGGTACCTAATACACTGTAGTTTCAGTAGAGCTGTATCAAAGATTTCCATGATTAGATTTTTGTCTAACTATTGTTAGATTGTCCAGCCCTTAGAATAGTGATGCATTCAGATGCGCAATATAACTGCAAAATTAATGGAAAAATATAAATAAGTACATAAGTAAATATGCTTACCAGGAAGCAAAATGTACAAATTAAACCAGATTTGAAATACCATTTTATGACTACTAAGGTAGCAAAATTTTTCTAAATCCTGCCAACAAAGTTTGAATAATTCTTTGATGTATTAAAACTGGTGTAATCCTTTTGGAAAGCAATACAGAGCAAAAGCCATAAATGTGTGCACAGCCTTTGACAAAAATTTAGCTTTAGAAATATAATTCAATACAAGCAAAAAAGATGGGCTTCAATGCTAATAATAGTATATTCCGTCAGAACCCCAGTTTGGAAGCATTCACATTTTTAGACTAGTTTAAATGGTTGTCGGCAGGAAAAAAAAAAATTGTATAGCCAGTAAAAAATAGTGTAATATTAAGGCAGTGCCATTAAACAGCTATTTCACTACTAGGCCCTCCTTGGTGCTTCACATGCATTAGTCTTAGGTAACATCCACAATTGCTATAATCATAACAACTCTGAGGATAAGGGGACAACAGAGGATGAGATGGCTGGATGACATCACTGACTTGATGGATGCGAGTCTGAGTGAACTCTGGGAGTTGGTGATGGACAGGGAGGCCTGGCGTGCTCCGACTCATGGGGTCACAAAGAGACTGAGCGACTGAACTGAACTGAACTGATGAGAGAGTTACTGTTATTTTCATCCACTTTATAAATAAGGAAAATTGGGTACCAAAAGGTTGATTTGTCCAGGGGCATACTTTGACATAACCAAGATTTAAATTAGAACCCGAACTCTAAATCACTCTACTACCTTAATATCTATGGGCATTCAACTATCAGTATAGTGTAGGTGTAGAGACAGTGTGATATAGTGCAAAGAAATAGCAGCAGAACTGTATAATTAGTATGACGTCATTAACATTAAAAAAAACCAGGGGAGTGTATAATGTGAAGATGTGTCTAATAGTCTGGAAGGCAATCTGTGCAGCTCTATGGAAATCAAACTGTTGAACAGTGTTTTATTTTGCAGAGAGGAATGAAACAGGAACAGAACAGGCTTTAACTTTTTACCACATGTACTTCTGTATGATTTGACTTTGTTTTTAATCATAAATTCCATGTTTCTTTTTTAATTAAAAAAATAAGTTGATGATAAACTCTAAAAATTGCTGAAAATCCTAGAAAGAAATAGAACATATATGGTATATAAAACTTGTTCCAGTATTGATAATGCTAAATATGCAAGCTTTGGCAGAATAATGAAACCGTATATTATGTATTTAATATGAAAACCAAATCAGGTTTAGAACTCTATTTTGAGGGAACTTCCCTGGTGGTCCAGTGGCTAAGTCTATGTATTCCCAATGCAGGGTCCTAATTTCCTGCTCAGGGAATTAGATCCCACATGCCCCAACTAAGAATCCATGTACAGCAACTTAAGACCTGGTGCAACCAAATAAATATTTTTAAAAATAAATCTGTCTTTAACATGTAAATGTATTCTGTACAACATCTATCTCCCCACTTTACATTTACATTACAAATTTCTACTGTACATTTAGGGTGCTATTTTAAATTTAATGGAAGTTACAAATAGAAACCATACTAACATAAGCAGCTAGAGAATTTTTAGTTTGGCTTTGAAAGGCAAAAAATAAGGGTGGCTGAACTGCAAGCAAGAAAAACTATAAGAAAAAAATATTTTAAAGTATCCCAGTTTCAACAGTGTATTCCTTGCTTCTATCCTTTTCTGGTAGATAGAATAATGCACCCCCTTCCCCCTGAAGAATTGATACTTTTGGACTGTTGTGTTGGAGAAGACTCTTGAGAGTCCCTTGGACTGCAAGGAAATCCAACCAGTCCATCCTAAAGGAGATCAGTTCTGGGTGTTCATTGGAAGGACTGATGTTGAAGCTGAAACTCACCATACTTTGGCCACCTGATGCGAAGAGCTGACTCATTTGAAAAGACCCTGATGCTGGGAAAGATTGAGGGCAGAAGGAGAAGGGGACGACAGAGAATGAGATGGTTGGATGGCATCACCAACTCGATGGACATGGGTTTGGGTGGACTCTGGGAGTTGGTGATGGACAGGAAGGCCTGGCGTGCTGTGGTTCATGGAGTCGCAAAGAGTCAGACACGACTGAGCGACTGAACTGAACCCCCCAAATATGTCCGCTTCCTAACTCCCAGAACCTGTGAGCATATTACCTTAATGGCAAAAGAGAGTTTGCAGATGTAATTAAAGATCTTGATAGAGAATTTGGAATATCTACATGGACCTAGTGTAATCACAAATGTCTTTTAAGAGTGGAGGACGTAAGCAGAAGAGTCTGAGAAATTGAAGATGTTACACTGTTAGCTTTAAAAATGAAGAAAAGGGTCATGAGCCCAGGAATGCAAACAACTTCTAGGAAGTAGAAAGTTAGGGAAACGGATTCTCCTCGAGGCTCCGGAAAGGAACACAGGCCTGCTAACACCTGATCTTAGTCCAGGGACGTGCTGTCTGTACCTCTGATCTCCAGAACCTTAGAATAATAAGTTTGTATTGTTTTAAGCCACTAAATTTGTGGTGATTTGTTACAGCAGCAGTAATACAATCAGAGAAATAGGAAACTACCTGCTCTGAAATTTTCAACATTTTTGACCTGGCATAATAAAAATGGTGCTTTCTCTTCAAAGTAATCTTTCACAGTGTGTAAATTTTAGCCCTTACAGCAAATGAGCCTACTAGCTGAGGATTTTAAACGAAAGTTAGGAATCCAAGATAAGAGAGAGGGTACTTCCCAAAGGGAAGTGAATTTAGAAAATTTTGGGAAATCTGTAGTGATTGAAGGTCATTACTGCCATTTTGGGGGGGCTCCAAAATCACTGCAGATGGTGACTGCAGCCATGAAATTAGAAGATGCTTAGTCCTTGGAAGAAAAGTAATGACCAACCTATATAGTATATTCAAAATCAGAGAGATTACTTTGCCGACTAAGGTCCGTCTAGTCAAGGCTATGGTTTTTCCTGTGATCATGCATGGATCTGAGAGTTGGACTGTGAAGGCTGAGCGCCGAAGAATTGATGCTTTTGAACTGTGGTGTTGGAGAAGACTCTTGAGAGTCCCTTGGACTGCAAGGAGATCCAACCAGTCCATTCTGAAGATCAACCCTGGGATTTCTTTGGAAGGAATGATGCTGAAGCTCAAACTCCAGTACTTTGGCCACCTCATGCGAAGAGTTGACTCACTGGAAAAGACTCATGCTGGGAGGGATTGGGGGCAGGAGGAGAAGGGGACGACCAAGGATGAGATGGTTGGATGGCATCACGGACTCGATGGACGTGAGTGAGTCTGAGTGAACTCCGAGATGAACAGGGAGGCTTGGCGTGCTGCAATTCATGGGGTCCCAAAGAGTCAGACACGACTGAGCGACTGAACTGACCTGAACTGAACTGCCATTCAGACTGCCAGGCCTAGAAACAGAAATATGACAGTGAACAAGGAAAAATTATGTTGAGCTCCAGTCAAAGTTCAAACAGGCAGTTAAGTGAAAAACCTGATAATTATTTAAGCCTGGAACCAACTCCTTTTTACTTATAAACACAAGTATTCAAAGTATCGGGGGACTTTGCACTCTTTTAAAATACACCGACTATATCCAGAAGCACAACTACTATGTAAACCAGGGCAAGACTGTATTTTACTTTATTCAGACTTCAGAGTTGTTTGCCTATTTTAGAAAATCAACCAGTGAAGGTATTAAGACACAAGATTTTAAGACACTAATACAGCCCACCGATATCTATTTGCAGCTATTGTCTACATATGTATCAGTTGGATTAGTTGTGCTTCAGAGGTTTTATTATAAATCTCTTCTGTTTCTCATATTATAGGTAGAACATTCAATTGGCTTTTTAAATTATCTGAATTTTATTTCAGTAGGATATAATAATTTATATTATTATAAAAGGGGATACTGGCTCCAGGAGGGTTGAAAATATTGATCTAGATATTATCTGAAATCTGTCCAGATTCCTCCGTATCTGCAGTATTTTGTTCTTTCCTTTCAGTCAAACATTTTGTGGCGGAGAGGGAAGCTCATATTTCTTAAAAGGTATCTCGACTACCCAATTAGTCTTAAGTCCTTTCACAATCTAACCTTTACCACCCTCACACCACTGAAATTGTGGCTGTAAAAGTCACCAGCCCCTATTAAAAACAATGGACACTTGAGGAAAGAAATCTGTTTTGCCTGAACTTTCTATAGGATTTGACGTCATTACTCCCTTTTGCTTGAGACTTTGGAAGGGATGGGCTCATACCCGTTGTCATTTGTGTCATCAGCATATGCCATCAGCGAGTGAGACCATGATGACGGTCACCAGAACAAGACAGTAACAACTGTTAACAGCTTGTAGTAGAAATGGTCTTCAGAGGCTCCACGACTCGCCTTAGGTCAGAATGTGTTAGTCACAGAGCACAGACTGTCAGTTCAGATTTCCAATGTTGTGTGTGGTCATAAAGCTCTTGCCTAAAACCTGAAACACATAACTATTCCGTTTTTAGCTCATTTATTATATACCACAAATAAAGCAAAGTTTAACATAATGTTATGCCCTGAAAGTGCATTCACTCAGTTGTGTCTGACTCTTTTGTGACCCCATGGACTGTACCTTACCAGGCTCTGCTGTACATGGCATTTTCCAGGTAAGAGTACTGGGGTGGGTTGCCATTTCCTTCTCCAGATCTTCCCACCCCAGTGATCAAACTCGGGTCTCCCGAATTGCAGGCAGACTCTTTACTCTCTGAGCCACCAGGGAAGCCCTAGGTATGATTTATCCCATTTAAATGGCAACTGAGGTCGAGTTACATTGATGAGTAAATAACAGTAATAACACATTTTACAGTTTACTATATGTCAGTGAAAATCACACAGTTGTGACCAACTCTGCAACCCCATGGACTATACAGTCCTTGGAATTCTCTAGGCCAGAATACTGAAGTGGGTAGCCGTTTCCTTCTCCAGGGGATCTTCCCAACCCAGGGATCAAACCCAGGTCTCCCACATTGCAGGCAGACTTTACCAGCTGAGCCACCAGGGAAGCCCTTACTATGTCAAGCACTGTTCTAATCATCTAATGTGTTCACTGGTTTTATCCTCACAAAAATGCCAGGAGCAGATGTTATTATTATCCTCCCAGAGATGAAACTGAAGCACAACGGTCACATAGTAAAGAGTTGCCAGGGCTCAGATCTATAAGGCTATTCACTGACTACTAAGTTAAACAGTCTAACAAAATGGACATTAAACATATACCTTAAAATTTAAAATATCAGTTGATTGTTAAACCTATACAACACAAAAACAAGTTCTCTTTATTAGAACATCTTTAACAAATGCGATTTGTTAAATCATGTGATTTATTAATCATGTGACTCAGTAAGCATCACATGACCCAATTATGTAATATGTCTAAGGAAACTTTGCTTGCTCTTTTCTAATTGGATCCATTTCATTTGCACTGAAATCTGCATTAAGGGGAGAAATCACTGTCCCTATATGATATTCCACTGAAGGAAGTTTAAAAAAAAAAAAAAAACTTTATTATACTAAGAATTCCTTTACAAAACTGAACTATATTTTCATGCATTTTAATAAGTAGGTATGATTCCAGGAAACTAAAGAATAAAAAATTATTTTAAAAAGTTAACATGGAGAAGTTGAGGGGGAAATCAGTATGTATTAACTTATAGTTTTATTACTGATATAAAATTTTCAAATACTGTACAATGAGGTGTGTTGTAGAACTCTATATATGATACACTATTACCAATTATTACTCAAGTATAATATATACAGCAATCACAAAATCAGAAAATAATGGATAACAGCCAGTGCCTTAGGGATGGTAGAACATCTATACTATTTTATTCAGCAGTTAAAGCACTTGCTACTTAATTTTTTCTAAATATTTACACTATTACACTTATTTTTACATATTCTAAATAACATTTCCCTCCAAAAAGCAGATCCTCCAGCTCTTGGCACTAATTCTCAAAGTCAAATGAACCTAAAAGTACTGACAACCTTTTCAGGCTTTTATTGCTCTGCCACAGGCATAAAAGCTCAGTAAGGGACTTGTGCATTCTCAAGAAAAGTATGCAATACCTTAAAATTTCAAATACTAAGTAATTGATACTCACAAGCACATAACATCAACTAAAACTTTTTACTAGTTTTCCTTTTCTTTTACAAGAGAATAATCATCGTATTAATATTATACTACAAAAGCATGTAGATTCCATAATTTAAAAAAATTAAATGTCAGATATACAAGTAATGGCATTTTCTCCAATAATTCACAATTTTTACAATTTCTGCTATTTTGGAACAAATGTTAGGTATCATTAAATATGAATTGAAACACTTAGCATCTCAAAGAATTATTAAGAATGGCAGAACTTACAATTAACTATAAATCTTACATTGGTAATATAGCTCCCCTTTTGTTAAGTAAACATTCTACTGTGGTGTTTTCAAGTGAATACTTCTGGTTTGAAAAATTATAGTGTGAAGAGCCTGAGGTTATGCAATTTTGTTAAATTACATGATAACCTTAACATGTAGGATATATCTATACCCCAGCCTAGAGTATGTATCTGTTACTCTTATAAAAGGTGATTTTGAAGTCATATTAAATGATGAATGGAGTTTAATTCAGTTCTGCAAAAGCTTTTATGAAAATCTTAATATGGAAACTTTGAGAACCATGAATCTTAAAATTCTGCTCTACGGTATTTTTATGTATGGACCAATTAAAATTCTTGTTGAAAAATAAAAACAAAATGGTACTGATATTCTGAAATAAATGTTTTATATTGTCACTGTATTGACCAAAGCTTAATTAAAGACAGAAATTACAAGTTTATTTCATACCTAAAGGTTAGTTATTAGTGAGGTCTAAATTTTTTAGAGAAATGTTCACTAGCAGCCAGTTAGTAGTTAACTACATAAAATAATACTGTTGTAAATTCTGCATTTAGTAGTTAACAAGTGATGTCACATTAGTAGTGAGTTGCTAGCAAGTGATCTTCCCTGAGGTAAGAGATCATATGCAAAAGTTTGCTAATTTCTAATAAAGTTAGGTTCTTAAAAATAATGGCAATGAGGACCTGTGTGGCTAGGAACCATAGATGCATTTCAGATTGACATCTTAATTGCAAGCAGTAGACTTGATTGCAAAAAAACAAACTAAAACTCATCAGAAGATTTAAAGCAAATTTCACAGTCAATAGCACTTGCTAAATGTCTCAGGTCTTTAGCTTAACTTTTCCAACAAAATACCTGAAATACAGTGAAAGGAGGGGAAATGGGCCTTAGACTTGCTCTTCAGTTCCTGAGTAACCCTCCCCTGGGTGTTCATTATATTCTAGCTCATAATATTTGACAGTGTCTTGTTTTCTTTGATTTCAACCAGTTTCTCACACCAGTATTCTAGAGACACATCATCTTCAACTCTACCTGGACTGCGGGTCATCAATTCAATCTTGGTATGACTAACTACTCAACTTTCAGTTAAACACTGCAAATGTAATTTAACTATAGGATTGAATTAGAGTTATTATGTTTCATGGAGAGCTAAGAAAATATTTTAACTAATTTATGATCCCCAGTTTAGACTCAAAGTTGGGGCAATCACAAAAGGTAATTCTAAAAATCATTTCTGTAATTTATGTATCTGATGATGGTAACCATATAGAAGGACAAATAATGAGTCTAGAAATTAAAGAAATTCTAAGACTTTTTTATGAAGATGATTCCTGGCCCACTTCTTAAATCCATTAATTCCCGCAAGCAGATTTCAGTTGATTTAAAATAATATCAAGAAACCTGACCATTCTCAGCATCAAGCCTTTTATTCTTTATCAAGGGAGAACCCAAACTATTATTAAAATATTCACACCTAAACCAGCTTCTAAACAGCACTGCCGTAGCAAGAGAAATTAACACTGTTGTCAAGAAATTGAGCCTGCCTTCTACTGTCCACAGGTGCATTCTAACTTGATAAAGGGAGATTTAATAGGGAGATAAAATGTGTAGCTGATATTTTTACTTTACGCTATGAAATGTATTTGCCAGTTATCAAATATACTGAGCCACAGGTGAAGAAAATATTTGTTAAATAAAAGGTGATTATATCGTTTACCTGGAAGCAATGCATTTGTTTGTGAAACAGTTTTCCTGTATTTAAACTAAAAAAAAAAAAGGGGGGGGGTGTTCAGTGGCTGAAAAAGCCAAAAATAATTATAGTGGTTAGTGATATCTGTAATTTTTAAATTTAACATAGAGAAGTCACCTGCATTAACTAAATGCGAAATACTATTTGGGAGCCACAGTTCTTTATGTAAAACTAATATACAATATAAAAGTTCTAAAATTTCCTTCTATTTATAGACATAGAGAAAGGTATTTGAAAGTAAATTCAGAAGAATGGAGATAAAATGTGATTTTAAACAGGTGATAATGTGATAAAACCCAAATGTGTATCTTGCTCAGATATCACCTGCAAAATGTCTATAGTTTCCATTCTTTCCCTATTCAAAACAGAGTAGTTTGTTTAATAAGTGGATTCAGGCAGAGACACTTTCATAGAAAGAAACCAAAACCTCCATTATTTGGAAACACAAGTACTGTCTATATTCCTTATGAGTCAATTGGCTGAGATTTTTAAATACCTGATAATACACTCTCTGATGTACATTTTCTTAAAATGCAAATGGTCCTGCATCTATCACACGAGCAAACAGAGAGAGCCAGGCTTTGAATGCTCTAGATAGATTGTATTAACATACATTTTGTCTTTCATCCATTCAAATTCAACTTAATTTCAGTGAACAGAGGAAAAAGATGTATTAACGTGTACATTTCAGAATACAGATTTGCAGAATACGATAAAATAGTGCGATGCCAATCTCAGGATAAACATTCTTTAACAAGTAAACATGAAAGATGCTTCTTGAGGAAACAGGCACTAAAGGTTTGATGAATACACTTATTTAAGCAAATGCCCAGTTGATCAGGGTATGATGCAGTCAAGTTTGCATCCAAATCCAAGTGAAGCTAACAAATGAAGAAAATCTAATGGATTCTAAGGAAAAAAAAAAAGGAAACATTTTTGGTTCAGAGGGGCTCAAAGACATTTAGCATATACAAGCTTAAATACCATTGATCAAAATTGTAGAACAATGTAACCCATTCATAAAGATAAATTCTTATTTATAAATTCTCTGTGAATCTGACAAACTCTGAAAATTAGAGATTAACTACTGCTACCATTATTTTTAAAATTATTTTTCTACCACACTTTGCAATCAACTTTTCTGCAAGATTAAAGAACAAAATTTGGTGGTACTTGACCAGGCCAGGATTCAAATAATGGTAACATATTATCAACACCAGAGCACACAATTGGCTGTGTTGGCTCAGACAGCAACATTACTGAATCACATTGACTTTATCATTCTAGAATACTCTCCCCCAAGCTTGCTCATATTAGCAAAATGTTATATATCATTACATTACATTCTCAAGATATTTTCATGAAGAATACATATCTCTATGAATGTTTACGTTCACAGAAATGTCAGGATCCCAGTGTCTAACATATCCTTTATGAATTTCAAGATACAATTTAGTTCAGATAACCTTCAAATTTACATAAATCTTTTGATACGCTAATAAGTATGTGGAATGGTTATCCTGATGACATCAACATTAGCAAAATCTTATCTTCCCCCAGTTCTAGCCGTTTCAGAAATCAAACAGATATAGCAAGAGAATCTTCATGTTTGCAACATTAAGACTTTCATGGAATTAAAATTACAAAGAACTTCCGATGAACCACACATATGGAAGTAACTCATTTTAGCAGATCTAATAACTATTTTACAGGAATTCAGAGCCAGCCTGGGCAGCAGTATATTAAAAGCTATTGCCAATCACACACTTGCTATCATGCACTGAATAACAAGATATAATCTTTGAATTATATACGTACAAGATTTTTTAATGACTAATCAAGTTATGTGGCCCAGCCAACAAATATTACATATTCACAATAAACATTCTGCCTTTATTAGCCTCTAATTAAATCAAGAGTGATCCATTGGCTCAGTTGTGTTTGTCATCTCAGCATCTTGACTATCCATCTCTTCAGGCTCCTCCACGGAACTTCCCTTTTGTGCTTCTGACCTTTCAGCGAATGCTGCTTCCAGTGCCTCTGCCACACAGCCATCAGCTGTTTCTATATTCAAATTTTCAGTGTCACCAGTTGGAGAAAAAGATTCAGGTAAGCCAGTCTGAAGACTCCCAGACTTCACAGAAGAACTCACAGCTTCCACTTTCCTTTGAGGAGGATCAGATGGTGACTGCTCTGTACTCTGATCCCGCAAGTGCTTGTCCATCGACGCCTGAATAGAAGACACCATTTCCTGCAACTTTTTCCGCTGGGCCTCAACCATATCAGGATCAAGCTGCCTGCTGTCTCTCATTGTAACTACTCCAGGAGCTATTCGAATAAGCTCACTGTTACTAGGAGCAGCTGTGAATACAGAAGGCTCTGTTTTAATGGAACTACTACTAAAGTCTGTCCCTGTCATATGCTTCCTTACAACTGGAGTCTCCCTGGCTCTTGGGTCAATGTGTGGGGTACTGGATGCAGTTCCTAGAGAATGCCCTTTCCCCTGAAAGGCCGTTACATTGTGAAGTTGCTCGGATTTCTTTTTCACTACTCCACCACTACCTAGTTTTAATAACCCATGTGAGGGGCTTGATTCCCTACTTCTTGTAGTAGCCTCTGCTCGAACCTGACTTACAGCCTCTTTAACTAAATCTTCAACATCAGGACCGATGGGAAAATGTCCTGCAGCGTCCACACACAACTCCAGTCTATCTTCAGAAGCATTATAGACAAAGGTTTTGCCAGGCAGATGTGGGAAAGTACAATGCTTGCCATCAGCCATACCTTAAGAAAGGAAAAAGAATTTAACACATTAAAATCTTACTTTAAAGGTGGAGTAAAGACAACTATACTTCAAAGAGTAAACCTCCAATAATAATTTACAGGTAATAGCTTTCAAAACAAAATTAATTAGCAAATAATTTATTATACTTATTAAAAGAATTTAACACATTACAAAAAAAAAAGAAATACCACCATAAACCTTAAAGTAGTTTCCCAGAGGGTCTGAAATATATATATATCATTAACCTATTACAAAGTTAGGAAAGTTAGTCTTGAAACAAACAGCTGAGTTTAATAAAAAAAACACTAGCACTAGTGTTAGTAAAGCATTTGCTAAGAGTAAAGCAATAAGAAAATGGACTTTCATTTAATAAAATTCAAATTATAAACTTTAAAAATTCCTATAAGGGCAAAGTGTTGTATATACATGTTGCATAATACGGAATTAAAAATCATAGTAATTCTATTAAATTACAGAATACCAGAATAAAAAGTTTCCTCTGTGTGTATATATGTATTTTTCACAAATATAAAAAGTATGAACTTTCAAAGTAAGATATTCCCTAATTAAAGTAGTTGATGTGGGGGCACATTTAGGAAAGTTAACATTAAGGCTTAAGTATAATTGCAAAGACTTAAGTATAACTGCAAGAATTGACATCTGGTCACAATAAATTAATAATTTCTTCTTCAACTCCTTTGAAATAGCTGTATTTCATGTTACAACTCTTAGTCTTTTCTGGCAGATGAGAACCACCAAAATAAGAGTGAGTTGTTGATGCACCTCAAATGGCCCAGTGTGATACGCTTTCTAATAGTCAACTGATGCAACAGTAGAGGGTAAGAACTTTAAAGCAGGCTTCCCTTCATTTTCCAGCTGAAGAGTTTGGTCTCACTACATGGTATTTCAAATGTTTACACTTTATCCAGCCTGGGCATTAAAAAACTGCATGTGTGTTTTAAGCTATCCAATATCTTTTTACATGTTAAGTTTGTACACTGTAAGTATACTCCAAATATGCAAAAATCAGGGTTTTCAAATTTTATGAAACCATAGATTTTTCTATGTTCAAAAAAATGAAATAGAGAATTTATAATAATATATGGGTATGTTTATAGCAAAATATAAAGCCAAAAGCAAACTAGTTTAAAATGAAGGAGACTATTAGCAAGTACTACGGAAACTCAGAGAGGGGAAGGATGAGTGATATCTGGAATGCTTTGTGGGCATTAGGTAGTCTTAGAAGTATTAAGAATAGTTTCTTCCTTTCTGAAAAAAGCTACAGAATGAGAGTAAGTTCAAATAAACATTCATTTTGGTGGTAAGTTAAAGATCCAACGAGAATTTCCTCTTAGCAACATTACCTCTTAACAACATTTTTGGCAGAGAGAACTGACAAAAATAGATGGACAAACTTTAAAATCAGTGATGTCTAAATTGTACCTTTCAGAGTACAGCCCTGAAATCAGTTTTACCTTCTACCAATCCCCTACCTCAGGGATCTGTAAACCATGGCCTAGGAAACAAAGGTAGCAAAGAAGAAAGACTTTTGAATGGTTAGGCCAGGGATTCCCCGTGGCAAAGGTTTTACACAATTATTTCAACAGAGAATAGCTACTGAGTCTCACTATGTGCCAGGAACTAAAGTAGACCCTGAAGATTAAAAAATAATTATTAGGAGATGGATATAAATAGATAATTATAACACAATCAGGTAAGTATAACAATGGCAGTACTTCACTTCAGTTCAGTTCAGTAGTTCAGTTGTGTCCGACTCTGTGACCCCATGAATCGCAACACGCCAGGCCTCCCTGTCCATCACCAACTCCAGGAGTTCACTCAGACTCACGTGCATCGAGTCGGTGATGCCATCCAGCCCTCTCATCCTCTGTCGTCCCCTTCTCCTGCCCCCAATCCCTCATAGCATCAGAGTCTTTTCCAATGAGTCAACTCTTCACATGAGGTGGCCAAAGTACTGGAGTTTGAGCTTCAGCATCAGTCCTTCCAATGAACACCCATGACTGATCTCCTTTAGGATGGACTGGTTGGATCTCCTTGCAGTCCAAGGGACTCTCAAGAGTCTTCTCCAACACCACAGTTCAAAAGCATCAATTCTTCAGCGCTCAGCTT
>SJYV01048237.1:1614737-1688594 GCA_006410875.1 Neotragus pygmaeus | reverse complement strand
GCATTGCCTTTCTTTGGGATTGGAATGAAAACTGACCTTTTCCAGTCCTGTGGCCACTGCTGAGTTTTCCAAATTTGCTGGCATATTGAGTGCAGCACTTTCACAGCATCATCTTTCAGGATTTGAAATAGCTCAACTGGAATTCCATCACCTCCACTAGCTTTGTTCGTAGTGATGCTTTCTAAGGCCCACTTGACTTCACATTCCAGGATGTCTGGCTCTAAGTGAGTGATCACACCATTGTGATTATCTTGGTCATGAAGTTCTTTTTTGTACAGTTCTTCCGTGTATTCTTGCCGGCTCTTCTTAATATCTTCTGCTTTTGTTAGGTCCATACCATTTCTGTCCTTTATCGAGCCCATCGTTGCATGAAATGTTCCCTTGGTATCTCTAATTTTCTTGAAGAGATCTCTAGTCTTTCCCATTCTATTGTTTTCCTCTGACAGTACTTTATTCACTAACTACTTGAGGATTATATAACTCATGCAAAGCACATAACACAGTGCCTAATATACATCAGGCAGTCAATAGTTTTAATTTCTCTTAGATCAAAAGATTTTGTAATTACTTCCAGGTTTCTACTGTAAAGCTTTCCCTTGGCTATTCCTAGAGAGAATCATAGCCCCAACACATTTATCACAGTATTACTTAACAATGGAAACAATCTAAGCTTTCAACAAGAAGAGAGGGGTTAAGAGGTCTATCTACGTAACAAAAGTAATATGCAGCTACTAATACTGATATAAATAGGTAACCTATGATGCCTCAGATAGACAGTAAAATATGCATGATTGTAAAACAGCAGGAAAGTACTGTAATTACAATCATGCCCAAAAATGTATGTATAAGAGGAATATTTAGCAGTTTTAGGTCATGTTCCCCATTTCTATACTTTCTAGACTTCTTACACTGTTAAAAAACTTTAAAATATATATCAAACAATCAATGCAAATACTGTGTTGTGATTAAACATAATCATTTAAGCTTTACATAACTTACATAGTCCTATGAATTTTAAGAATCAAGGTACATTAAAATTTCTATATCTTATATCAACAATTCCATTGGATGCATATACCAACAGACATGCATAATTATATTTATAGCTACATTCTTTCTTACATCAAAAAACTGGAAACTACCTAAAGTGAATCAGAACAGTGGATGAAGTATATTAAAATGATAATAGAATACTTTGCAGCAGTGAAAATGAACAAACTAGTTGAGCTCATGAATTTGAATAAATCCGAAAAAAGAGCTACAGAAGAGAAAGTCACAGAGAGAGTGTAGACAGCATAATTCCATTTTTATAAAGTCCAAACAAAGCACTAAACATTGTAAGGTTAGATACCTATAAAAGTATTAAAACTAAATTTTCCATTCATCTCTGCATTTATCTCTGTATAAACATCTGCAAGGAAACTTACTACAGTTTAAGCAAATTAATTTAAAAACACCTTTCCAAACATAAACACTAGGAATATTAAAAGCTGATTTGTTATATTAGGCAATATGTCTGTTCAAACATAGATACAACCATCTATCTGTTAAGAGTGGATTTGAAAGTAAGAAAATTATGTTCTTTTTCAGTTTTTGGAGGGTAGTGGGTGTATGTTTTGGGGGTGAGGAGGGCATGTTACACTTTTGAGTCTTTGCTTATGGGATGAGGATAATGATCTGTCAAATGAATCTGTCCTAAAAACATAGATAATATTTTACCACAAATATCAGATAAAATTATATTTGAAAGGCAAAATAATTTTCTGATGGTGGCCCATTTCAAATGGCTATGTGATGGTCAAAAAATAATTCTGCAAGTTACAGCTGGGATTAGCTAAGTAATTATTAGGTATCAGGCCGTTGGCTAACTGCTTTATGTGCACAACCTCAGTTTATCCTAGTAACAATTCCAAGATTATCACACCTGCTATACAAACAAAGACACCGAGGCTTAGAAATCACACTGGACTAAGCAGTACAGCCAAAATTTGACGTTAGATGTTCTTACGCCAGAGCTCTAAACTACCTCCTAGTAAGAATAAACACCACAGGTAACATTCGAAAAAATATATATAATGACTTTACTGACATCTAACCCACACACAATTCACCCATTTTTAAGTGTACAGTTGAATTTTTTTTTTTTTTTTAGTATATTCAGAGTTGTGTAACCATCACCACAATCA
Organism: Neotragus pygmaeus; assembly: GCA_006410875.1. Taxonomy (NCBI): domain Eukaryota; kingdom Metazoa; phylum Chordata; class Mammalia; order Artiodactyla; family Bovidae; genus Neotragus; species Neotragus pygmaeus. Next base: position 1,686,408 of record SJYV01048237.1, on the reverse strand, counting down.
CTTTTAGAATATTTTCATATTTCGGAAAGAAACCCTGAACAGATTAGCAGTCCTTTCCATTTCCTTCCCCCATCCCATTCCTGGCTCCAGGCAACCACTGACATATTCTCTAGGTGGGCCTATTCTGTCATTTATATGACTTTTCGTGTAAGTGAAATAATACAGTATACAGCCTTTTGTTTCTGGCTTGTTTCATGTAGCATATTTTTAAGGTTCATCCATGTAGACTGTCGGAGAAGGCAATGGCACCCCACTCCAGTGTTCTTGGCTGGAGAATCCCAGGGATGGGGGAGCCTGGCAGGCTGCTGTCTAAGAGGTCGCACAGTCGGACACGACTGAGGCGACTTAGCAGCAGCCGTAGCAGCATGTAGACTGTACCAATACTTCATTCTTTCTATTGCTAAGTAATACTTCATTGTATGTATATGCCACATTTTACTCATCCAATCATCAGCCAATAGACATTTGTATGCTTTCCACTTCTGACTATTATGAATAATGCTATTATAGACATTTGTGTACCAGTTTTGTATGGACAGTGTTCATTTCTTTCTGGTACACATGTGAAAGTGAATCGCTGGGTTGTGCAGTAACTCCATCTTAAATCTTTTGAAGAAACTGCCAGACTTTCTCCCCAAGCAACTATACCATTTTACATTTCCATCACAATTTCCTTGCCAATAGATCTTATTATCTGTCTTTTTGACCACAGCCTTACTAGTTAGTGTAAAGTACTAGCTCACTGTGGCTTTGATTTGCAATTCCCCATGGTTAATGATGTTGAGTATTAGTTCATGTGCTTACTGGCCATTTATATATTTTTTCTGCTGCTGCTGCTGCTAAGTCACTTCAGTCGTGTCCGACTCTGTGCAACCCCAGAGATGGGAGCCCACCAGGCTCCCCCATCCCTGGGATTCTCTAGGCAAGATTACTGAAGTGGGTTACCATTTCCTTCTCCAATGCATGAAAGTGAAAAGTCAAAGTGAAGTCGCTCAGTCATGTCCGATTCTTAGCGACCCCATGGACTGCAGCCTACCAAGCTCCTCTGTCCATGGGATTCTCCAGGCCAAGAGTACTGGAGTGGGGTGCCATTGCCTTCTCCAATATATTTTCTCTGAATAATGTCTATTCAGAGTCTTTGCCCATTTTTAATCAGGTTGCGTGTCTTTTTACTGCTCAGTTCTTTATATTTTGTATACAAATCTATTACCTGATAGACAATATTCAAAATCTTCTCTCACTCTGTGGGTTATTTCACTTTCCTGTTGGTGTTCTTTGCAGCACAAAACTTTGCTTTTTATCTACTTTTTTCTTTTGTTGCTTGTACTTTTGGTGTCATATCTAAGATTTTGCCTAATCCAAAAGCAAGACGTTTTATGCCTCTGTCGTCTTCTAAGAGCTTTCTCATTTTAGCACTTATACTCAAGTTTTTTACACATTTTGAGTTAATTTTGTATTTGGTGTGAAGCTGAGGTCAAACTTCATTACTTTACATGTGGATAGTCAACTGTCTCAGCATCATTTATTGATAAAACTATTCTTTCCCCCATTAAACTGTCTTAGCATCACAGCTAACATTTTTAAAATAATTTCAAACTGAAAACAAAAAACTATTCAGAAAACAAGCAAGAGAATCATCCTCATAGCACCCACCACATCCCTCCTACACAAAAAACTACTGAGGGAAGTTATTTTCAGTTCTGTGAAAGACACTGTATAAGGGCCCCAATTACTGGAGGCCTTATGATCAATTACAATTAAATAATAACTTAAAAAGAACATGAACAGGTATCAGTATATTTCAAAAGGTAGAAAGAAGTGACAGATGAAAAATTAAAAAGAAAAGGATGCCAGAAAAAAGTGGGGGAGGCAGGGGGATGCTCAGAAAGAAACCTATAGCTATAAATGCTTATAGTAGAAAAACAAATTTTAGAATCAATAATCTAAGCTTCTACCTAAATAAGCTTGGAAGTACAAATTAAATCCAAAGCAAGCATAAGGAAGGAAAAGGTATACATAACAGCAAAAATCAATGAAAATGAAAATGAAATCAGAGAAAACCTATGAAAACAAAGTTGTTTCTTTGAAAAGATCAATAAACTGATAAATCATTAGCTGGACTGGTCAGCAAAACAAGAAAGGCAGAAACTGCCAATATCAGAAATGACAGAGCTATAGGCCTTACAGACATTAAAAAGACAGTAAGACAGTATTATAAACAACTTCATGCCAATAAGACTACTAACTTAGATGAAATGGACAGATTTCTTACAGGCAAAACTAACAAAGCTTATTCAAGAAAGGGATTAACCTTAAGAGCACTTTATTAAAAAAAATTAAATTCACAGTTAAAAACTGTCCTATAAAGAAAACTCCAAGAACAGATGGCTTCACTGGTGAATTCTACCATTTAAGAAAAAAATAATATCAAAGCTATAACACTTCCCAACTCTATTTTCTGAAGCCAAAATTACCCTGATTAAACAGTCATTACAAGAAAACAAGAAAACGAGATGGTTAGATGGCATCACCAACTCGATGGACTTTAGTTTAAGCAAGCTCCAGGAGCTGGTGAAGGACAGGAAAGCCTGGTGTGCTGCAGTCCATGGGGTTGCAAAGAGTTGGACACAACTGAGCAACTGAACTGAACTGACAAGAAAACCACATACCAGTGTGCCTCATGAATATGCTTGCAAAAACACTCAACAAAATACTAGCAGTTGGAATCCAGAATGTGATGTTGGTTCAACATTCAAAAATAAATCAATATAATTCACACTATCACCAAACTAAAGAGAAAAGCCTTAAAATCTTATTTCAATAGATGTAGGGAAAGAGCATCTGATAATATTCAACATCCATTCACAATACTATGAAATCATCAATGAACTGATAAAGGGCATTTCTGAAAAACCTACAGGTTTGAATGCTTTCCCCCTTAGACCAGGAACAAGGCAAGAATATCCACTCAACCCAAAATACAGTAATCAAGACTGTGGTATTGGTGGAAGGAGAGACATACAGATCAACAAAATAGAAAAAGAGATCCTAGAAATAGACTCACATGAATAAGGTCAACTGATTGCTTTAAAAGTAACTTTACTGATTATATGCTGTATATAATTCACCTTTTTCAAGTGTCTAATTCATGGTCAATTGATTTTTCAAGTGTCTAATTCATGGTCGATTGATTTTTGAATACAAGTATCCAATAATTCAATGTATAAAGTATACCTTTTCCAACAAATGGTGCTGAAGCAACTACTGGATATGTACACACACACACAAAATGAACCTCATCTCATACTGTACAACATATTTAAAAAACAATTCAAAATGGATCATATACCTACATATAAAGTAAAACTATAAAACTTCCATAAGAAAATTTCTGTGACTTTGGATTAGGCAAAGATTCTTGGATAGGACACAAAAGTATGAATCACAAAAGACTGTTAAATTGGTTATCAAAATTATAAACCTTTGATATTCAAAAGATAATGCTGAAAGAATGAAAAGACAGGTTATAAACGGGGAGAAAATATATCCAAAATACTTATCTGATAAATGATGTGTGCCCAGAATATCTAAAGAACTCTCAAAACTCAATTAAAAAAATTTTTAAACCAATTTTAAAATGGGCCAAAAAATAACAAGATGCAAATAAGCACAGGCTTCCCTGGTGGCTCAGATGGTAAAGAATCCACCTGCAATGCGGAAGACCTGGGTTCGGAAGATCCCCTGAAGGACGGCATGGCAACTTGCTCCAGTATTCTTGCCTGGAGAAGAATTCCCATGGGGTTGCAGAGTCGGACATGACAGTCGACTAAGCACAGCACAGTACAAATAAGTACACAAAAAGATGCTCAGTATCATCAGTTATTAGAGAAATGCATTTAAAAACCATTATGAGAGAATAATATAAATCTATTAGAATAGTTTTAAAAATAAACACCAATACTACCAAGTGCTGAAAGAAGAACACAAAATGATCCAGTCACTTTGGAAAATGATCTGGAATTTTCTTATAAAGATGAGCATATACTTACCACGTGACTCAGCAATCCCACTCCTAGGTATTTAGTATTTACCAAAGAAAACTGAAAACATTTGTTCACACAAAGACCTGTACACAAATGTTTTTAGTGGCTTTCTTCACAGAAGCCCAAAACTAAAAACAAACTAAATGTCCTTCAATTGGTTATAGGATTTTTAAAATGTGATATATACACACAATGGAATACTACTCGGCAACAAAAAAATAAACAAAAATGAATAACCTATTAATACATGTAACCAGATAGATGAATCCCAAGCATTACATTAAAAACTGAAATTAACAAAAATTTTTTGTAAAGAGGCAAGATGATAAATATTCTAGGTTTTGTAGACCATATAGTCTTTGTCACAACTATTAAACTCTGCCAGTGCACTGTGAAAGCAGTCCTATGTAAGCATAAACTTTATATACAATAGGCAGTGAGCCTGAAATAGCCCACAGGCAGTAGTCTGCCAACCCCCATGTTCAATCAAAAAGCCAGATACAAAAGATTAAACTATATGGCCCTATTTGTATGGTGATATGAAAAAGGAAAACAAATAGGGACAGAAATCAAATCAGTGGCTGTCAGGGCCACCTCTAAGGATAGAGGTAAGAGATTAATTAGAAGGGCACAAGGCAACTTTTTGGAATGGTAGATATATTCTATATCTTAAGTGTAGTAGTGATTACATGACTGCATATGTTTGTCAAACTTCACATGCCCATGTACCTAAAAAGGATGAATTTTATTACATGCAAATTATGTTTCAATTATCTTGTCAAAGAAAGGGAGGGAGGGAGGGAGGAAAGAAGCAAGCCAACTGGCCATTTTCTGGTCCCTGATTCAATAAATCAAAAGAAAAAAAAAACACTTTTTCTGAAACAATCAAAAATCAAGGAAATTTAAATACTGCCTGGTGATATTTTAAAAACTATTGTTCATATCTTTTAGATGTAATAATGGTATTAAGGTTAAAAAAAACAGTTCTTACTTTTAGAAATACATACTGAAGTCTTACAGATGAAATTATGTCTGAGATTGATTCTAAAACAGTCCATTTGAGAGGGGATGGATAAAAATGTACTGATAATTACTGAACCTGGGTGGTAGGTAAATAGGGGTTCATTACATTATTCTTGCTACTTTTATATGTGTGAACATTTCTACAACAGCCAAATTGGGTTTTGTTTTTTAACAAGAAAAAAAAGTACATGAGAAAGAAAAAACATAAAATAGAGATTATGCACTTGGTCTAAAGAGGTCAGGTAGGTAAAAAAGTGAGAAAGCCAGATTGATAAAAGTCAGAAGCCAAAAGCATTCACATTAAATCTTTAAAAAAACACATGGTGTCTAAACATACACACTAGCAGTCTCCCTCTTAACACCTTAAAACTCTGAAGATAACAGTTACACACTTGCACATATCTTTATCAACAATACATACACAATGTGAAAAGAAGTTAAATGTAAACTGAATTCCTACAATACATACACAATGTGAAAAGAAGTTAAATGTAAACTGAATTCCTAGGCTCCAGAAAATACTGAGGTATATAGTAATCACAGTCCAGCACAACAACAAAATGCTGCATTATCTGATTCTGGGATGGACACTAACACTATAAATAAACTGGCCTCTAATTCCACAATTTAAATGAGAAAATATGAAAAAGAAAGTGATAGGAGATTTTTAGTAATATTATAGCAGAAAACATAGTTGACCATATTAGGATAATAATTCATTCTAACTAGGCAGACTGATAAAGAAGAATATATACCCTAACACTGGAAATCATTTTAGAAGAATATTATCTGAACTTTCTTAAAACCTTATAATAGCTTGAGTGGAGATATTATCCAACAATAAAATCAGAATAAAATCAGAAGGCAACTATACCCATGGTTTTCTTCATAATATTGTAGAATACACCACCCTGCTGGAACATGTGAGGAAGACCTTTTGCATAAGACCATACATCTTCTCCTGTAAAATAAAAAGATACAGTATTAGCAGAGAGTTCAACCCAGGCTTGCTTTAATATGGATGCGCCTCAAACAGAGATTGTAAGGCAGATATTCTAAATGAGCAATGCAGTCTGGTATAATACACCATCTAGGGAGCAATGTGGAATGAGGGACTATGGCTCCTCTAAATGCGACAGCCACTGCCAAGGGCTGTCACAGAAGAATATAGGTCCAATGGTTCAAGAACAAATGGCATTTTAAGAGAAGCCAGAAATCCAAATTTGTAATGTCGATTCTCCCAGTTTTTAAACACAGGAACTAATTGAAAAATGACTTTAAAACTGCATGAGTCAATACTGGGCATATTAAACAAAATATACATGAAGACTCAATCCAGTTTAAAGTAAACTAGTATGTAACTACGGACTAGAACAACAGAAAAGGTTATAGAAAGATATTTATGTTTTTAAAGTAGAATATAAAAAATATATTCTATATTTATGTTAAAACTAATAAAAGCAGATGGAAAGGGCTAGGGAGTAAATAGGTAGACTGAAGATAAGTAATTGATGTATTTTGTTGTTCCAAAGTTGACTTTTTAAAACGGAAATTTGGTGGGGGGGGGGNAAAAGATAATGCTGAAAGAATGAAAAGACAGGTTATAAACGGGGAGAAAATATATCCAAAATACTTATCTGATAAATGATGTGTGCCCAGAATATCTAAAGAACTCTCAAAACTCAATTAAAAAAATTTTTAAACCAATTTTAAAATGGGCCAAAAAATAACAAGATGCAAATAAGCACAGGCTTCCCTGGTGGCTCAGATGGTAAAGAATCCACCTGCAATGCGGAAGACCTGGGTTCGGAAGATCCCCTGAAGGACGGCATGGCAACTTGCTCCAGTATTCTTGCCTGGAGAAGAATTCCCATGGGGTTGCAGAGTCGGACATGACAGTCGACTAAGCACAGCACAGTACAAATAAGTACACAAAAAGATGCTCAGTATCATCAGTTATTAGAGAAATGCATTTAAAAACCATTATGAGAGAATAATATAAATCTATTAGAATAGTTTTAAAAATAAACACCAATACTACCAAGTGCTGAAAGAAGAACACAAAATGATCCAGTCACTTTGGAAAATGATCTGGAATTTTCTTATAAAGATGAGCATATACTTACCACGTGACTCAGCAATCCCACTCCTAGGTATTTAGTATTTACCAAAGAAAACTGAAAACATTTGTTCACACAAAGACCTGTACACAAATGTTTTTAGTGGCTTTCTTCACAGAAGCCCAAAACTAAAAACAAACTAAATGTCCTTCAATTGGTTATAGGATTTTTAAAATGTGATATATACACACAATGGAATACTACTCGGCAACAAAAAAATAAACAAAAATGAATAACCTATTAATACATGTAACCAGATAGATGAATCCCAAGCATTACATTAAAAACTGAAATTAACAAAAATTTTTTGTAAAGAGGCAAGATGATAAATATTCTAGGTTTTGTAGACCATATAGTCTTTGTCACAACTATTAAACTCTGCCAGTGCACTGTGAAAGCAGTCCTATGTAAGCATAAACTTTATATACAATAGGCAGTGAGCCTGAAATAGCCCACAGGCAGTAGTCTGCCAACCCCCATGTTCAATCAAAAAGCCAGATACAAAAGATTAAACTATATGGCCCTATTTGTATGGTGATATGAAAAAGGAAAACAAATAGGGACAGAAATCAAATCAGTGGCTGTCAGGGCCACCTCTAAGGATAGAGGTAAGAGATTAATTAGAAGGGCACAAGGCAACTTTTTGGAATGGTAGATATATTCTATATCTTAAGTGTAGTAGTGATTACATGACTGCATATGTTTGTCAAACTTCACATGCCCATGTACCTAAAAAGGATGAATTTTATTACATGCAAATTATGTTTCAATTATCTTGTCAAAGAAAGGGAGGGAGGGAGGGAGGAAAGAAGCAAGCCAACTGGCCATTTTCTGGTCCCTGATTCAATAAATCAAAAGAAAAAAAAAACACTTTTTCTGAAACAATCAAAAATCAAGGAAATTTAAATACTGCCTGGTGATATTTTAAAAACTATTGTTCATATCTTTTAGATGTAATAATGGTATTAAGGTTAAAAAAAACAGTTCTTACTTTTAGAAATACATACTGAAGTCTTACAGATGAAATTATGTCTGAGATTGATTCTAAAACAGTCCATTTGAGAGGGGATGGATAAAAATGTACTGATAATTACTGAACCTGGGTGGTAGGTAAATAGGGGTTCATTACATTATTCTTGCTACTTTTATATGTGTGAACATTTCTACAACAGCCAAATTGGGTTTTGTTTTTTAACAAGAAAAAAAAGTACATGAGAAAGAAAAAACATAAAATAGAGATTATGCACTTGGTCTAAAGAGGTCAGGTAGGTAAAAAAGTGAGAAAGCCAGATTGATAAAAGTCAGAAGCCAAAAGCATTCACATTAAATCTTTAAAAAAACACATGGTGTCTAAACATACACACTAGCAGTCTCCCTCTTAACACCTTAAAACTCTGAAGATAACAGTTACACACTTGCACATATCTTTATCAACAATACATACACAATGTGAAAAGAAGTTAAATGTAAACTGAATTCCTACAATACATACACAATGTGAAAAGAAGTTAAATGTAAACTGAATTCCTAGGCTCCAGAAAATACTGAGGTATATAGTAATCACAGTCCAGCACAACAACAAAATGCTGCATTATCTGATTCTGGGATGGACACTAACACTATAAATAAACTGGCCTCTAATTCCACAATTTAAATGAGAAAATATGAAAAAGAAAGTGATAGGAGATTTTTAGTAATATTATAGCAGAAAACATAGTTGACCATATTAGGATAATAATTCATTCTAACTAGGCAGACTGATAAAGAAGAATATATACCCTAACACTGGAAATCATTTTAGAAGAATATTATCTGAACTTTCTTAAAACCTTATAATAGCTTGAGTGGAGATATTATCCAACAATAAAATCAGAATAAAATCAGAAGGCAACTATACCCATGGTTTTCTTCATAATATTGTAGAATACACCACCCTGCTGGAACATGTGAGGAAGACCTTTTGCATAAGACCATACATCTTCTCCTGTAAAATAAAAAGATACAGTATTAGCAGAGAGTTCAACCCAGGCTTGCTTTAATATGGATGCGCCTCAAACAGAGATTGTAAGGCAGATATTCTAAATGAGCAATGCAGTCTGGTATAATACACCATCTAGGGAGCAATGTGGAATGAGGGACTATGGCTCCTCTAAATGCGACAGCCACTGCCAAGGGCTGTCACAGAAGAATATAGGTCCAATGGTTCAAGAACAAATGGCATTTTAAGAGAAGCCAGAAATCCAAATTTGTAATGTCGATTCTCCCAGTTTTTAAACACAGGAACTAATTGAAAAATGACTTTAAAACTGCATGAGTCAATACTGGGCATATTAAACAAAATATACATGAAGACTCAATCCAGTTTAAAGTAAACTAGTATGTAACTACGGACTAGAACAACAGAAAAGGTTATAGAAAGATATTTATGTTTTTAAAGTAGAATATAAAAAATATATTCTATATTTATGTTAAAACTAATAAAAGCAGATGGAAAGGGCTAGGGAGTAAATAGGTAGACTGAAGATAAGTAATTGATGTATTTTGTTGTTCCAAAGTTGACTTTTTAAAACGGAAATTTGGTGGGGGGGGGGGTGATGAGATTTAGAATAAGTATCAGAAGCCCACAAAATAGCCACAAGCAAACCACCATTTCACAGAAACATATTTTTCAAGAACACCCTTTGAAGTGCCTATTATCAATAAGTTTCAAATAAAAAGTTAAGAATGATAACCACTATCCCGGAAGTTAACAAAGAATGGAAGGAACATAAAAGTTATTTTGGTTTGTGGAATATGGTTTTTTGGTATGTGTGTGGTTTCATTATTTTCTAATCTGATAAAGTATATGTAGTACTGCTTTTATACTCAAGACTTTTTAAAGTTGATTTCTACTAGAAGATGATACTGTTGGCTCTGAGCTTTGAATGGAGGTTATGATGATGTGAGTTAAGCATTCTGTACCTACAATCTCTCAGAGCTCTAACCCCTTCCCACATTCATAAACAGGAATATGACTCTGCATGGGAGTTGGTGAAAGTATAAAGTTTAAAGTGTACAAGAAAGCCTAAAATATATAAAAAGCCTCAGCACTTAGCATTTCAGTTAATTAGAACATTTACTTACACATAAACACTTCATTCACTAATGATACACTGCAACCAGAATAAGCAATATTTTAACACAGAAGTTTAATTTAAAAATTTGAATATTAATAAGAACCACCAAATATAGAACATTAACAACTCTGTCAGAAGTTCTGACTGCTGAATTTATCATTGAACTTTACTTGGATTATTTCTCTGGTGGTAACCTTTCATTTAGTTATTATCAATGTTATCCTAAAGGTACTTAGTATTTTATAAAATACTCTAGGATATTGTCAAATATTCTAGAATATCAAAGCATATCAAAAATTATATGGTAGCACTTGATTATTTGGTCTGAATCTAGAAGTGAAGTAAAGTTGCTCAGTCGTGTCTGACTCTCTGCAACCCCATGGACTGTAGCCTACAAGGCTCCTCTGTCCAAGGAATTTTTCAGGCAAGAGTACTGGAGTGGGTTGCCATTTCCTTTTTCAGGGGAATCTTCTCGACCCAGGGTCAGAACGTAAACAGGTGCCAAAATAATAAACTGCTCAGAACTCTCCACCCAAATACTAGTAAGAAAAATGATGTGTCTTAGTACTACTTTATAAACCCGATGATTCCTTACTTAAGCAGGCAGAACTCTAAAAAGAAAGAATTCTACTGGAAGTGCTTATCAACCCTGTGTTTTCATCATCTCTCTAAGGATTCTTTTTAGATATTATTTTCCTAATCTGCCTTCCTAATGACATTTGAATACTACAGACACACTGTTTATCTGATTATGTATTATGTGTATATCCTACACTTGTTTCATTAAATAGAGTAAGATTTATTTTACCCTCCCCCAAGAACCAAATTTGACCCCCTTCAGACTATATGGCCCCAGTAAGTATGCATACTCTATTGCTTTAAGGAAAGGATAGATACCATCTAAATTCCTCCCAGATGGCTCAAGTGGTAAAGAATCTCACTAAAATGCAGGAGCCTCAGGAGCTGCTGGTTCAATCCCTGCATCAACAAGATCCCCTGGAGGAGGAAATGGCAACCTGCTCCAGTATTCTTGCCTGGAAAATTTCACTGACAGAGAAGCCTGGTGGGCTACAGTCCATGGCAGCACAAGAGTCGGACACAACTTAGCGACTAAACCACCACCACCACTCATCTCTGAACGGGAACCTCACATGGCTTCGTTTTCTCCTCACAACCGAGCCCTATTTCACAGAAGAGACACGATCAGAGAGTGTAAATCATTCTCCCAAGATCAAATAGCCATTAAGTGGCAAAGCCTGGATTTGAATCCTGGGTACATTCTACAACTTATACTCTGTTAATCCACAGTTACTAAACCATTCCTGCTGCTAAGTCACATCAGTCGTGTCCAACTCTGTGCAACCCCATAGACGGCAGCCCATCAGGCTCCTCTGTCCCTGGGATTCTCCAGGCAAGAACACTGGAGTGGGTTGCCATTTCCTTCTCCAATGCATGAAAGTGAAAAGTGAAAGTGAAGTCACTCAGTCGGGTCCGACTGCTAGCAATCCCATGGACTGCAGCCTACTAGGCTCCTTGGTCCATGGGATTTGCCAGGCAAGAGTACTGGAGTGGGGTGCCATTGCCTTCTCCAGACTAAACCGCTACTAAAGGTCAAATCATGTTAAAACAAATTGGGCATAACCATCAACACACTCTTCTTATAGAAACCCACAGCATCAACGACTGATTGGAAGGAAAAAAAAAAAAAAGGCAAATTATTTCCTTTGGTGTTAATATATACACTTCCACTGAAGTCATGTTTGTTGTAAAAGAACCAAGGAAAGGGATTAGAGATCAGAAAGCAGGAACTGTGACACAGCATAAGTCTCCCATCAGTCACAGACAGTTCCGCATCCCTTCTAGAACTACCCTGATTTAGGCCTGTCTCCTGACTGAAGGGCTGCCACTGCCTCATCCTTGGTTTTCACTCTAATCTTCTTCTCCCCAAGTCCCTCCTCCACACAGCCTTAAGAGTTAAACCTTTAATGGTTCCCCCATACGATAAGGCAAAAGGTCTAGTCCCTTTTCATGGCATATAAGTCAGCCTAAGATTCCTTGTCCTCACTCTTGCCTCACATCTCTCATTAAATCTTGATTTATACAAAGCAAACCACCAAAGTGCTCCATTTCCCCAAAGGCCAATAATAGCTATGCATTCTTTAAAACTCAATTTAGGTGTCACTTCCTCTAGGATTCTTCAGTGGTGGGTAGGGAAGTTCCTTCCTTGCTGTTCCTGAACACCACAGCCCTGGTCACAGGCAGGTTGAACTAACTTTTCTGTTTCCCTTTCTATATCAGAAGCTTTTCAGAGTCAAGAAAAGGTCAGTGGCCCATTCGACTTTCTACTTCCAGGGTCTGGCACAATGCTGCAGAGACAGGAGCACTTAGAATTCATGTAATGAATAAATAGTATAAATGATGCTTTTTCTTTTAATAATGCCTGAGAGGAGTCCATGAAAAAACTTAGCTTAAGCACTATACTGACAACTGTTCTATAATGCTATATGGATAAAAGGTTAACTAATGGTACTATCTGTATACTTCTTCATGAATTTAATAAAATCATAGCAAAAACAAAGGTAAAGACTTTTAGGTACAAACTTTGAGTTAAAAAATAAACAAATCACAGTAATGTAACGTATATCATGGTGACCATAGTTAATAATACTGTATTTGAAAACTACTAAAAGAGTAATCTTTAAAAAAAAAGGAGGGGAGGGCGTGGGTAGAATTACTTTCTACCATTTCACTGGAAAGCAAATTCTTAGAGAAGAGGCCTAGTCTTGTAAAGCATCTGCTGCTGCTAAGTCGCTTCAGTCGTATCCGACTCTGTGCGACCCCATAGAGGGCAGCCCACCAGGCTCCCCCATCCCTGGGATTCTCTAGGCAAGAACACTGGAGTGGGTTGCCATTTCCTTCTCCAATGCATGAAAGTGAAAAGTCAAAGTGAAGTCGCTCAGTCGTGTCTGACTCTTCGAGACCCCATGGACTGCAGCCTACCAGGCTCCTCCGTCCATGGGATTTTCCAGGCAAGAGTACTGAAGTGGGGTGCCATTGCCTTCTCCAACTAATTCACTAGTTTAGTATGCAGTAAAATAACAGAGGCTTTGAATAAGTTAAACTGGCTAGTAACAACTAATTAGTTTTCTTCAGTGATCACTGTTCTTCTGCATAGGCAGGATAATTAATTCACGGAGAGTCTTTCTCGTCTATCTTCAACTATTCTTACACTATATAATCAATTAGGGATATCTTTTTACCGATATATGAAGAGAACACAGGTAGCTTTACGTAAGTTGAGTTTGTTAAATCTATTTGTTATGACAAGGGATTTCTGACACAAAAATTGCTCACTGCACACTGAACCCCGGAGAAGTGATGAAACAAGACAGCTGATGTTAGTGTTAATTCATATTCTTCTGATAGCCTCCACTTATTTTAATTCAGCTGCTTCTTCACAGTACAACAGTAAAATACTTACATTGAACATACTGTGCATAACCGTACAAAAAAGTCTATAACACAACCATAGAAAATCTCTGTTCATACCCTGTCTTCCTCAAATCCTTCCTAATAATCTTTAATTCTCCTACCTGATGGTAGTTATTATACATGGCAGTGATAGTATGGATGATTTTCCCTTTGGTTGTCTAATTTTCTTCCTCTTTAAAAAGAAATAAAAATTTTAAAGTATGTTAAAATATTAGAAAAAAATCATTAAAAAATTTTTTTTTCTAGATTTTAGGAAAAAATCAGTTAATCACTAACAACAAAATAATGAAACTAAAAGTGAGTTTAAAAGGTCATCATTCCAATTTTCTAACTTTAGATATTTAAAAAGGCAATTTGAAGTTTCTACTTGGCAATTTATAAAGTAAGATTTTAAAATCTAACATATATGTGAAATATAGTTATTAAAAAAAGAAAAAAATCAATTTTGAAATACTATTTACAGTCCCCCCTCCCCAAATATCTAAGTTAATTCTGAACTCAAATACCTATTACCATAAAACAACCTGACCAAAATGAACATTTAAACTAGGAACTTGGGGCTGTTTCTACTAGAAAAAATTCTAAAGGTGTTCATTAGCTGAAAAAGTTGTTGCCCTCTCTCTACCCTTCTTACAGATTTTGCCATCTAAAATTGTATCTACTTTGAAAGAAAAATGGAAGTGAAGTTGCTCAGTCCTGTCCCACTCTTTGCAGCCCCAGGGACTATAGCCAACCAGGCTCCTCCATCTATGGGATTTTCCAGGCAAGAATACTGGAGGGGGTTACCATTTCCTTCTCCAGAGGATCTTTCCAACCCAGGGATCGAACTTGGGTCTCTCACATTGTAAGCAGATGCTTTACCACCTGAGCCACCATCTACCTTACCAACTGTCAAAACCATTACTAAGAAAGGCATGCTTGTTTCTCTCCTTGTATTCAGTCCCTTATGCATCTCTCAGTGTAATCATCAGCATTTAAAGATATATTTATGACACACATACATGCATACAAACCTAACTGTGTGGAAATGTGTACACAAACATGCAGAGTCTGAGTCTCTGGGGAGTACAAGTGTTTAAGAGAACTATTGTATTCTACTCCCTACACAAATGAGTTCTTTGAATTTTTAAAAGTAACATTATCTTATAATTGAAAAAATATGAAGAAAAAAAGAAACAGAATCATGTTTAACTTAATCTTCAAAGTATAAAAATCACCATTTATAATATACATATTTACCTTAAGATACATCTATATGCATTCCTTTTATTCAATTTTATAACTGTTCCCCCTTTAGAAATATGCTGTTTATAAACCAATTAGAAAAGTTATCTGATAGTATGTTAAGAATAATAGATGCATTAAGTAATATCTAGATTCGAAAGTGTCCTTCACCCAATATTTGAAGAAAAAATTCAAGAAGCAATAATGTATTCAGACTCCAAGTGATCTTAAAAATAAGTGTCTGAATACCAGATGCAATTCTGAAAATACCCAAGGCAGCTACATCAGGAAGTACTATGAAATTATGAAAAACTGTGTAAAAAAAAAAAAGCTGTGTAATTTAAACTTGTATATTAAAAACTCATGCCATTCTTTCAGGAAGATAGAAAGTAGTTTCTCAGCTCCTGAAAGGATGCTAATCTTCGCAGTAAAGTGGAGTAAATATAACAAGTAGCTTAATTCCATCAAAGCAACTCTGACAACATATGTATAAAACCCTCATAAAATTGACCAACTGTTTTTCACAAATCTGTCTTTATCTCTTGAGAAAGATAATTAATGAAAAGTTTTGTGGAATATAATACTAAGAAAAAAAAGAAATCAGCCTAGTATTTACAGTGGATGATGTACTGTCTATCATAGCTACCACAAAAAGCTGGCCTATAAGAAAATTTAATTACATATTTTGCAAAGCCAGCGTTAGAGTCACTCACATATTGTATAAATAATGAAGAGAACAGTGTAAAAATTGTTTAATTGTCCAAGTGGTCTGGATAAAGAAGATTAAAATCTGTGAAATATTACAGGTAAGAACACTGTTATTCCTTTTTTAACTAACATCATTAGATTCAAAGTGACAAGTTCCATGAACTGAGCAAAAGACTGATGCACTCACTCACTGTCTTGATACAAATAATAGATATAAATTCTATTCAATAAATATCCTACTTAAAAAAACAACAGAGAAACCACATGTCTCTGGCTGGCTATTGAGAAGTCAGCCTATTTAATGAGGATACACATTCATTATACACACATACACACATATATATCTTATATCTTTATAGTTTTCATCAACAGGTCTCCAGCTTCCTTTTTCTCAATACATAAAAATTATAAATGAAAACTATAAAAGTATGGGAAGTCCTCAGTTGAGACCCTACAGGTAAATTTACGGAAGGCAAGGATCATGTGTGATTTATCTTTGTTATCTACAGCACAGTCTCTAGCTCATAGCAGACATTTTGCTGAAAGAATCTGCATTCATTCATTCAACAAGCATGTACTTAGCACCTAGTAAGTGTGAGGGCCAGTACTAGGTGATAGGGTAGTAAGTAAATCAACATATAAAATCAGGAAAACGTGTAACAGGTGCCATGAGGGAGATGCACAGGGTGCCATAACAGAGGGAACTTACTTGGAGTGGCTTAGCAAAGGTCTCTGAAACCCTTACCCCTGGGTAAGGTGGTCAGGAGGAAACCTCTTTTAAGAAAGTGGTATCAAACCTTAACCTAAATCAGAAGGAGCCCGCTATTCGAACAGCAGAAAGCTTGATGAGCTATTTGCTAAACTAACACACAGTAATTCACAATTTCTGCACTTTGAAATTTACAATTTTCTTAGTAAACCCTGTCATTTCCCATTTTCCAGCCCTCTCCAATCTAAACATCAGGCGTTGCCAGCACTCATTCACATAAGGTTGTGTGTACTTACTTAGCTATCCCCATATTGAGATTTTTTACAATCATAACACTTTTAAGAAAATCTTCCCAGGAATTCCCTGGCAGTAATGTGGTTAGTACTCCATGCTTCCACTGCGGAGGGCGTAAATTCAATCCCTGGTTGGGGAACTAAGATTCCACAAGTCCCACAGCATGGCCAAATAAAGAAAGTATCATCTACATAATTCAAATACAGTTATGAGAGAATTAGAGGTAGAAAACTAATGCTTACAGAAGGACCAATATACGGGTCAGGCACGGTTTTTGTACTTTAAAGCAGAAAGTCAAGTAACAGCACCATGAAATTAGCAAAGCACTATGCTTAAATTCTGTGTGAGGAGTAGAAATGGGAGAGTTAATGAAATGTGTGGGTTTTTAAGGGCAGCAACATAAATGCCAGAGGTGGAAGGAGATCATTAACAAGAAGACATCATCTTAGTCAATTCCTTTCAGTCCACAGTCCAGTACTCAGATACTGAGGTCCAGAAACCTCAATTCAAACTCAAAAAGTGACTAATTGTAAACAAGAATTATATTTTACTAGTTTTCATTATGACATAGTAATATATTATTATGCTACTGATCATAATCTCACCGGTGCCACTGCATTTTTAATCTCCATGGAGAACACAACCTCCAAATGAATAGAAGCCTCACCTCACTGTTATCTCCACATCAATACTTACATCAGGAAGCTAAATGAGTGATTAGACTAGAAGTTGATGACTATGGAATCGGCAAAGGGATACAGATTTTTCAGCCAGGCCACAGTGAGGACTGATCAAATAGTCCTGCCCCTCAATAGAGATTACCTTTCAGTTACCAGAATTTTCATGAGCCCCAGTTGACACATCTTTCTCCTTTGTACAGCACTGTATAAACAGTGCCAAATTCTGCTTTTCAACTGTTTTTCAATGTTCAATGCTGACCATCCATTCCATTTCTGCTGACATAGCCTTTCTTTAGCTATGTTAATGTAATCTATTTAATTCAATCAAAAAACCTTCCAAAGTGCCTACTACCTGCTGGGCACTATACAAGATGCTGAGCATCCAAGGCTGGATATAAGCCACATCCTCTTCTATTGAGAAAGACCTCTTTTCCTGACCAATCTCTGACCTGGGGATTACCGGGTTTTTTAAAACGTGCCTTCAGCATACATCTAAGTTTACCCATTCTGTGCTGGTATTATTTACAGAGTTCTGGGAGTACATAAACTGTTACCTAAGTATCAACTACAAGAGGTAATCCTGTGTACAGGAGGCAACTGAAGACCTGAGCAGTTAAGCAGCTTGCCTAAAACCACTAAGTTAACAAGTACTGAAGCCAGAATTCAAATTGTAGGACTTTCTGACTCCAGAAATCAGTTTTTCCTTTACTCCACAGTCTCCAAGAAACTAAAAACTCTTAAAAGACAGAAAAACGTAAAGTGCCCCTAGTAAGTACATTTCTTGACATATCCCCCAATTCAATAATTATGTCTGACAAAATAAAGTCAGCAATATTAAGCTATAAATTTGCATAGACAGACCCCCCTATTAATAGACCTCCTATTAACTAGGCCCCCAAACTTAAGCCAGAAATAAATTATCTTCATTTTGGAAGGTCAAGGCCCAATTCACTGATATTTAGTACTCTTACTTCTACTTTAAGCCTCAATAAAGCATACTAACAGTAATTTAAAAACAAAGATTAGCCAATAAAAATAATGTAAAAAGTACACCATTGGATCATTTCCCAAATCATTTAAAGCTTTAAATCACCTATTTGGTTGACAATATATTTTTCTTTATGTTGAATTATTAAAAAGAAATGCTTCTTAAGGAATCCCATTAACATCTACCTCTGTTTATTATGTTTTTCATGAGTTATAATAATTCATTATAACTGATGGCAAAGAGTCACCAAGCAAATTACTTAAAACACAAATCCCGATGTATAAATAATAACAAGCTGATGGATTGGGAAAGGGAGAACAGGAAATGGATAAGAAATTATTAGGTGGGAGTGCAGTGAGCATGTAACCCAGAAACTGCAATTCATCAAACAGGAAGTCCTGAAATCACATGACATACAGGAAAATGAAATTTAAAAATAAATGACAAGGGACAAGGTGTGCACGCTCGAAAGAGCCAAAGGGGTAAAAAATGGAAAAGGCTGTAAATGGAGTCATTACACTACGATTTTTAAAAAATAACAAGCAATACATTATACTTAAATAATCTGGTGACAGTAAGGGACTACTTTCACTTTCTTAGTTATGTTTTCCCAGTATTTACTCAATAGAGAATCACACTAACATCTATCCACTGTCAAAAAACAAAAGAAAAGAATTTTCTTCCATCAGTTTTTACATTGACCAGATTTTTTTCCACAAAGACATGAGAAAAACTCAGTATATTACATTCACAGTTACGAAACACCATCTGAGTTAAGCTGATCTTACCCATTAACGTTGCTAAAAGACACAAGGAGTACATTTCTTTGTCAGCTTGCTCCTGAAGCTCCTTAGATGACAGCCTGCCAGCAACAGCACTGTCTTCTGGTTTCACAGTGTGGGCCGAGTGGGTAGCAGCAGACTGACCCCCTTCAGCTTTACTTTTCAGAATCTCGATTGTGATTCTGTCACCATGCTGTAAAGGAACTGGCTCCTTTTCCATTCCTGCCTGGGGTGGCATTAACTCTTTAGGAGGAAAGCCATATCGAATACACTGTAAATATGGTGGAATGTTGAATTCTCTGGCTATGCTTTCCTGAAGTTCAAAAAAGGTTGTTGAAGACTTAAGTGTAACCATGGACTGCCGTCCGTCATTAGTTGTGATTCGGATCTTTTTCTCCTTAGAAGTGGTTGGCGAATAGGGAGCCTTGGTAGGGGTGGCAGGTGCAGAGGATGGGCCATCACGAACAGTACTGGGAGAAACAGTTCTGGGCTGCTGCCCCTTCTGTTCTTGTTTTAACTTTTCTGTTTTCCGTTTTTGCATTACAGAAGCCTGTTCCGTAATATTCTGTTGAATAGTTCTTTCAGTTTTACTCATGTTTAACTCCTCCTTGTGCAAAGTTTTCGCTTTCTGTCCAGTAAGAATAATTTTAGTTGGGAGCGGGGACTCCGACTCTTGTCCTTGTACATCTCCAAATCTTTGGGCATGAGCACCATCTATATTTACAGGAGTATAATCATCAGGATTCTTCTTGGCAGTCTGATGCAATATAGTGTGGACAACTTTCTGAACTAAGATTTCACTCCCAAACTCACCTGGAAAGTGCTTGGTAACAAGTTTCATCGCAACGTCATACACATTGCTATTCAAAGATGCATCGCTTTCATACTGGAACCAATACACTGTTTCTCGGACCACTCTTCCACCCCATTCCAAAGTAATAGGAAAAGCTTCTGGTAGATTGTCATACTCTTTCCCATCCCAAAAATGTTTGAATCCACAACCACATTTGCCACCAGTGGACCTGGAATTAGTTCTGTCCCCGTCCAAATACACAATAGACCCATCTCCTCTAACTCTTCGCACAGATGTGCCATGGCACCAATTACAAGCTGTAAGGTTACTCAAGCCGTAGTCTGGTACCAGGACATCTCTCACTGAATCATACGAGCAAACCAAATTGTTCAAGGGAAAGCTATAATTTTTGTCAGGCCTCAGCTGTCCATGAGTACTTTTTGCCAAGTTATACAGTTTCCCTCCCGGAGCCAACCACTCTGGAGGAACATGAAGTTCAGAAAGGGCACCACAGAGCAAACATTTGTGAAGGCGATTATCCATTACTGCTTTTTTAGCAGCTGCTGTGACTTCTTCAGGCTGAACTCCTATCACCCCGGTCCGCCTGTAGAAATACTGATGGACATCAGCCACCAAACTAGGATGGATACCATGCTTGTCCATAAAGACTTCTTCCATAGCAGCAACAAGCCGAAGTAAGTATTTATCCTGCAAACTTCTGTCTCCTCCAATAACGCAACCACCATCCTCCTCAAGTTTGATGTACTTCTTAATGAGGTCCTGAGGCACACCCCATGCTTTAGGAAGCAAATTCATAGGCAGTTTGGGCAAAGCAGCCCCTTTTATGCCTACCAAGGGGATATAATGGTTTCTACCAGAGCTACTCCAAGCGATACAGATTGGTTTGTTCAAATGACCATCTCTGCCGGTGCACTTCTCTGCAGGGATGAGCCCTGGCAGAAAGGTGGCTGAATAATCACCAGAGCTTCTCATGCCACTGAGAGAATCTAACAAAATAATAGGGCGATGAAGCACATTGGCGAGGCCAAATATGTGGATGTTCCGCAGACCCAAGGGAACCCCCTCAGGCGGTACAAACAGAGGGTCACACTCGTTGATAATGTCCTCCCACTCAGCAGCATCAATGAAGTCATGGAACAGCGCTTGATACCGGGCCAAGTGCTGCTGGAAGTGCTGTTTAAGATTCTCTCTCAAGGCATGCCAGAAGAGCTCCCGGCCCACTAGGGCCCGGGACACAGCATGCACCAGGCAGTGCCCGTCCCCGTCCACATGCACGGGAATGAGGCATTCCTGACTTTTATTGGCCCGCTTGATGTCCTCGAGGGTGTCGTGCAAATACAGGAGGCTTCCGGAGCGATCCTTGCCGTAGCCCACCGTGTTGACATGCTCCGGTTCGATGAGGAAGGCCCGGTCACCCAGCAAAGCGCAATCGAATAGCTCGCCCTGGTTCATATCCCGGAGCAACTTAGCCCGGCCAGTCTGTTTGTCCATTCCGTAGCGAGCTAATATGGGCGACAGCAGTTTGCAGTGGTAGTTTGAAAGGCCCATCACCTTTACCAGTTCCGTGTTCTTCTTGGGTGCCCCCGTCACCCCGAGCAGCGCGTTCCGCAGCAGGTTGTGAAGCACTACGTCCGGGTCGGTCACCTCCTCCACCCTCAGCAGCTGTTGCTGCTCGTGCCGCTGTCCGCACTCGGTACACTCGATGCTGACGGAACCGGAGGCCGGGAAGAACAGACGCGCCTGGCACTTCGGATCCGGGCAGCTCCCGGAGAGGATTCTCCGGTCTCTCCGCTTCGAGAGCCCCCCCGGAGTCGCCGCCGCCGCCGCTGCCAGAGACGGCGGAGTCTGCGGAGCCTCTGGGGGAGGCGGCGGCGGCGGCAGCGGAGGCGGCGGCGGCGGCTGAGACATAGCTCTCGGCTCTCGGGTCTCGCTCCGCGTCCCAAGCGACCCTCAAAGGCTCATAGCCCAGACCCCCGCCGGCCCGACTCGGTCTCGTCCAGGCCCAGGGCGAATCACTTTCCTTTCCGTACCGGCTCCTCCTCCTAAGCGAAGGCGGAAGCGCCGGACGTTGTTTCTCTTCTTACTTCTCCACTGCCGTAGCCGTTGCCCCGAACGTAACGGCCACCACCCTACCCCGCACTCACACTCACTCACTCTCGCTCGCTCTCTCTCAGACACACAGACATACACGCCCTCCCCGAGACTGCGCAGGCGCAGCTTTCACTCTGCCCTCTGGGAATTAGAGTCTTTCAGCCTCTCGCCTGGCCATCAAGTACTAGGAGCTTGGTTCCACAAAGAACTACAAGTACCGTGAGGCAAAGCGGTTCGGTGCCCGCAGAGAGGAGGAAGAGGAAAGTAATAGGAATGGGGGCAGACCGGAAGAGACTCACTCACGTTGCCTTCCGGAAGTTGTAGTTCTAGCTCAATCTCTTTTGTCGTCGTCCCCATTCTAAGGCCCAAGCAAAATGAGTATGAGAGACCACATTTCCTAGGATGCCCTGCGGTGCGACCGAGCTCACTTCCCCCTCAGGCGGAGGGAAGGATGCAGGGAAGCTTGGTTAAAAACAGAGTTAAAGGGAATGGGTGTCGGAAGCAGAGGGCCTGAAGTTCACGACTCCTAGAAGGGGAGGGGAATGAAAGGCTCTCAGTGAAGAAGGTACAGTAAATAAATGTCCAGCGACATGGCGGGCTGGGAAGTTGAGTGAAATGGTCTAATCAAGGCTGGAGGTCATAAGAGAAAAAGGCGGAGAATAGTGAATTGATTCTCGGAGTGTTACCTAATTTTTTTTTTTCTGTCACACTCTTTTCTTCTCATTCCCGCCTCTATTACAAGCCGCTGAGGCTGTTGAGTCCCCTTTTCTGCCTTCCCTCCCCCTCATTGGGAAGCACAGGCGCCATTTGTTTTCTCGTTCCATGTACGTCTGTGCAGTTTACAGTGCAAATAAAAATAACTTGGATGTGTACAGAATTTAAGTACATATCCAAACTCTTTTAAGTAGTTTTGTTTGCTCCTTACTCTCAGAGAGTAATAACGGCTATCATTTATTACGTTCTTGGTATATGTTTGTCATAGCATTTACATACACGATAACATTTGATCTTCATAAAGTTATAATAACCTTGCTAGGAAACACTTCCGAAAAGGAAATGATTTGCTCAAGTTCAGGAGCTCTCAGACCTTGGTCTGTACCCATTTTACAGACAAGGGACATAGGCAGGAAAGGTTAGGCCAGTCTTGTACAAAATAGTAACTAACTTTTAGTCGATTATGGCTTTATAGTTTACATAACATGATCACACAGATCATCCCACCCACACTCCTGTAACTCCTCTACCAGGTATTGTTGACTCCATTTACAGAAACAGACTAGAAGGAATTAAGTTACTTGTCCAAAGTCAAATCACCAGGATCTCTCAGATCCAGAGAGTGCTTTTTTTTTTTTTTACTTTATTTTAGTTTACAATACTGTATTGGTTTTGCCATACATCAACATGAATCTGCCACGGGTGTACAGGAGTTCCCA
The DNA here is from genome assembly GCA_006410875.1 of Neotragus pygmaeus. NCBI lineage: Eukaryota > Metazoa > Chordata > Mammalia > Artiodactyla > Bovidae > Neotragus > Neotragus pygmaeus. The sequence continues at coordinate 1,662,891 of SJYV01048237.1, read as the reverse complement.
ATCCTGAACCCCCCTCCACTTCTTATAAGAGAAAAAAGAAACTTTTAAGCCCAGACCTTTTGTTAGGCCTCAGGCTCTCCTCTTAGCGACTCAAGGGGCTGTAAGGATGTTTACTGTGTGCTAGGAAACTGTCTCCTCATGCAAAACACATTCATATATTAATTGAAAGCTAGTATTTTTTTTGAATATTGTACAGTCAGCCCCTTTCCCTTATCATTCTGGAAACTCTTGCTTTCTGAAACCTTAGATAAGTGCACCACCTCAAAACTTCTGAAACATTTGGCACAAAGTAGATACATCAGTACAGTCCATGACCCCATTCACGTTTTCTGTAGCTGCCAAGGCTATATTTACCACATTAGGTTTTTCTGAATAAATAAAATTTGATGCTCTGAAATGAATTGTCTATAAACTAGACATTCCTAAAAGGTATTAGTACTGACTTTCACTAATTATTATCTACATTTTCTTCTAAAGAAGTGCATTTTAGAAATCCTTTAAATGTTAATTATTTTCTTGCTCAATTCTACCTGGCCTGTGCAAAAATAATGGTATCTCTGTATAAGAGAAATAATGTTACTTAACTTGAAGGGGATAATCTTCAATAAAGTTTTTCTTAATTGATTCATGCAGGAAACTGTTTCTATTTTAACAGTAGTTTGGTGGTACACTACACAAAAGGTCTTGGAACTGATTTTTAGTTCTAAGGTGAGAAATTAGATATGCCTTTAAATGCAAATTATTTTCTACTGTGACAGAGAAGTTACATCTGTGGTGAAATTATATTTTTCTTATGACCAATGCTGAAGCTCCAATACTTGGACCACCTGATACAAAGAGACAGCTCATTAGAAAAGACCCTGATGCCAGGAAAGATTGAGGGCAAGAGGAAAAGAGGACAACAGAGGATGAGATGGTTGGATATTATCACTGACTCAATGGATGTGAGTTTGAGCAAACTTCAGGAGATAGTGGAGGCCAGGGAAGCCTGGCCTGCTGCAGTTCATGGGGTCACAAGGAGTCGGACATGACTTAGCAACTAAACAGCAACAACATGATGAAAGCTTAGGTGAAGAAGAAATAATGCCAGTGTGCAGTTCTAACATTGTCGTGTACTTTCATGTCAGCATCGCCAAGTCACATTTTCCTTGTTGATACGAATAGTGAAATGAAATTTTTAAAAATTGCATCTGAATATTTCATTCTAAATTGTGCCTTCACAAAATTACTTCTTTCCTACTGAAGACTGGCTTGTCAATCATAATCCATTTGACTGGTCCAGAGTTTCTTTATCCATATGGAACCTAGGTTAGTTAGAAACAAACTTCCAAAACTAAATTTGATATCTAAACCCATTTGTTACCATAGTTATCCTAAGTTTAAGGGTTATAATTTTGAAAGAAAAAAATAGAAATACCCTGGATTAAAGCATAGTTAATGGGAGGGAGAGGAGGTAAATTTTCAAGCAATTCTAAAATGAGATCATTTAACCTGAAAGTCATTTATTTAATGAATCTATAGATGCAAAGTTCAGAAGGTAAGAAAGCTAACAAATATTAAAATTATTATATGTTTTGTATTATATTAACCAGGCCAAATCCAATATGTGAATTCTTTACAGGCATGGATACCTATAAAGTAAGAAGATTGTTAGGACAAAATATAAAATCATAGGAGTTCAGAAAGCCCCTAACCTACTTATATGCAGGCAATACACGTGTGTCCTTCCACTTCCCCTAATGCCATGATCTTAATTGTGTAATAACCTGCTTTGTAGGATGCATAATAGTTCTTATTCTTGCCTCAGTATTCCAGATGGGAAAAATGAGCTGGGCACCTAATGTTAGCTGTTCTAATACCCACCTCTTCTACCAACATCATCCCAGCATCACTTATATCTGAATTGTCAAAATTAAAACTGAAACTCTCTTTTTTTTTTTCCTTTTCATAATTTCTAGTATGGCTCATCTAAACTTTCTGTATTGCTTTTTAACAAACCTGGTAAATGTAAGGAGCAAGAGGCCTCCATTTGACAATGGAACAATCATCATTGTTCGTTCTCTTTTATGTGGAAAAAAGAAGGAAAGCATAACTTTGGGAATGATTAGAAGTGGGCCTCATGTTTTTGCCTATGAAAGGTACATCTCTACTGAGAATTGACTATGTCACTTCAGATACCTACCCTGGACATTGACAAGCTTTGGTTGAAGTCTGGGGTGGATGTGAGAGGGACTTAATTAATGAAGTAAGTATTATAGGAACTTAAATGGAGAAGATTGCATAAATTAATCCCTGTCCCAAAGAAACATCCCAAAGGAACTCAAAGTCTAATAGAATGAATGTTATTGTTTAATTGCTAAGTTGTGTCTAACTCTTTGTTATCCCATGGACTGTAGCCCACCAGGATCCTCTGTCCATGGGACTTCCTAGGCAAGAATACTGGAGTGGGTTGCCATTTCCTTCTCCAGAGGATCTTCCAGGCCCCAGGATCAAACCACATCTCCTGTAGTGGCAGGTGAATTCTTTACTGCTGAGCCATAGGCTTCCCCAATAGAATGAATTGTTGTTCAGCTGCTAAATCATATCCGACTCTTCGTAACCCCATGAACTGCAGTATGCCAGGCTTCCCTGCCCTTCACCATCTTCCAGAGTTTGCTCAAACTTGTCCATTGAGAATAAGCAGGCTAAACTAAATTGTTTATAAATACAAGCAAAATAAAGAATATAATCAAAATAGTATAACTGATTTACTTTGCTATATGGCAAATTGGCACAATATTGCAAATCAATTATATTTCAAAAAAAAAACAAGTGCTATGAAAAATTTACTGAGGACTTATTATAGGGCAGACGTTTTAAGTATATTATCTTAATCTTTCAAATAGTCCTATGAAGTAAGTAAGGTTGTCTTTATTATACAGATGAGAAGATTTAAAGCTGAGATGTTAACATTATTTTCATTATTTCCACCCAGCTAGCAATTAGCAGAGCTGGGCTTCAAATCAAGGTTTTCTTCCTTGTTCAGCACTCAGTCTTTCCACTGCATCATAGCTGCTTAGTGACTTGAGAGAGAATTCGCCAAGACATGAGAGTGCAAATGGTGGCCAGGAGCCAAACTTGGCTTAGATGTGTTTTTGTTCAGCCAGAGGCAGTTTAACTTTGCAAAATATGTGGACATGTTTGGGCAGTGGCCAGCACTTGACTCTTTAAGGTCATGCACCAGGCCCTCTTGAGACGAATTACCTGCCTGGCTCCAGGAAGCATTTGCATTTTTTATCACTGGGCAGTCACTGAGGATCTGGAGAAGCAGTAGCTCTCAAGAGGCTCACAAAGAAGGTATGTCCAAGGGTAGACATTGTACACAAGAGCTGCAGAGTATTTGAGGAAGAGTGATTGGCAGTACTTATCATTATGTGAACATGAGAGAGGTCAAACATAGAGCCACACATTATGCCTTAGCACAGTCATTCTCAAACTTTTAGCGAGCTTCAGAATAGAATATAAAGCTAACATATGAATTGCTGAGCTCTACTCCAGAATGAATACATCTGGGCTGGAGCTTGAGAATTTACGTTTCTAGCAAGTTCTCTGGTACTGCTGATGCTACTCCAAGATCACACTTGGAAAAATCACTGCTTACCTGACTGCAGGGCACGTTGAGGGAAGATTTCAAAGCCAAGATTTTGTGTCTTAGTTTCTATTGTTTTCAGTCCAAAAAGAATCACTTGACATAGAATGTCTAGAAAATAAGTAAAAAAGAAGAAAATTACAGGGAACTCTATGTAATGCATTGTGGGGGACCTGAATGGGAAGGAAGTCCAAAAGAGAAAGGATGAATATGTATTTCTGATTCATTTTGCTGTACGGTAGAAACTAACACAACATTGTAAAGCAAGTCTGCTGCAATAAAAATTAATGTTTAAAGGAAGAAAATTAAGTCTGTTATCAATTAGACTTCTCAGTTGTTAACATTTTTGATGGACTGTTCAAGTCCTTTATTTCTTAAAAAAAAAAAAGATGGAGGGAGGATATCCTTTTTTAAGAAGCCAAAATTGTATCGTTCTCAGCCTTATCATAATAGCTATTAACACAGTGTCTACTGTGCACCAGGCTCTCCACATTCATTTAGCTAATCCTTACGGCATCCTTAGAGCCAGGTACTATTATCTTTTTTATATTACAGATGAAGAAACAGAGGCACAGAGAAGTTAAGTAACTTGCTCAATGTCTCATTGCTAGTAAGTGCCATGAAAGTTAAAGTGTTAGTTGCTCAGTCATGTCCGACTGTTTGTTACCCCACAGACTAGCCCACCAGGCTCCTCTGTCTATGGGATTCTCCAGGCAAGAATAATGGAGTGGATAGTCATTCCCTTCTTCAGGAGATCTTCCCAAACGAGGGATCAAACCTGGGTCTCCCACATTGCAGGTGGATTCTTTACGGTCTGAGCCTCCAGGGAAGCCCAATAAGTGGCATAATTAAGATTAAAACCCAAGTAGTCTAGCTCCAGAGTACACTCAGCTGTTGTCCTATACTGACCCTTAGGCTGTTCTGACCATTGTGTTATATATACTACCACGCACACAGTTCTTAACCTGTATTCATTCATGTCATGAACAATCTTGATAACATTAAATATTCTTGTCCAACATTTAAAATGAACACCTCCTTTTAAAAAAAAATTTCAAGCTTTCAAAGAAAGCTTGAAAAATAATATAAAAACCACTACTAGGTTTAACAAATGTTTCTATTGCAGAATATTTGCATCCGAATACTCCCTTCCAAAACACACACACACACACAGACATAGACTTAGTAAGACTATGATTTTGAGGTTTGATTTTACTTAAGATTGTGCCTTAGAAATTATAAGGGAAATCATTCCCCTTCATAAAAATCAGACATCCCTTAAACTTTGTAATGGAGGAAGGATTTCTGTGTAGTGAGCAACTCCACTGTTACTGTTAACCATTATCAGAGCCCAACCATACCATTCCCCTTAAGCACCCTAGGCCAAACATGGGTTTATTGACTACTTATAAGAAAGGTAATAAACACAGTAACATACAGTGATGGGAAATGTACGGCTTACTCAGCTTACAGGCTGCTTGGCCTGCCTCTATGTGGTAAAGGTCACATTCCACCAGGGTTTCAACTCAGTATTGCCCAATAGAACTGTCTGCAGTAATGGAAAAGTCCCTACCCGTCCTGTCCAATATGGCAGCCACTAGCCACATGTAGCTATTAGGTACTCGAAACAAGGCTAGTGCAACTGAGGTGCTGAATTGTTCATTTAATTCGATTTACGTTAAATTCGCCACATTCGGATAGTGGCTGCCATATTGGGCAGCCCAGATCTAGGTCCTTAAAGCCCACACTAAAAATAATGAGTTTCCCAAGGCTAGTGAGTTCCTGGCTCTGATGGGGGGTCAGGAGATGAGCCCTGACTGCAAAAGAGAACAAGGGAACTTTGGGGGATACTGTAAATAGTCTTCATCTTAATTATGGTAATGGTGGCGTGGATATATACATTAGCCAAAACTCATCTGATTGTGCCCTTGACATGGGGACATTTTGTTGTATGTAAATTATACCTCAGTAAAATTTATTTTTAGAAGGGGGGAAAAAAAAAGATTTTCTGAGACAGGAGTTCTACCGCTTGTCTATCTCAAACATGCCTTCTGCAATCCCTGTTCTTTCTCCAACAGCCCCCAAAGTCATTCAGTTCAGTTCAGTTCAGTCGCTCAGTCATGTCCGACTCTTTGCGACCCCATGAATCACAGCATGCCAGGCCTCCCTGTTCATCATAATAAGACCATGTGTGATCTGACCCCTCGCTACTTCTCTGACGTCATTTCCCTGGCTTGTGATTCAGCCACACCAGCCTTTTTTGTTGTTGTTTAGTCACTAAGTCATGTCTGACTCATTTGTGACCCCATGGACTGTAACCTGCCAGGCTCCTCTACCCATGGGATTTCCCAGGCAAAAATACTGGAGTGGGTTGCCATTTCATTCTCCAGGGGATCTTCCCAACCCAGGGATCGAACCTGTGTCTCCTGCGTTGGCAGGCAGATTCTTCACCACTGAGCCACCCGGGAAGCCCAACCGGCCATCTTAATGGTCCTCAAACACTCCAAGTGCATTCCTGTCTCAAGGCTTTTGCATTTGCTCTTCTTTTAAACCTTCCCAGACAGTATTCATTTAGGTATCTGCTCAAATGTCAGCTCCAAAAAGATGCCGTTCATGCCACCTCTCTTCAACAGCACTTCTGTCCTTGTCACTGTCCATTTCATTATCCCTTGCACTTTCTTTACAGCATGAAGCACTATCTGAAATTATATAATTACTTGTCTATTGTCCTCCTTCCCCATCAGACTGTAAGGCTGTTCATAAGGGCCAGCAGTTTGTTGATTGTTGGATTCCCAGTACCAGGCACACAGTAGCCTCAATAAATACTGTTGAATGAATGAATGGTTATCATCCATGGCACTTTCTCAGCCTGAGATCCAAGTGTATGTTCATAGAAAACCCACAAATTCTCTACAAAATTAAAAAAAAACCTGTTTATCATTTCGATACTAATCTAAGTAATATTATGATTTTTCTAGATGAGCACCTCAAAACATGAAATTTCGAGTGCTGAGTTCACACGGACTGTTTTATTCGGATCCGATGAACCCCGAAGGACATCCTGACAAAGTGTGTGAATACAGATTTCATGTAATTTTGAAAGTTGAGTCATCACATGTCACTGGGAAACCTCAACAAAAGAACCAGCACGTTAACTGTCAGTGCCAAATTCCAGTTAGAAGCAGGAATTGCACAAAACACACAAACATGTGCTTGTATTCACAACGACTTTACCTGTGAGTGAACTAGTTAAACACTAGAAATTGCTTTTTGGTTCCCAGCAATAATTAAATTGTGTTGTGTAGTCTCTTAATTGTGCCCAACTCTGTGTGATCCCGTGGACTGTAGCGCTCCAGGCTCCTCTATCCATGGGATTTCCCAGGCAAGAATACTGGAGTGGGTTGCCATTTCTTTCTCCAGGGGCTGTTTCTAACCCAGGGATCTAACCCTTGAGATCCTACATTGTCAGACAGATTCTTTACCACTGCATCAACTGGGAAACCCTAATAATTAGATTAAAGATTACAAACACTCAAAAATACTAACCCTATCTTATAGTGAGTAAGACTGCTTTACAGAGTTATTAAGTGATACTCAAGTAAAATTGACATTCCAGGATTTTGTAGTACCAGAATTCTTATGAAAATATGAAATCTGATTATCTTGCACTAGCAGCAAAAATCTTAGAGAAGTTATTAATGTTTTGTGCAAACAGGTATCATTTACTGCCATTATTAAACATATAGAGACACATAATGTAGATCATAAGTTGAGTCTTATATTCACAAACCGAACATTTTACAATTTTCATTGACATTAATTTTAAATGGATGGACCGAGTAACCATTGTCCTTGGGGCAGGAGAATGCTCATCACTGTGGTTATATTACAGTTTCCTCTTCCTTCTTTTTCTTTTCCCTCAATTTAGAACCTGAAGGGTAAAAGAAAATTCAAGAATGTACTAAAAGAAAAACGTGTATCTCCATTCCGGGAACAATTTTGAGTTTTTCTAGAATGGTCAGACCTCTCTCTGAACCTTCTCGTTCTATGCCCTAAACACAGTCGTGCTGTTCATGAACAAAAAGTTAGAACAAGAAGTATTTGACACAGTTTTCATGTGTATAGTTTCATAAGACATATTTTAAAAGACAAGGGAAGAGCCAAAGTATAAGGCAATACACATTTTTAGCCCTATGAATCATGTATGTAAATTCATAATATTCCAAGATATAAATGCATCATAATGGTGATGGGCAAGAAGTTAAATCCAAGGCAGTCTACAGGAGGGGGCTTTTACGCCAGTGAGCAGCAGTATATTGAAGAAATTACACACATGTCCTAAATTAAAGCATTGGCACTAGATGTCAGCAAATCTCAACGTGGAGAGAGTGATTAAGTGGATAGCATATCCCTGACAAGGACACCTCAGCCAGCATTTTCCCATTTTCCCATTTATTTTCAAATAGCTTGGCATTTGCTAAGGTGTGCTCCCCAAATTCTATGGCTATTAATAGGTATTGTCCAGGGAAGGATTCTACAGTCAGATACGTTGAGGAAACTAAGTCTTCTTTTTTCTGCTGAAGAACTTCTCAGACCCTTTCTAAGCTGATGACAACGTTACTCTTTCCAGAGAGCAGTGCTGACAGCTCCGAATGCCTAGGGAGAGGAAGGGCTTAGTGACCAGAGTCTGCTGGCAGCCCAAGATCCTAAGTTACACTTACTTTCTTTGCACAGTTTTGTTTACTTTTTTTGGTTTGTTTTCTTTAGAGTGTATATTTCAAGGGTGATTTGGGGATGGTGAAAGAAGTAATGGCCTAAGCACCTAGACCCTATTATTGACATGGAGCATTTCTACACTTCTTTGGCTGCAAAACCATTTTGAATCTGTGTCAGAGGCACACTCTTTAGGAAAAACCAACACAGACAAAGTTTGCCTCTCATTATGGTCTACCTTTATCTGGGTGCTTGAAAAAGAGTAAACTGCTTGCCCATATTTTCTGCTAGGATATGGAGGCTTTTTCCATTTAACGTTATACTCTAGTTAATATGTGGTTTTGTATAAGATGTGGGCAAAAGATTAACCTTATTTTGTTTATCTCCTTATTTTATATTACAGAATACCAGTTGTCCCCAAACCTTGCATTAAGTGTGTTTTTGGTTTTGTTTTCAGGTCCAGAATCCTTCAGATCTACTTAGCAATAAGTTCAATATGTAAAATAGTTAAATGTGGATGAAATGAGGAAGGATGAGAGTTATTCCAGGCGGCAACACTCCCTATACCTGTTCCCACCCTCCCTATCTGGGAGGCTCCAGGGAGTATTTTGAACGTCATTGGAGTAATTCATCCCCTCATAAATGACTTTAAAACACCATGTCTGTAATATGCTACATTAAAATTTCTACCCATTTCATTTTTCTCTATTTTACTGCCAATTTCATACTTTTAATTAATTTAGAACCCAAGAGGTTTATAATATAACAAAGGAAGAGATTGAAACATCTAATAGATGAGTAAAATAACAGTATGATTTGGGGGGGCTACAACATTAGCATATTTCTTTTTAAAATATATTTACTATTGGCAAAAGTTAACTAGATACCTTCAACATAGAGAAGACTAACTTGGTAAAACTATATATTGCTCGATAATGTGATAATGTATGTCACAAGTTTACAGGGTTGACATTCTTTGTTCTACCACATCACTTACAGAATTTAATCCTAAAGAAATTACTGTATAGGAAAATTTTGTTATTGTTTATATTACAGATATATTGAAAACGGTCCAAATGTTTAACAATGTGGGACTGGTTGAATGAATCCTGGGACAGCCTTGAGACAGGATACTCTTCAGCCATTACAGTGACGTAAAAATAAAAGAATTTTATTGCTTACTGGTGATACATATGGCCCTGTACCAAGCACCTTAATCATACTGTCTCACTTAAGCCTAACAATATCCTTAGATGATAGGTATTAGCATTCCCATTTACAGATGAGAAAACACAGAAGTTCGAACAGCTAGTAAAGTAGTGTTGCTGGAATTCAATCTCTGTCTGCTGTTAACTCTCATTCTTAATCAGTGTCCTAATGATGGGGGAGAACACTCACGTTTTACTTATAAGTTACAGTTTCAATGCAGTATAACTGACCTTAAACAACAAACAAAAAAACCACACCCTCCTATATGCAACTCCTTCTTCCTATCTTTGGAAGTTACTTATCCTTAGTATTGTCCCCCTCATCCCACCCCCATTCCCCTTCCCCCAGTGAATCTACCTTTGTGGATGTATGCGAAGTTGCTTCATCCATCTCCGACTCTTTATGACCCCGTGGACTGTAGCCCACCAGGTTCCTCTGTCCATGGGATTCTCCAGGCAGGAGTACTGGAGTGAGTTGCCATTTCCTCCTGCAGGGGGATCTTCCTGACTCAGGGATCTAACCCCAGCCTCCTGCTTCTCCTGCATTGCAGGCAGACTGTTTACCGCTAAGCTACCTTGTGTTAGGGGGCTTCCCAGGTGGCAGTAGTGGTAAAGAAACCGCCTGCCAATGCAGGAGATGTAGAGACTCATGTTTCATCCCTGAGTCAGGAAGATCCCCTGAAGACAGGAATGGCAACCCACTCCAGTATTCTTGCCTAGAGAATCCCATGGAGAGAGGAGCCTGGTGGGCTACAGTCCATGGGGTCACAAAGTCGGACACGACTGAAATGACTTAGCATGCGTGCACACACCATGTGCTGGGCTTCAAATGCCCACTGAAGCCCAAGAGGACAAAGAGGACAGGAAGAAAAAGCTCTTCCCCAGAGACTTCTGGAGCATTCTCTGCTCTAACCAGGAAGGTCTGGAGCAATGCCCTTTGTCCTAGAGGAGGTACTTTCACTTACTCATCTGTCCAGCATGACTCATGCCCAAGAGTGTGGAGTAAATGAAATTTTACAGTATTTATGTTTTTGTGACTTCGATAAACGTGGCAGTGTGGAAAGAGCATGCATGGACTTTGGAGTCAGACAGACCTGAGGTGAACTCCTGGCTTTGACACTTAGTAGTTGTGCAACTTGGGGCTAGTTAATAACTTCTCTGGGCAACCTCATGTGTAAAACAGGAATAATGAAGTCTGCTTCACAGAACTGGGTATGAACATGCAATGAGCCAGCAAAAATGAAAGTGAGCCCTGTAGCCACTGGCACACATAGACACTTGGACCTTTCCTTCTGCTCTCAGATTGTGGTTTGCGGGCGAGCATCTGCCGAGTCTTGTGCTTATTTTTACACTTTTCTACTATATAAATACAGTGCTTTGTTTACAGAAAGTGAAAGTGAAGTCACTCAGTCGTGTCCGACTCTTTGCAACCCCGTGGACTGTAGCCCATCAGGTTCCTCCGTCCATGGGATTCTCCAAGCGTCCTATAAATACCAGCTGAACAATGTTGGCATACATGAGCAGAAACTAAATCATGGGTAGATAGATTTTAGGTGTGGGTTTTTTTAAAAAAATACTTATTTATTAATATTTATTTGGCTGCATCGGAACTTAGTTAGGGCATGCAAGGTCTTAGTGGTGGCCCATGGGCTTAGTGGCCCTGCAGCATGTAGGATCTTACTTCTCCAGGGATCTAACCCGCATCCCCTGCCTTGGGGCTTCCCTGGTGGCTCAGATGGTGAAGAATCTGCCTGCAATGTGGGAGACCTGGGTTCAATCCCTGGGTCAGGAAGATCCCCTGGAGAAGAGAATAGCAGCCCACTCCAGTATTCTTGCCTGGAGAATCCCATGGGCAGAGGAGCCTGGTGTGCCATGGCTTTTACCGTCCACAGGGTGGCAAAGAGTCAGACACAACTGAGTGACTGAAACTTTCACTTTCTTAACCGTTGGACCACCAGAGGACTCCCCTAGGTGTGTTTAAATATTTAATAAGTGTTTATCCTATCATAGAGAAAATCTGCCAACTGGAGATAAATGGGATGTGGAGTCAGGGCCTAAGCGTCAGCTAGATGGTTTCTTGCACGAAGCCACCAACTCCAAAGGGGAATGGGAATCAAGCTCTGGGTTCTAGACTCACAGAGCCCCTAAGAGCGCCATGTTTCATTGGCTCAAAGGTAGCCTTCTGTGCGTAGATGACAGTCTGCCCTGGCCTATCAGTGTCTCTTCTGACATGAGGGTTTCCTCTTATAAACAATCTGCTATGCCCAGTTTAAATGTTTTCTTTTTATCTTTTAATTATAAATTCATGAAAGAAAGATATCATGTGAAACTCCTTTACCCATAAACTGACATTGCAATGCTTGCTATAACTTAAAAAAATTTTTAACTTAATTTCAGACTTTTAGAAAAGCCAGAAGAACATTACAAAGAATTCCCATGCACCCTTCACAATTTCCCAAGTGTTAATGTCTACCACATTTGCTTATCCTTGTCTTTCTGTTAGATAGGCAGTTGTTTTTTTTTTCCTGAGCCACTTAAGATAAATTTCCCTCCCTCCCTCTTTTTCCTTCCTTGTGTGTGCGATAGTCACTCGGTAATGTCCAACTCTTGGCAACCCCATGAACTGGGGCCCTCCAAGTTCTCTGTCCATGGAATTCTCCAAGCAAGATACTGAAGTGGGTTGCCATTTTCTTCTCCAGGGGATCTTCTTCCCAACTCAAGGATTGAACTCAGGTCTCCTGTATTGCAAGCAGATTCTTTACCATCTGATCCACCAGGGAAGCTCTCCTTCCTTGCTTGCTTTCTCTCAAATAAAACATTTAGGTAGAGCTGAGCTCCCCATTCCTCACCCAGACCCTTTCCTCCCTCCTTGCCTTCCCTCACCTCAGCTTGCGTGTTTCTGTCCTTTTGCTATGTATGATTAGACTTAGAGATGAATTTTTGTTATTTTGAGACTTGTTTTGTAATCCAGAACTTGATCACTTTTATGAATGTTCTATGTAACCCAAGAATTCTTCAAATGATCCAATAGCTGTAAACCACTTACAACAGTGGTTAGCACAGCATAAGCACCATAAAGTGTTAAATTTTTAATAAATAGCCATTTGGTTGCACAGTTAAATTAAAGCCCACTAGCTCATATTTTTATTATTGAAGTATAATTGATTTATATCATATTAGTTTCAGGTGTATAACATAGTGATTCAATGTTTGTATGGATTATACTCCATTTAAAGTTACTGTAAAATATTGGCTATATTCCCTGTGGTGTACACTATTTCCTTGGAGCTGATGTACTTTATACTTAATAGTTTGTACCTCTTAATCCCCTACCCCTATCTTGCCCCTCTGGCTCATATTTTTTAACTGTCTTTGTTCAAATTGTATGTGTACAAGCTGTCAATTTTTAGAGAAGTGGGTTGAAATCTCCCTGTGATTTTAGAGCTGTGCATCTTTGCCTGTATTCTTCCAACTCTTCCTCCTTGGCACAGAAGTGAGAGCTTCTAGTCATTGCCCGAATCCCAGCCCCTGATCCCTCCCGTTAGTGAGGGCTGTGCTTCAGTGCACAGCAGAGACCTAGGATGAAGTTAGGACACCGGCTGAACAGCAGAGATATCACAGGGAAATGTAAGTCCATGAATTCAAACACGCCAGGAACCAGAGTGGCATCATCTCCCCCGCGCAAGGTTTACTCTGCAACCAACTCATCACTTGCTCTACTCTGATATTTTTCCTTTCAAATTCCCCCTGCTCCCTCAACCCTAATTCCTCCAAACTTTCAGTTAACTTTTCAGATGATACTCACCATACTCCCTTTTCCCAAAATTCCAACTCTAAATTTCAAGATTCGTATGATACTACAGGACTAGAAGCTTAGTAAAAATGATTCTTAGCTAATTCAACAAAAATGGAATGTCATTGGCTATACAGTGGTAAGCAGAATACACATGGAGAAGAGTAGGGTAAAGAGACAAAACTACAAACCCTAAGCAATTGTGAAAAATGATAAAAGAGGAAAGAACTGTTTCCATTAGGGAGAAAACAATGGGTTGGGGAGGATGTTCCAAGACGAACGACGAGCTCAGGGAAGGTCATGGGCCAGGACAGATCTCGGCCATTGGAGGGCTGACGGAAGCCAATGGGGCAGGAATATAGTGAGTGCAGGTGAGTGGCCCAGAGGAGGCAGGAGAGACACACAGGGACTAGCTCACATGGGCCTAGTGAGTCATGAGCATTTGATTTCACTCCAGGAACTGGAATCCACTGAAGGGTTTCAGCAGAGAATGAGATGCCTGTATTTACAGTTTTAAATATAACTCCAGCTGGTAGGTGAAGAGTGAGTAGAGAAAGTCAGACATGGACGCAGGGGTATCATTCAGGGCATCTTTGACAAAGGAAAGTTTTTGTGACCTCAGATTATTTTCCCCTCTTGTCAGAGAGTTTAAAAACCACAATGGCAAATAAAACAGACTTACAGTAACTTCATCTATAAAGAACTGTTTATGCAGTTTGCAAATAACTATCATAGACTCTTCACAGGTCTGGAAGGTTGAGATTGATAACCAAAACTCCCTTCCCCACTTTAAAGTTTAGAGGTTTTTTTAAAAAAAACATTTTATTTTGAAAAATTTAAACTTCATGAAAAGGAAGAGTATAATAAATTCCCATTACCTTGGGAATTAATCAATGAATATTAAGTTTGCTGACATTTACTTCATCTGTCACTTTTTTCATCCTTTGTTGAAGTAATTAAAGTGAGTGAAGTGAAGTCACTTAGTTGTGTCCGACTCTTTGCGACCCCATGGACTGTAGCCCACCAGGCTCCTCAGTCCATGGAATTTTCCAGACAAGAGCACTGGAGTGGGTTGCCATTTCCTTCTCCATTAAAAGTAATTAAAAGCAAATCCCAGATACGTAATTTTATCCCTTCACATATCTTCTGTAGCTCTGAAATATAAACATTTCCCACATACCACAAAGCATAAAATATAAAAATTTACTGCTAACATCTAGTATCAATTCTATTAATATAACCAGATTTCTCTGTGTCTCAAAAATGTCTTTTCATAGTTGGTCCACACCATGTATTTGGATCTCAGATCTTTTGTCTCTTTTAATCCAGGGCATTGCTTTTTTTCTCCCTCCTTTTTTCTTTTCTCCTTTTTAAAAATTTATGTCATTGACTTGTAGAAACTGGATTAGTTGTCCTATAAAATGTCTAAATATTTCATAATAAAAACTTAAAAGTAAAAATAAGAACAAACTGTGGAGTTTGAACCTTTCAACTTCCAATAAGTTAGCCCATCTCTCTGGAACGTTCTTTGAAGTGTTTGGCATACAGTCCAGTCCAGTGAACCATAAACACTCACCACGCTTGGCAGACATACACAGGCTGTTAAACAAGAGAGCTTGTGCTGAATGTTTTAATTTTATCATTCAGCCTTCTCAGGTTCTTGACCTGTTTCCTCACTGTGATTTGTCTCCTGTTACTAAATTAACAGCATCTGAAACATAGAACGGTTTCTGAAGCACTTAAAAACAATTAAGGCTTGTTGGCTAACTTCAGTCTTCTCTACTTCAGACGTTAGAAAATTAAAAATAGTTAACTGAAGGTAGCATCCTGCCGGCACGCTAAGTCGTTTCAGCCGTGTCCGACTCTTTGTGACCCCATGGACCGTAGCCCACCAGGCACCTCTGTCCATGGGATTCTTCAGGCAAGAATACTGAAGCGGGATGCCATGCCCTCCTCCAGGGGATTTTCCCAGCCCGGGTATTGAACCCGCCTCTCTTACGTCTCCTGCAAGGCAGGTGGGTTCTTTGCCACTAGCGCCACCTGCGGGGCAGGTAGCCTCACTGAAAACCACATTTGGTTCCAATTTAAGAATGCACAGAAAAAGCAGCGACGAAACAATGCATGTTTTCTTCACCTCAGTGTCAACTTCACCTTTGATTTCTTTGCTATAATTAGCTTCTGTTGCCAATGATGCCAAGAACTTACCTGCAGTAACTAGAATTAGATCACTGGTTCTTTTGGCTTTGTTGTGTCAACAGGTACATGAATGTTGTCAATTTTAAAGGATTTTTTAAAAATATCCACCTTATGCTAATCATTTTGAATCATTTAGTAGTTTGAAGATTCAAAGAAAAGCTACAATTCCAAACTGAGCATAAATCTTGTATTTTAGAAAACGATTTGATATCATTTCACTTCTGTAAAACAAAGGTAATCTCTTCATTGAACCTGTCTCACATATTCTGGACTTAATCCTGGCCCTACCACCAGTACATGCTAGAGAAAACTTGTAACATAGTTTTCTCATGTAAAAGGAACACACCCTACTTAATTTATAGGGACAGAGTCGGACACGACTGAAGCAACTCAGCAGCAGCAGCAGCAGGGATAATAAGTGAAACAGAGTTTAAAGTGTAACTTGGGTAATTTTGGGTGTGTCTTTTAAATCTTAAAATATTAGGCCTTAAATTAGGAGCCATTTGACAAGGGTACATATTAGTTTTTTGGGGGGAGGTACTTTTTTTGCCTGTACCATGCGGCATGAGGATCCTAGTTCCCAAACCACGGGTTGAAACCCACAACCCCCTGGGGTGGAGGTATGGAGTTGTAACCCCTGGACCACCAAGAAAGTCCCTATATTAGTTATTTTAACATGAAAGAGAGTTGGGAATCAGGATCGTTGAAGCCTCAACCAGACAGCTACTGTGGCTTCTGCTGCCCTCTCTTGATCCATATATGAGATATGTGTGCAGAGAACCAGGCTGGAGCCTTGACATACTATCGGGGATGAATTGAGTGGGCAGTGGATGGTCTTTCTCACAGTCCACTGATCATTAGTCCCTCTTTTCTTTGTGCTCCTATAGCTCTTTGGATTGATCATATCCTACCTTGTTTATACTTACTGTCTACAAATATATACCCTCCACTGAAATATAAGTATCTTAAGAGCAGGGATCATAGCTGTCTTTTTAGTAAGACCTCAGTAAATGTTTATTTAATTAAATTGGCCTTCTAATGGTAGAAAATGTTGATGCTTCCTCATCCTGCAGTTCAACTAGTTGTAAAGTAGCAAAAGCAACTTAAACCAAACCCAACTACACTAACAATGAGATTAACATTGACAGATAATATTCTAGGAGTTATAATGGACCAATTGTTGAACCAATTGTTGTCATCCATTTATTTAGCAAATGTTTATTGAGACCTTGATGTATACATCAAGTGTCTGGGAATGATTTTTTATAATAATAAAAGAACAATAGGAGTTATAAGTCACAAGAGTCCTAAAGGGAAGTAGTTTACAGTGCTGTATGTAATTACAGTAATTTATTGAATAGCAGCTATATGCCAGGAGCTATACTAATTGTTTTTCTTACTGTAGATAATTGAATCTTCACAAGAGTCCACTTTACTGATGAGGAAACAAACTTAAAGAGATTATGCAATTTGCCTGAAGTCATAATACCTAGAATGTAGATTTAGAATTTAACTCTTGCCTTTATTAATCACTGCTGAATACTGGATCACCAGAGGCTTGCCAGCACATATGAGAAAACCAGCCTGACAGACTGTAAGAATCACAGTGACTTCTAAGTATATAAAAGTTTAAAAATCTTACCAATGAAGAGGGTCAGATTTCCCTACCCTAACAAGCCAGAGCCTCCACTTACTCCAGAATAACATGAGTTGACCTGTCCATGTATGCACGTTCCCAAATCATTGCATCCCAAGCTGGTACTTGCCTTTATTGCCATGATCAAATGCAATATACAACTCTAATTAGGCATCTTTAACATTTTATCCAAAGTGAGATTTATTTGAAGTGTTTAAATCCATTGCCATCCTTGTTCTTTTTAAAAAATTGTGAAAGAATCCACATAACAGAATTTACCATGTTAACCTTTTTAAAGCATCCAGTTCGTTAGTGTTAAGCGTGTTCACATCATTGTACAACCATTACCACCATCCATCTCCAGAGTTCTTTTAATCTTGCAAAACCGAAGCAAGTTCCCATTCTTCTTTTCCACCCCAGCCCTTGCCAACCAGTGTTCTACTTCCTGCCCCTGTGAAAGCGACTTCTCTAGGTACCTCACATAAGTGGAATCATACAGTGTGACTGTCCCCTTGCGACTGGCCTGTTTCACTTAGCATAGCATCGTCAAGGGTACTTCCCCAGTGGCTCAGTGGTAAAGAGTATGCCTGCAGTGCAGGAGACGTGGGTTTGATGCTTGGGTTGGGAAGATCCTCTGGAGAAGGAAATGGCAACCCACGCCAGTATTTCTTGCCTGGGAAATCCCATGGACAGAGGAGCTTGGTGGGCTACAGTCCATGGGGTCAAAAAGAGTTGGACATGACAGAGTGACTAAACCACCACCACCAGCATCCTCAAGCTTCATCCATATTGTAGCAGGTGACAGAAGGGGACAATCTTATAGTCTAATCATGAGAATACATCAGGCAAACCCAAATGGAAGAACATTTCACAAAATATTAATACCTGATCGGTACTCTTCAAAAGTATCAATGTTCTGAGAAACAAGGTGAGACGGAGACTCTTGCCATGTATTAGAAGATGCTAAGGAGACATGGCAACTCAATGCGGTGTGGTATCTGAAATTGGAGCCTAGAACAGGGAAAGGACGTTTACCAGCGACATATTTTAGAACTGCTGGAGCATAAGATGAGAAGAGCCAACTCATTAGAAAAGCCCCTGATGCTGAGAAAGATTGAAGGCAGGAGAAAGGGATGATAGAGGATGAGATGCTTGGATAGCATCACTGACTCAATCAATGGACATGAGTTTGAGCAAGCTCCAGGAGATGAAGGACAGGGAAGCCTGGTATGCTGCAGTCCTTGGGGTCACAAAGAGTCAGACTCCCCCTGCACTGGAAGTGCGGAGTCTTAGCCACCAGGCAAGTCCCTATTTTTTTTTTTTAACAATTTTATTGTTTCATTTTTTCCATTTAGATCTTTAAATCTCTGGTAAGTTATGGGTAGCCAGTTATCCTTGTGCTGTTTGTATTGAATAATCCAGTTTTCCCTCATTGACTTGAAATATAGCCTTGAGCATATATGAAACCCTCTACATAAAAGCCCTCATTATTTTCTGGCCTCTGTTCAACTTCTACAATCTACTTATATTTTCTTGATCAGTACTACACTATCCTGTTTACCATGTTCTTTTCAGTGTCTTGTGAGCCAGGTCCTATTTTGCTACAGTTGTTTTTCAAAACTTTCTTGGCTAGTTTCAAGCATTTACTCTTTTAGATAAACTAGAGAATCAACTTTTAAATTTAAAAATTCCACTGGGAATTTGATAAAAATTGCATTTAATTTACAGATCAGCATGGGAAGAATGGGCTTTTAAAAAGTAAATATTGAGGTTTCTTATCCAGATATGTCTTTAAATTCTTATCTGAAAATTGTTACCAGCATGTAGAATTATATTAAGTTGTAGTTACAGAGAACACATCATCTCATTAATGGAGTAATAGTAGTGTTAGTACCACTAGTAGCAGTATTAGTGGGTAATAATAGCAGCTTTTAAATACTGAGTGTTTACTAAGTGCTAAGGACATTATATATATAAAATCTCATTTAATCCTCACTATACTCCAATAAGATATTATCCATGTTTTAGAGATGAAGAAATAGGCTCAGATATGTCAACTTGCCAAAGTTAACAAAAGGAACCCTTATCATATTTCAAAACCATGTTTTTAATAACTGCTATCTGGCCCTTCATTACATATAAAGTTAACTCTCTCTTTGGGGGGGAAAAAAAAGAGGAAAGCAAAAAGCTCTTTATGGTATTAAAGATAAACATACCAACCTCTTTCTTTTTTAAAAAAAGTTCTTTTAGTTATTTAGAATGAATTTTTAATTGAGATTTAATTGACATATAACTATTTTCAGATACATAAAATAATTCTATATTCATATATATTATAAAATGATCACTACAGTGTCTGGTTAACATCCATTACCACACATAATTACAAAACTCTCATGTCAATTTCCTAAAGGCTTTTAAATCAGAGGGATTTTAAACTGTATCACATACTTTCCTTGCATTTCTTGAGAACCTTGCCACCTCCCTTGCTTGTCCTAGTTTCTCCCTGTTGGGGTCTCTGAGCATTGCCACTCTGGCATCCAGGGGGCGCCATTTCCCCTTTAATATTGTGGCTCAAGCATCAGACACTCAGGAATTCCCTGGCATACAGATAAGATCAGGAAAAATAAACAGAAGTTTACAAAGGGCTCTGGAAGAAAAAAAGACAAATGAGTACAGGGATTAATAATATGCAACTAGATCATTTGTTCACTGAATGAAGTGCAGGCATTTCTGCATTCAGTTCAGTTCGGTCGCTCAGTAGGCCGACTCTTTGCGACCCCATGAATCGCAGCACGCCAGGCCTCCCTGTCCGTGACCATCTCCCGGAGGTCACTCAGACCCACGTCCATCGAGTCCGTGATGCCATCCAGCCATCTCATCCTCGGTGGTCCCCTTCTCCTCCTGCCCCCAATCCCTCCCAGCATCAGAGTCTTTTCCAATGAGTCAACTCTTTGCATGAGGTGGCCAAAGTACTGGAGTTTCAGCCTTAACATCATTCCTTCCAAAGAAATCCCAGAGCTGATCTCCTTCAGAATGGACTGGTTGGATCTCCTTGCAGTCCAAGGGACTCTCAGGAGTCTTCTCCAACACCACAGTTCAAAAGCATCAATTCTTCAGCGCTCAGCCTTCTTCACAGTCCAGCTCTCACATCCATACATGACCACAGGAAAAACCACAGCCTTGACTAGACGGACCTTAGTCGGCAAAGTAATGTCTCTGCTTTTGAATATGCCATCTAGGTTGGTCATAACTTTTCTTCCAAGGAGTAAGCGTCTTTTAATTTCCTGGCTGCAATCACCATCTGCAGTGATTTTGGAGCCCCCCAAAATAAAGTTTGACACTATTTCCACTGTTTCCCCATCTATTTCCCATGAAGTGATGGGACCAGATGCCATGATCTTCGTTTTCTGACTGTTGAGCTTTAAGCCAACTTTTTCACTCTCCTCTTTCACTTTCATCAAGAGGCTTTTTAGTTCCTCTTCACTTTTTGCCGTAAGGGTGGTGTCATCTGCATATGAGGTTATTGATATTTCTCCATAAAAGGATTCCTCCCTACCTTGCTTCCCACTACCTGCACAAAGTAGGAGCCACTTTTTTCTACCCTGTGTTATGTCCTCAAGGGCTTCCCAGGTGGTTCAATGGTAAAGAATTCACCTGCCAAAGCAGAAGAGTCAGGTTTGATCCCTCGGCCAGGAAGATCCCCTGGAGAAGGAAATGGCAGTATTCTTTCTTGCCTTAAAAAAATCCCACAGACAGAAGAGTCTGATGCGCTACAGTCCATGGAGTGGCAGAGTCAGACACAACTTATCAACTAACCAACAACAACAACAAATTATATCCTCCAGCAAGAAAAAAATTTCAAAAACAGCTCTAAGATTGGTAAGACGAGTTTCAGCTCTGGGCTTTCTTCCAAACTCTAGTTTCCAGTTTCAGTATCTGCTTCTTTCCTACATGCTGGACACTAAGCTTGCCAGCCTTATTATTATTTTTATTTGGCTGCGCCAGGTCTTGGTTGTGGCATGCAGGGTCTTCAGTTTTGGAATGTAGGATCTGTCTCCCTAACCGGGGATAGAACCTGGGCCCTTTGCATTGGGAGCACAGAGTCCCTGCCACTGGACCACCAGAGAAGTCCTGCAAGGCTTCTTCTGGGAAGATGGCATTGCTGACCCCTGAGTTGTCTATTTACCCTGTTGCTGGGAGATGGTTATCTGTGGGTCTCTCATGACTGTGCATGTCTTGCTCAGTATGCCCAGAACGCAAGACCCTGACTATATTACTTGTATGTTACTACATAAGAGATTACTCTAAATCATAGAGGCTTAAAACAACAATCACTTACTTTCCGACAATATCTGTAGATTTGGAATCTGGGAACAGCTTGGGTGAGTGTCCCTGGGGCGGGTTTCTGACAAGGCTATAGTCAAGGTGCTGGCCAAGGCTGCAGTCATGTCCTCACTTGAATGGGGGAAATTCTGCTTCCATGCTCACTCGCCTGGCTGTTGGCCGAAGGCGTCCTTTCCTGACAATCCAGGTCTCTCTATAAGGCAGCCCACAACATGACAGCGGTCTTTCTTAGAGTGAGTAAGTAAGAAAACGAAAGATGGTGCCCAAGACTGAAGCCACAGTGCTTTTAAAACCTCCTCTCAAAGGCAACATCCTGTCACTTCTGCTATATTCAGTTAGTTAGAAGTGAGTCAGTAAGTCCAGTCCATAGTCAATGGTAGGGGGTCACACAAAAGAGCGAATACTGGAAGGCAAGAAACACCATGGGCTGTCTGGGAGGTGCTCTGGGGTTTCCTGGAGGCTCAGTGGTAAAGAATCCACCTGCCAATGCAGGAGGCGCAGGTTCAATACCTGGGTCTGGAGGATCCCATGGAGAAGGAAATGGCAACCCACTCCAGTATTCTTGCCTGCAAAATCCCACAGACAAGGAGCCTAGTAGGCACAAAAGAGTAGGACAGGACTTAACTAAGTAGCAACACACAACAATGCAGGCACTCTACCGCTCACTCTACCCGCACCATTTCCCATGATTGGGTTTGCAGTGGGCAGTCTTGAGAGATGAAGTAATTATCTCCCTCTGGGACAAAGAGCAGGCTTAGCTTAGCGCTTGCTGGAAAAGCAGTGGGTTCCCCAGGGTTACTGTTCCCCAGCTGCAACACCAACCCACTGCATGTATGGCATCTCTCNTTAATTAGCAGTATAATTTACTAAAATAATAGAACCTCATAAGTAAGCTGAGTACAAATGTTCCATGTCCTTAACAATTTATAAGCCACCCAAAAGGATTTAACAACTTTCCTTGTTTGATAATTGGGCACAGTGTTTCTTTTTACAGTATTGCTTTGAAGTTTCTGTATTTATTTAAGGAAGTGGTGTATTTCTTTAGCATTAATAATAGGCACTGGCCCTCGTGTTTTCTGGGAAGTACCTGTATTGAGAATGTTTCTGTTTCTGACTTATATAGGAGTCTTTTTTAAATGATAGCTTGAATGAAAGGTTGAGTGTTTGACTTGCTTAGAGAAATAGAAGGTATTTTATTAGAATTTACATTAGCCTCTTGGTACACCAAAATTACTTAGGGGCCAAGTAAAGAGGAATGAGAACAGTTCCCAATGAGGCATCCCTACCAAGAAACAAGTGAACAATTTTTAAGATTTACCTTCCTGTGAATTTATTTTGGCATGGCATTTATAGCTTAGGAGAGAGCCTCATTAAAAGTCCACTCATAATGGGCTGCAATGCAGGAGACCTGGGTTTGATTCCTGGGTAGGGAAGATCCCCTGGAGAAGGAAGTAGCAACCCACTCCAGTATTCTTGCCTGGAGAATCCCATGGACAGAGGAGCCTGCCAGGCTACAGTCTACGGGGTTGCAAGAGTTGGACACGACTTAGCGACTAAACCACCACCATAGTATAGTATACTATGATATGTTAATCAAAACCACTAACAGTCATCGTTATGTACTTTTCTTAAAGAATTTTTTTCTAAATTTAGATATGAGCTAGTTAAACAATATGAATTATCCAGTAAAGTTAGAGGTAAATTGTATTAAAGTATGTTGTGAGAGGTAAGTAACAGATTAAATTAAAACAGATGAGCATGTTTTCACAATCAGTTTGACATCACAGAATATTTTTAGGGCTCGAGGGATTTAAAAATCTACCTAATTCTTTTATCTTCTTTCCCTCCCTCACTTGAAATTGATTTTACCAGGTTCCCAAATAGTATGTGAGATTTCTTTTCTAAAAATTCTCACTGATAAGTGGAAATGTGAAGGACAGTTTTTTCTGGTATGAGCCATTTTCCCTCGTTACTCATTTCCAGGAAGATCTGGATTGTGAAAAGGTCTACAGTTTACATTCCTGCAACATTTCAGATTTTCTCTTGACCACAATAAAACAATAGACATCAATAATATTCCATTAATTTTGTCACTGTTTAACATGGAAAAAAAATACTCCCAGTAGAATTTTATTTGAATTATTTCTAGGTGAGAAAAATAAGAAAAATCACAATATTAGTTACAGAACTTTTCAATAACCAGTTTCTTTTCCTTGACAGAGATTTGCTATGCCTCTAACCTGATACCATAGCTGTAGCAAAACCACTCACTAATAATAATATTTTATTCTTTTACTGTAGATGTGTTCTTTGTGCCATTGTCCCGGAGCAACAATTGGTTGTGATGTGAAAACTTGTCACAGGACATACCACTACCACTGTGCATTGCATGATAAAGCTCAAATACGAGAGAAACCTTCACAAGGAATATACATGTAATTATTTAACTTCTCTTAGCCTTTTTAAAAGTCATACTTTCTTTAGGTCTTTGCAAAAAACTTTTGCCTGATTCCAAGCATCTCATCATCTGTTGTAAAGGGTGTTTTTGGTAGGGAATTGACTGCTTCGAGAAATGGCATAGAAAGTTTAATGATAAGGTTTTTGGAATCTAGTGAATGGGGTGAAGTATACTGCTCATTCTTAATTTGAAAAATGAGTTGGTTTGTTTACTTGGTAATTTTTAATCTTTTCATTTTTTGTAGGGTTTATTGTCGAAAACACAAGAAAACTGCACATAATTCTGAAGGTACGTCATTCAGCCACTTTTTAATTTCAAGAGGAAATTTGAGTAAAATATGAGCGAATTATACTAAATTAATTTTCACCACAAGAGGTGTCTTAAAATTGAATGCTATTTGAAGAATTAAGAAAAGCACTCAGGTGCTTGCTTTAGCAGCACACATACTAAAATTGGAACAATACAGAGGAGACTAGCATGGCCCCTGTGCAGTCATGACATACAAATTCATGAAGCATTCCATATTTTCCACAACATTGTAAATCAACTATACTTCAGTTTTGTTTTTTTTTAAAGAATACTTAACCCAGTTCCTACAGAGGTTCAAAGCCTTTTGAGAGCAGTTTTATTATATCTGCAACAAATTTTTATTCCTATTATTAAGATTTATAATGAAGATACTTAAGTATAGAGAACATGTTTGTTCATTTTAAATTAAGTTAAGGCACTATAAAAAGTACTCAAGTTATGAATCAACCAGAACAATGGGAAAAAGAAAAGCATTTGGATAAACTAATGTGAAAAGTTTACATTAAACTAATAGTGAAAAAGATCTGAATTTTTAAAGAAAACTTTTACCTTAAATTCCTGTAAAGAGTACATGGAGAATATATTTATCTCTAGGGGGAAATGATGCTAGTGGTTATGGGTTTCTGTGTTCAGGTAACTATGTTAGTGGATTGTAAAGGTAATAATTATATAGAGTCCTTGCTACTGTCAGATAAAGAAGATGTGGACTAGAAGTACTGGTACATTTTGTGATAAACAATCTTTCTGTTGAATTTTTATTCACATTGCAGTACTTTCACCCCCCCTTAATATGGACATGTTCATAAGAAGTAATCAATTTTAAAATACAAACCTTTAAAGTTATTTTATGGTTTGTTTCCACTTAAATTTGTACAAAACCAGGACAGTCATGTTTATATATAGTTAGCCAAGCTGTATAGTTGGTTTTTAAAAGGTATGGGAACGTTCTGAAACTGAATTCTGAC
Organism: Neotragus pygmaeus; assembly: GCA_006410875.1. NCBI lineage: Eukaryota > Metazoa > Chordata > Mammalia > Artiodactyla > Bovidae > Neotragus > Neotragus pygmaeus. The sequence continues at coordinate 1,637,638 of SJYV01048237.1, read as the reverse complement.
TTGTTTCACATTTCTCATACAGATGGTTTTGATACTCTTACGAGCAATATAAAAAGCTCAGATTTAATCTGAGATTGTTCTATCCTTTCATTTAGATTAGAGATCTTTCAAGTTTTTGTAAGCTTCTGAGAGCCTGTTGCTTAGAATTAAGAATGATTTGAGCCTGTTGTTTTAGGAAGTTGTCTCTTTTATAAAGACTTACCCAATTATCAGTGTTAGCACATTAAAATATGTGGCCCTTTTTNGAGCTTTAAGCCAACTTTTTCACTCTCCTCTTTCACTTTCATCAACAGGCTTTTTAGTTCCTCTTCTCTTTCTGTCATAGAGTGGTACTTAATTTCCATTCTTGTCAACACATCACATTTATGTCTCAAATATGGTGTTTTGCATAGAAGAAAACCCACAAATTTTAATTTTATGTATTCTATGTTTCTATTTCTAATGTTATTAACTAGCATGGTCAAAAGCCCTTCTTTACATTTGCAACTTTTCAGCCTAATTTTGTGAGATGTAGAACTATAATAATGAACTTTATACTACCTTTTGGTAGCAGACTATAGTCCATCTTTAGACATTCAATCCCTACATTATTGTCACTTATGCTACAATAAAAGTTCAGTCTCACTTGCTAATGCCAGTATATTAGCATATCATAATGTCAAAATTTATCAAGATTCATTGTGACATTGAAAAGCAGTGGCTTTTTTTAAAGATACAAAATGTCAATGGTTTTATATATCTTGAGATGTTTACCAAAAAGCAAAAGCAAAAAAAAAAAAAAAAGCAAAAATTTAAGTTAATAAAGAACATATATGACTTTTAAAATTAAGAAAAAAAACACAAAACCATAATGAAACATTTATTATAAATAGACACTATATAGATTAAACTGTGAAGAAATATTTGGGAATGATATACTAAATGTAGAGAGAATTGTTCTTTTAGAACAAATAATGGGAAAATATCATTAGGCAAGGATTCTAAAGGAGTTTCAAATAGCTTGGGAATACCCTGTTGCTTAATAATGTTGGGCTATAACTGGGTAATAAAATGATTAATAGTCAAAAAACAATTAGAATTAATTAACATTGTATTTTGTAGCATCTAAAATATAGAACAAAATAACCAAGTAAAATTTAGAGTTGTAAATTTGAGCCCATGGTTAAGTCATTGTAATATCAATACTGCTACTGCTCCTGCTAAGTTGTTTCAGTCGTGTCTGACTCTGTGCGACCCCATAGACGGAAGCGCACCAAGCTCCCCCGTCTCCGGGATTCTCCAGGCAAGAACACTGGAGTGGGTTTACGTTTCCTTCTACAATGCATGAATGTGAAAAGTGAAAATGAAGTCGCTCAGTTGTCTCTGATTCTTAGCAACCCCATGGACTGCAGCCTACCAGGCTCCTCTGCCCATGGGATTTTCCAGGCAAGAGTANTGGAGTGGGTTTACGTTTCCTTCTACAATGCATGAATGTGAAAAGTGAAAATGAAGTCGCTCAGTTGTCTCTGATTCTTAGCAACCCCATGGACTGCAGCCTACCAGGCTCCTCTGCCCATGGGATTTTCCAGGCAAGAGTACTGGAGTGGGTTGCCATTGCCTTCTCCAGCAATATCAATAGAAGACACCAAATGTGAATACTCAACTGTAGATCTGTGAATTTTTATAGCTTTATAGATATAATGAAAATGGAAAAACAGTAAACTGAGATTGTCATAAATATTCGAGTAATTGTTTATTTCAAATAAACCAGTCATAATACCTAGGGTAAAAAAAGCTCCCAAATGATGGGAATGGGGTGAATTTATTCAGATGACCACTATATCTATTACTGTGGACAAGAATTCTTTAGAAGTAATCCAGCAGCCTTATAGTGAACAAAAGAGACCAAAATGCAACACTTAGATGCAATTTCAAAGACAACAGAAAACTTTTGGTTCATTTTCAAGGCAAACTGTTAAATATCACAGTTCAGTTCAGTTGCTCAATGGTGTCCAACTATTTGAGACCACATGAACTGCAGCATGCCAGGCTTCTCTGTCAAACACAAACTCCTGGAGACTGCTCAAACTCATGGCTATCGATTTGGTGATGCCATATAACTACCTCATTCTCTGTTGTCCCCTTCTCCTCCTGCATTTCATCTTTCTAGCATCAGAGTCTTTTCCAATCCTCACATTAGGTGGCCAAAGTATTAGAGTTCCAGTTTTGCTATCAGTCCTTCCAATGAATATTCAGGACTGATTTCCATTAGAATGGACTGGTTGGATCTCCTTGCAGTNTAACTACCTCATTCTCTGTTGTCCCCTTCTCCTCCTGCATTTCATCTTTCTAGCATCAGAGTCTTTTCCAATCCTCACATTAGGTGGCCAAAGTATTAGAGTTCCAGTTTTGCTATCAGTCCTTCCAATGAATATTCAGGACTGATTTCCATTAGAATGGACTGGTTGGATCTCCTTGCAGTCCAAGGGTCTCTCAAGAATCACATCCAACACCACATTTCAAAAGCATCAATTCTTTGGTGCTCAACTTTCTTTATAGTCCAGCCCTCACACCCATACATGACTAGTGGAAAAATCAAAGCTTTGACTAGATGGACCTTGTTGGCAAAGTAATATCTCTGGTTTTTGATATGCTGTCTATGCTGGTCATAGCTTTTTTTCCAAGAAGCAAGTGTCTTTTAATTCCATGGGTGCAATCACCACCTACAGTGATTTTGGAGCCCAAGAAAATAAACTCTCTCACTGTTTCCATTGTTTCCCCATCTACTTGCCATAAACTGATTGGACTTGATGCCATGATCTTCGCTTTTTAAATGTTTAATTTTCAGTTCAGTTCAGTTGCTCAGTCGTGTCTGACTCTTTGTGACCCCATGAACCGCAGTATGCCAAGCCTCCTTTCCATCACCAATTCCCAGAGTTTACTGAAACCCATGTCTATTGAGTTTGTGACATCATTCAACAATCTCATCCTCAGTCATCCCCTTCTTCTCCTGCCCTCAATCTTTCCCAGCATCAGAGTCTTTTCAAATGAGTCAGCTCTTCACATNCAGAGAAGCCAGGCGGGCTACAGTCCATGGGATCACAAAGAGTCAGACATGACTGAGGGATTGACACACACGCGCACACACACACACACACACACACACGTCATTATACATTTGTCCAAATCCACAGAATGTATACCACCAAGAATGAACCTTAATGTAAACTATAGACTCTGTTTAGTAACGAAGCATCAGTGTAAGTTCATTGATTTTAATGAATGTACTGCTCTGGTGGGAGATGTCAATAGTGGGAAATGCTGTGTATACATGGGCCATCAAGTCTATGGGAGCTCTCTGCTACTTCCTGCTCAGGTTTGTTGGGAACCTAAAATTATTCTGAACAGTAAAGTTTATCTTTTAAAATGCTTTGATAATTACAGTGTGCTTTAAAATGGAAAATATTGTTAATAGTGTCAGTGTGTGTAGCAATTTTTTTTTAACCTTACTCTGTACCTGTTCAAGTTCCCCACATCCTTGGCTGCATCTTTCTGCTTACAACTTCCTCCTTTCCTTAGCAAGTGTAAAAGGCCTGACTCCCCATTTGGGCTATTTTCCTCTGCCCCTGTTGACCCTCTTTTGAACATTTCCAACCCAGGTTCAATCCAGGTGTCTACATTCTCATGGCTACACTGGAACTGTACAGCTCTGCTGGAGAAAAATCACAACAGTGTTTTCTTTTTGTTTGATTTTTTTTTCCATACTGCATGGCATGTGGGATCTTAGTTCCCCCAGAAAGGATTGAACCCACAACCCCTGCATTGGAAGTTCAGAGTTTTAATCACTGGATCACCAAGGAAGTCCCCCAAAATCATAATGGTGAACATGCTGTCTGCAGTGCAACTTGCAATCTCCTCTATCAGCTTATCCCTCAGTGTTTTCTGCAACTGTGTTTCTCAAATCAGAGCTTTCTAATTCAAAATGTGTATCAATAAGTTTTAACTGTAGTTTTCTTTTTTGATATTGTTTTATTTTGATTAAATATTTTCAAAGCCTTATGCCATTTATTCCTGTGCTATGCTAAGTCACTTCAGTCATGTCCGACTCTGTGCAACCCCATAGACGGCAGCCCACCAGGCTCCCCCATCCCTGGGATTCTCCAGGCAAAAATACTGGAGTGGGTTGCCATTTCCTTCTCCAATGCATGAAAGTGAAAAGTGAAAGTGAAGTCGCTCAGTCGTGCCCGACTCTTAGCGACCCCATGGACTGCAGCCCACCAGGCTCCTCCGTCCATGGGATTTTCCAGGAAGGAGTACTGAAGTGGGGTGCCATTGCCTTTTCCCCTGTGCTATAATATATGTCAACTTTTTGCATATATATAAAATGAGTTCACCTCATTAATTAATCCATTTTCTATTAAAATAATTGATCAAATCGGCTACTAATTATCACATGCAGTAATATGGCAGATAAATGTATCTATCGATGAAAACTCATCCAAAAGTGCTTCTACATTAGAAAGAGGAGAGGGGAAAATAACAGGTAGGTTAAAATGTTTAGAGTTGCTTTAATTCGTAGCTAGACAGGTCTCTTTAAGAAGGTTCTGTGAAGAAGTTGAGTCATACTCCCTTATCCAATGTACCTCAGTGCCCTAGAATACGCCTCCCTTGTTCTCAGATTAGGGCACCTTCCTTCCTCAAGTTACTCAGTCAAAATCTGGTCCAGTCCTTTCCACATCTCTCTTGTAACTTGACCATGGACCACTCTTGGGGGAGTAATGACCCCTAGGGTCTAGGCAGTGGTCTCAAATTGACAGTCTGAGGCAAATTTGGAGAAGGCAATGGCACCCCACTCTAGTACTCTTGCCTGGAAAATCCCATGGACGGAGGAGCCTGGTGGGTTGCAGTCCATGGGGTCGCTAAGAGTCTGACACGACTGAGTGACTTCACTTTCACTTTTCACTTTCATGCATTGGAGAAGGAAATAGCAACCCACTCCAGTGTTCTTGCCTGGAGAATCCCAGGGACGGGGGAGCCTGGTGGGCTGCTGTCTCTGGGGTCGCACAGAGTCGGACACAACTGAAGTGACTTAGCAGCAGCAGCAGAGGCAAATTTGCTAGATAGATATGGCTTATCGGCTTGCACAGTGTTTTAAGAAAACCTGAACTCCTTCCTCTTCTTCTTCTTATTACTGGCCATGATGACCAGCTTGTAGGATCCTAGTTCCCTGACGAGGGATGGAACCCCTGCTCCCTGCGTCAGAAGCATGGACCCCTAACTGCTGGCCCACCAAGGGAATTTCCTTTTCCTAGCATTTTGAAGTCATATCATTTCACATGAATATTTATATTGCTAGTTTTTATTGAAAAATGAACTGACCTGGCAACGCTGGGCCCGTGCTCTTACATACAGCAGCTGTCAACTGCTCCCTGGAGAGAGGGTTCCCCCACCTGCCACTCACCAAGACTGAGTGTCAGTTGCCATTCGCATTACTTTCACCAGCTCCAACACTCCATACCGGTGGTGCCACCTGGTGCTTCAGGTGTTTGTAAACTCTCCTACACCTGGTCCTTGTTGCCTTTCACCCAGCACTACTTGTTGTCCCTAGAGGCTCTGTGATGCTCGACAAAGATCACGGGCTTGGAATCAAATGGACTTAGCTCTGCCACTTTCCTACTGGGTGACCTCTGAGAACTTCCATTTCTTTATCTGTCAAACTGTGTGATTGGCATGGTTATGAGGATTAAAGGCAATATGTGGATAATGTGCTTCTGATAGAAGCAGGAAGCAGGCAGTGAGTGTGGCCTGCCTCCATTGACAATCTCTGTCCTCACCTCTCTGAAAGATAACAGGGCCACTCCTGTGGTCATCAACTTGTAACTGATTTGTACAGTACTCTAGATGTGTAGACACAAGTGAGAAAATCACAAGAAATGAGGGCATTCTTAAGTAAAATTTATTTCCTGTAATTGTCAGCCGTCATCATCAAGAACAATTACAGGAAATAAATTTTAACTAAGCACTCCCTAGTTTCTAGCTCCTATCATCAAGAAGCGCTTCCCAAGTAGCACAGAGGTAAAGATTCCATCTGGCCATGAAGGAGACGTGGGTTCGATTCCTGGGTTGGGAAGATCCCTGGAGGAGGAAATGGCATCCCACTCCAATATCCTTGCCTGGAAAATCCCATGGACAGAGGAGCCTGGTGGTCTATAGTTCATGGGGTCACAAAGAGTCAGACTGAGCACACGTCAAAAGGAGTTAAGCAGTTAGTCAACAGCACTTCCATTACTCGCAGGATAATCTTACAGTATGCTAAATCAGACTCGTGCAATTAGTTCTATAAAGAAAACAGAAATGAAAATGTTTTTGAATTAGCATGGTTTCCAAAACTGGGGAAAACAAAGATAATTCTTCATATCCCAAGCTTAGCTGCATCTCTGCAGAGCTGCTTATAAATCTAACATTCCAATTTGTTTTCCTTCTGCTGCTGTAACAAATTACCACTAACTTAGAAACTTAAAACAATAGAAATGCATTATCTTACAGTTCCACAGGTTAGAGATCTGACATTGGTGTTACTGGGCTAAAATCAATGTGTCAGCGGGCTGCATTCTTTTTTGGAGGCTCTAGGAGTGAATCCATTTCCTTTGCTTTTCCAGCTTCTTTTAGAGGCCACCCACATTCTCTGACTCTTGGCTCGTTTCTCCACCTTAAAATATATATATATTCATTTGACTGCGCCAGGTCTTAGCTGTGGCATGCAAGATCTAGTTTCCTAACTAGAAATGGAACCCAGACCCCCTGCTTTGGGAGCACAGTCTGAGCCACTAGACCACTGGGGAAGTCCCCTTCCTTTCTCCACCTTTAAACTGAACAGTGTTGCATGTCTCTGAACATTCTCCCAGAGTCACATCTCTTTCTCTGACTCTTTTCTGTTGCTTCCCTCTTCCACTTCTAAGGACTCTTTGATTTCATTGGACCTACCCAGAAAATCCAGTTCTTCCTATCTGAACATTGTTGTTGTTGTTCAGTTGCTCGGTTGGGTCCAACTCTTTGTGACTCCATAGACTGCAGCACACCAGGCTTCTCTGTCCTTCACCATCTCCCAGAGTTTGCTCAAATTCATATGCATTGAGTCAGTGATGCGATCCAACCATTTCATTGTCTGTCATCTCCTTCTTCTACCCTCAATCTTTCCCAGCATCAGGGTCTTTTCCAATGAGTTGGCTATTCACGTCAGGTGGTCAAAGTACTGGAGCTTCAGCTTCAGCATCTGTCCTTCCAATGAATATTCAGGACTTATTTCCTTTAGGATTGACTGGTTTGATCTCCTTGATGTCCAAGGGATGCTCAAGATTCTAAGTTTAGTAATGTTAATTCCACCTGCAACCTTAATTCTTTGCCAGATAATGTAGCATATTCACAGATTCTGGGTACTAGGAGATGGACATCTTTAGGGGAACCACCATCCTGCCTATCTAAAAGGGTATTTTATAGATGTAATATATATATGTAATTTATATATATTAACAGTTTACCCTTAAACAACACAGGTTTAAACTGTGTGTATACACTCATATGCAGATTTTTCTCAATAAAAACACACGATCTGCAATTGGTTGAATGCATGGATGTGGAACTGTGGATATGAAGAGATGCCAAACAGTTAGTCACAGATTTTCAGCTGGGGTTCAGACAGGGATCAGCATCCCTAACCCCTATGTTTTTCAAGGGTCAATTATTCATACATATATGTGCATACATGTTCAGTTCTGTCCGACTCTGTGATCCCCTGAACTACAGCCTGCCCGGTTCCTTTGTCCATGGGATTTCCCAGGCAAGAGTACTGGAGTGGGTTGCCATTTCCTCCTCCATTGAATCTTCCTGACCTAGGGATCTGCATCTCCTGCCTTGGCAGGTGGATTCTTTAGCATTGTGTCACATGGGAAGCCCCTATGTGCTGCTAACAGGTTTCTAAATGGAGTTTTATGTTATCACAGACTTTTGTAAGAAATTTGGCTATTCATACCATGCCCAAAGTTTCTGAATTGTTAATAGGGCTTCCTTTTTAAAAAGACAAATGAGTATAAATTCCTCCAAAGGTTGTGAGCTTTAGGATTTTGCTTATTTGCAGAGTTTAAAAGTAAACAAGACCTCAGGAAATCATGTGATCCAGTTTCTTGCCCTGAATCCCTCAAATCACCACATTTTCTTGCTATATAGGGAAATGGTACAGGATACCATTTTAAGTAGATAGGATCATTCTATGATCTTAGTTTCCAGAAGTATTTTCCTCTCCTTGTTTTTCATGACTGTTCTCCAATGAAGATAAGTAGCAATTAAAAATAATTTACCCCAATCATGGGTTAAAATTACAAGTAATGAGATGAAATTTGAAAGACGGGGTTGAAGCCAAACAATATGCCTGTAAAACTTCCAAACACATGGTACTAGGCTTGAAGAAACAACACAAGGCCAAAGTGGTAAAATAATTTAAAATGCAGTATACTGAGGAATATATTCAATAGTGAAGGCAATCTACACTGCATAAGAAAAAATTAAGGTGTTTTTCTCATTTTTTCTTCTGTTTTATCAAGGATATAAAATCCTCCCTGCAAGTACAGTATATCTTTGTCTTTGTACCTGGAAACTTCCCCCTGTCTTAGCACAGTGCTTTGCAGAGGAAGTGTTTGTTGAATTAGTAATGTTTATATTTACATAAGATTGCATTAAAAGCACCTTGTAGATATTAAGAAGAGAAAACAGGTCATAAATGGTTTATTTAAACACATAAAAACTAAGTTCAGTTCAGTTCAGTTCATTTCGGTTCAGTCACTCAGTCGTGTCTGACTCTTTGCGACCCCATGAATCACAGCCCTCCAGGCCTCCCTGTTCATTACCGTCTCTCGGAGTTCACTCAGACTCACGTCCATCGAGTCCGTGATGCCATCCAGCCATCTCATCCTCTGTCATCCCCTTCTCCTCCTGCCCCCAATCCCTCCCAACATCAGAGTCTTTTCCAATGAGTCAACTCTTCTCATGAGGTGGCCAAAGTACTGGAGTTTCAGCTTCAGCATCATTCCTTCCAAAGAAATCCCAGGGTTGATCTCCTTCAGAATGGACTGGTTGGATCTCCTTGCAGTCCAAGGGACTCTCAAGAGTCTTCTCCAATACCACAATTCAAAAGCATCAATTCTTCAGCACTCAGCCTTTTTCACAGTCCAACTCTCACATCCATACATGACTACAGGAAAAACCATAGCCTTGACTAGACGGACCTTAGTCAGCAAAGTAATGTCTCTGCTTTTGAATATGTTATCTAGGTTGGTCATAACTTTCCTTCCAAGGAGTAAGTGTTTTCTAATTTCATGGCTGCAATCACCATCTGCAGTGATTTTGGAGCCCCCCAAAATAAAGTCTGACAGTTTCCACTGTTTCCCCATCTATTTGCCATGAAGTGATGGGACCAGATGCCATGATCTTCGTTTTCTGAATGTTGAGCTTTAAGCCAACTTTTTCACTCTCCTCTTTCACTTTTATCAAGAGGTTCTTTAGCTCCTCTTCACTTTCTGCCATGAGGGTGGTGTCATCTGCATGTCTGAGGTCATTGATATTTCTCCTGGCAATCTTGATTCCAGCTTGTGTTTCTTCCAGTCCAGCGTTTCTCATGATGTACTCTGCATATAAGTTAAACAAGCAGGGTGACCATACACAGCCTTGACGTACTCCTTTTCCTATCTGGAACCAGTCTGTTGTCCCATGTCCAGTTCTAACTGTTGCTTCCTAAGCTGCCTACAGATTTCTCAAGAGGCAGGTTAGGTGGTCTGGTATTCCCATCTCTTTCAGAATTTTCCACAGTTTATTGTGATCCACACAGTCAAAGGCTTTGGCATAGTCAATAAAGCAGAAATCGATGTTTTTCTGGAACTCTCTTGCTTTTTCCATGATCCAGTGGATGTTGGCAATTTGATCTCTGGTTCCTCTGCCTTTTCTAAAAACTAAGTAGATGTTCAAATGGCCAGTTTCAAATTAAAATCTCAATCCATGGGGAATCATTCCCTAGGTAAAAGGCCTGATTTGGAGGTCAGGGAAAGAATTGAGAAGCAAGTGATAGTTTGGAGTTTAGTCCTTTTATATTTTTATATATTTCATAAAGGATTTAAACTACTGATGTGGGTGAGGATTACATTTTTAATTTCTACCTCTTTGTATCTAGCACAATGCCTGGCGCATACTAGACACTCAACAAATAGTTTTGTTGTTTTTTAAAAATACTTATTTCCTTGGCTACCCCAGGGTTATAGTTGCAGCATGAGGGATCCTCAGTCTTCTGAATCTTTGGTTGTGGCATGCAAACTCTTGGTTGTGGGATCTAGTTCCCTGACCAGGAGTTGAACCTGAGCCCCTTGCACTAGGAGTACGGAATCTTAGCCACTAGACCACCAGGAAAGTCCCAACAAATAGTTATTGAGTGAAGAAAGAAGAGAACAAAAGGCATTAAATTCTTAGATGACACCAAACCAAGGAACAGGGATGGTGAAAGGTAACTAATATCTTGCTTTTTGAATTGTGCACCCATCCTTAAGAATGTTTCTGCACACACATGAATTATGTATTTGTGACCCATGGTAACAGATTTTATACAATATGAACCCAAAATTTAAAAAATAAAATAATCAATATATCTAAAATATACCTAAAATAATTTCATGGTATGTTATTCCATATAAGAGCCTTTTGCTTTTACTTGATGCTTTGTTATCAGTACATTATTATGCTTTTAAAATCTTGGCTTAATATTTTATGTTATAGTGATTTGCAGATGTGGTATTAAGATTAGATTATTCTAGTACTACATTTGAATAGCTTTCCCAGCTGGAAAAGATATTTCAAGAGAGTATTTGGGTTTAAATAGAAGAAATGTTTTATTGTTGCCTCTTTCTATTAAAGTACTCACTTTCTTTTTTATCTCATCAACCAGTTCTGCAAAGGTTTATGCTGAAGCTTGACAAGGAAATTTCCATCTTCCCTGCTATCAATTAGCAATTCTGGCAAACTGCAGGCATACCTCATTTTATTATGCTTTACATTCTTATGCTTTGCAGTTACTGCAGTTTTTATAGCTTGAAGGTTTGTGGCAACCCTGTGTCTGGCATCTCTGGCCACCATTTTTCCAACAGCATTTGCTCACTTCACATCTTAGCAGTTCTTGAGATGTTCCAAACTTTTTCTTGCTATGGTGATTTGTGATCAGTGATCGTTGATGTTCCTGTTGCAAAAAGTTGTTGAAAGTTCAGATGATGATTACCATTTTTTTTTAACAATAAAGTATTTTTTAAGTTAAAGTATGTACATTTTTGGGCTTCACTGTTAACTCGGCTGGTAAAGAATCCACCTGCAATGCAGGAGACCCTGGTTTGATTCCTGGGGGGATGATCCCCTGGAGAAGGGATAGGCTACCCACTACAGTGTTCTTGGGTTTCCCTGGTGGCTCAGATGGTAAAAGGAATCCACATGGAATGTGGGAGTCCTGGGTTCAATCCCTGGGTTGGGTAGATCCCCTGGAGAAGTAAATGGCAACCCACTCCAGTATTCTTGCCTGGAGAATCCCCATGGACAGAGGAACCTGGTGGGCTACAGTCCATGGGGTTGCAAAGAGTCAGGCATGACTGAGTGATTAGGCACAGCGCATGTATATTTTTTAAAGCTATAATGCTATTACACATTTAATATAATGACAGTAGAGTATAAATATAACTGATATATGCACTGGGAAACCAAAAATTTTGTGACTCTGCTCAGATACTCATTTTATTGCAGTGGTCTGGAAGTGAACCTGCAGTATCCCTGAGGTCTGCCTGCAGTTTAAAAGTATTGTGTTTAATCTTTTCAAGAGATGAGCTTCAGTTCAGTTCAGTCACTCAGTTGTATCTGACTCCTTGCGACCCCATGAATTGCAGCACGCCAGGCCTCCCTGTCCATCACCAACTCCTGGAGTTCACTCAAACTCACGTCTATCGAGTCAGTGATGCCATCCATCCATTTCATCCTCTGTTGTCCCCTTTTCCTCCTGCCCCCAGTCCCTCCCAGCATCAGAGTCTTTTCCAATGAGTCAACTCTTTGCATGAGGTGGCCAAAGTACTGGAGTTTCAGCTTCAGCATCATTCCTTCCAAAAAAATCGCAGGGCTGATCTCCTTCAGAATGGACTGGTTGGATCTCCTTGCAGTCCAAGGGACTCTCAAGAGTCTTCTCCAACACCACAGTTCAAAACCATCAGTTCTTCGGCACTCAGCATTCTAAGACCCAGTGAAATCCATTATTTGGAAAATACTTAAACACATTTAAAATTGTTTCCAAAAATTTTAAGTGTACATGTATTAGAGTTTTAATATAACACACATACAGGTTTTTTTTTATTGTGGTAAAAGTCCCATAATACAAAGCATACTATTTTAGCTGTATTTAACAGTATATTTCAGTGTCTTCAAGTACATTCACCTCGCTGTGCAACTCTCACCATCACTCATCTCCCAAATTTATTACCTTCCTAAACTGAAACTCTGTCTACATTAAACTCAAAATCTCCATTCCTCCTCCAAACCTCCCCCAACTCATCCTCTGGCCTCTGGCATCTACCAGTGTGGTTTCTGATCCTATGAATTCAACTATTCTGGGTATCTCATATAAGTGGAACCAAATAGTATTTGTCTGCACCTAATATATATTGGTAGGGAAGGAAATGGCAACTCACTCCAGTAATCTTGCCTGGGAAATTTCATGGACAGAGGAGCCTGGTGGGCTGCAGCCCATGGGGGCACAAAAGAGTTGGACATGACTTAGTGACTAAATAACAACAACAATGTTTACTGGAATGCATTTTAAAGGTTTACTTAATATATATGCAACAAACAGATTGTACCTTCTTTTTCTTACCTCCCATGCTATACCATAGGTTATCACTAGTTATTTATTTTATACATAATAGTATATATGTGTCAATCCCAGGGCATCCCATGTGGCACAAGTGGTAAAGAACCTAAATGCCAATGCAAGAGACTTAAGAGATGCAAGTTCAATCCCTGGGTCAGGAAGATTCCCTGGAGGAAGGCATGGCAACCCACTCCAGTATTCTGCCTGGAAAATCCCATGGACAGAGGAGCCTGGAGGGCTACAGTCCATGGGGTAACAAAGAGTTGGACATGACTGAAGCAACTTAGCATGCAGGCACACATGCACGTCAATCCCAATCTCTCAGTTTATCCCACCCGCCTCTTCCCCTCTTGGTGTCCATATGTTTGTTTGTTCTCAGTGACACAATTTTTTTGTTTTTTTTTGCAATAGAATTACCTTTTTCCAAACATCATTTTCAAAGCCTTCTCTCTGAAGTATTTCTTTCAAAACATGTACTCTTAAAAAGGAGGGTGGACAAAGTTATTTTCTCACTCATTGCTTAAACCTTACCTTGAAAGGAAAGTACAAATCCCAGAAAAGACAGGGAGATTTGGATTCCTTGTATTTTCATCAGAGGAAAATGCATCATTCATCTTGATATTTAACTACTCCGTGGTGGCTCAGATGGCAAAGAATGAGGTGGCCAAAGTACTGGAGTTTCAGCTTCAGCATCATTCCTTCCAAAGAACACCCAGGGCTGATCTCCTCTAGAATGGACTGGTGCATTGCAGGAGACCTGCCATGCAGGAGACCTGGGTTCTGTCTCTGGGTTGGGAAGATCCCTTGGAGGAGGGAGAATATGGCAACCCACTCCAGTATTCTTGCCTGGAGAATCCCCATGGACAGAGGAGCCCCAAGGGCTACAGTCTATTGGGTCACAAAGAATTGGACACAACTGAGCGACTAAGCACAGCACAGGAAGTAATCACAACTAGAGCTTATGTAAAGCTTATTTTGGTGGTAGATTTATATATTCTCTGTTCTGTTCAGTCACTCAGTCATGTCCGACTCTTTGTGACCCCATGGACTGCAGCATGCCAGGCATCCCTGTCCTTCACCATCTCCTGGAGTCTGCTCAAACTCATGTCTGTTGAGTTGGTGATGCCATCCAACCATATCATTGTCTATCATCTCCTTCTCCTCCTGCCTTCAATTTTTGCCAGCATCAGGGTCTTTACCAATGATTTGGCTCTTCACATCAGGTGGCCAAAGTATTGGCGCTTCAGCTTCAGCATCACTCCTTCCAATGAATATTCAGGGTTGATTTCCTTTAGGATTAACTGGTTTGATTCTCCTTGCAGCCCAAGGGACTCTCCAGAGTCTTCTCCAGCACCACAGTTCGAAGGCATCTGTTCTTCAGTGTTCAGCCTTTTTTATTGTCCAGCTCTCACATCTACACACGACTACAGGAAAAACCATAGCTTTGACTCTGTGGACCTTTGTTGGCAAAGTGATATCTCTGCTTTTTAATATGCTGTCTAGGTTGGGTCGTTGCTTTTCTTTCATGGCTGCAGTCACCATCCACAGTGATTTGGAGTCCAAGAAAATAAAGTCTGTCACTGTTTCTATTGTTTCCCCATCTATTTGCCATAAAGTGATGGGACTGGATGCCAGGATCTTAGTTTTTTGAATGTTGAGTTTTAAGCCAGGTTTTTCACTCTCCTCTTTCACCTTCATCAAGAGTCTCTTTAATTCCTCTTCACTTTCTGCCATAAGGGTGGTATCATCTGCATGTCGTAGGTTATTGATATTTATCCTGGCAATCTTGATTCCAGCTTGTGCTTCATCCAACCCAGTGTTTCTCATGATGTACTCTGTGTATAAGTTAAATAAACAGGATGACAGTATACAGCCTTGACACATTCCTTTCCCAATTTTGAACCAGTCTGTTGCTCTGTTGAACTCCATCAGGTTCAAACTATTTCTTCTTGACTTGCATACAGGTTTTGCATATACGTAAACTTATTCCACCCTCATTACAACCCAGTGCAGTAGATATTATGATGATCTCCATTTTACAGATGAAGAAACTGAACCCAGAGATGTGAAATAACTTGCTCAGGGCTACGTGGCTGGTGATGGCAGGACTATGGTCAGAACTAGACTGTGTGGATCCAGGAGCTGTACTTTTAATCCTAAGCATCCTGAAGATGTTGCTGGAAGATAAAGAGTTTTCCATGATTATGCCCCATCTCAGTACAAAGTACTATATAGAGTCTATTGAGAGGATCTGTTTTTACAAAATTAATCATATCAATGACTTCCAATAGTGCACAAAACTGCAACACACTAATGGTGGATAAATGAGAGTTTCTACCCTTCTCAGGAAACCCTGCAGAACAGATGAATGACTGGCAAAGAACTGTATGAGCATGCTAGTGGTAGTGTGCATGTCAAATAAACATAAGTGTATAGGTATTAATTGCCCTGTTGTGTCCAACTCTTTGCGACCCGGTAGACTGTAGCCAGGTAGGCTCCTCTCTCCATGAAACTCTTCAGGCAAGAATACTGAAGTGGGTTGACATTCCTACCTCCAGGGAATCTTTCCTGGCCCAAGGATGGAAACCAGGTCTCCTGCATTGTAGGCAGATTCTTTACCATCTGAGCCACCAGGGAAGCTGATATGTTAAATAATAAAGCTTAATTTCTTACTTTTAGGTAAAACAAATACAGATAGTCCCTGACTCACAATGGTTCATCTTAAGATTTTTCAACTTGGAGATGAAGTGAAAGCAATACGAACTCAGTAGAAACCAAACTCTGACTTGTGAATTTTCATCTTTTCCTAGTCTAGGGATATGCTGTATGATCCTCTTGGTGATGGTGTACAGCAGTAGCCAGTGACAGCTTCTGAACAGTCATGCAGTCAGAAGGGTGAATAGTCCATACCAATCTGGACCCAGATAAATATTTGCTTTTCACTTTCTGTACAGTGTTCAGTGAATTACGAGATATCCATGAGGCTTTGTGTTGGAGAATTTTACCCAACTGTTCAAAAGCAGAGACGTTTCTTTGCCGACTAAAGGTCCATTTGGTCAAGGCTATGGTTTTTCCTGTGGTCATGTATGGATATGAGAGTTGGACTGTGAAGAAGGCTGAGCGCCGAAGAATTGATGCTTTTGACCTGTGGTGTTGGGGAAGACTCTTGAGAGTCCCTTGGACTGCAAGGAGACCCAACCAGTCCATTCTGAAGGAGATCAGCCCTGGGATTTCTTTGGAAGGAATGATCCTAAGGCTGAAACTCCAGTACTTTGGCCATCTCATGCGAAGAGTTGACTCATTGGAAAAGACTTTGATGCTGGGAGGGATTGGGGGCAGGAGAAGGGGACGACAGAGAATGAGATGGCTGGATGGCATCACTGAGTTGATGAACGTGAGTCTGAGTGAACTCTGGGAGTTGGTGATGGACAGGGAGGCCTGGAGGGCTGCAATTCATGGGGTCGCAAAGAGTCGGACACGACTGAGCAACTAAACTGAACTGAACCTAATGTAAATATTCTGAGAAGGTTTAAGTTAGGTTTGGCTATGATGTCTAATAGGTAGGGTGTACTATATGTTTTCAACTTACCAGAGGTTTACTGGGGACTTAATCCCATCATAAGTTGAGGAAGATCTGTTAGACCCTGGGATGTTTTCTTTCTCAACTCTGGTAGATTGTCTTGAGTACTCCTAGGATGTGTACCCTCCTCTTTGGATGTTTTTGGTCTTAAAAGAATTTGATAAAATTTAAAAAAACACATCGAGCTGATGACTTCCCTTGTGGTCTAGTGGTTAAAACTCTGCGTATACTTCCTCAATGTAGGGGGCCTGGGTTAGATCCCTGACCAGGGACCTAGATCCCACATGCTACAACTAAGACCCAGAGCAGCCAAATAAGTAAATATATATATATTTTAAAATCATCCAGGAAAAATAGAGGTCTGGTAAAACAGGTGCAGAGGAGTACAATAGGATAATAAAAATAACCCCTTAAATATAATTTGAGAAGTATAGTTGGCTAAACAAACATTTAGAGTTCTGATTTTCGTCTACATAATATTAAATGTGGTGGCTCAGACGAGAAAGAATCTGCCCACAATGCAGGGTTCAATCCCTGGGTCAGAAAGGTTCCCTGGAGAAGGGAATGGCAATCCACTCCAATATTCTTGCCTGGAGAATCCCATGGACAGAGGAGCCTGGCAGTCACAGTCCATAGCGTCACACAGAGTCAGACATGACTAACTCACTAACACTTCACTTCAATTTTAAATATAAGAATAATTCCAAATTGCATTATAGGAGTGTGAATTGAAAAGCTGAGAGAAAGCTCTCATATATTAAGAGCATGCTCGATCATTTCCAAGAAGATTCCATGACTCATAATGGCATCTCATCGAAAATAGAATGTGGAAAATTTGGAAAGAAGTTGTCTGAGAGTTGAAAAACATCAGAAAGAGAAAGAGTAGAAAGAGTTAAAATGCTGTTTATTCTGCTAAACCTAGGGAATTTAAGGGTGTTTTGGTATCTGAAGAGTTATAGTCCCTTAAGTTTTATTATGCCTTTGACACAGTTTCCTTGGGGAACTAGGTGAGGAAATGACAGCAATGCTCCTCCTTAAGCCAAAGGCTATTAAGCCTTTGCCATCTGAAATGGGTTCAATCATTAATCACACATAATTGACAGTAAGTAACTGAGTCACCAAATGAATGGTGTTTAAGAAAAGCTATTATTCCATACTGATAAGTAACTAAAATAATTATTATCTTCAAAGTTCACCTAGTAGGTTGGAGCTCAAAGGCCTAATATGATTCTCTGAGGAACATAGGAACTGCTGACTGACTTAACATAAATAAGTTATGATCAACTATTAACAGACATGGTTTACTGTACATAACAGACTATCCAAACCAGAGACATAAAAAAAAAAAAAACCAAGAGAAAAAACAAGAAAGAAAAAGCAAGCAATTTACATTTTGTTCTTGATACTCACAACTAGATGTGAAGGCAATGAGATTTCCTTAATGGGGGAAGATAATAGTCTTACTTCAGATAATGAATGGTCTTAGCAGATTTAAAGCAATTTCTAGCAACGTTTTAATCAAAAAGCTGATGCTAGCAGTTTAGGGAGTTTGATCTGACACTTCCCCATAGTTTTTCTCTTGAGTCTAATATAGAAAGTAAGAAAGTTCTGTGATCTGGAAGCTTTATATTTATCCCTCATATAGTTTTAAAATAGAGTTTTCTCTTTATTACCAATTCAAAACATGCCTGAACATCAGGTATTTCAGTTTTGAGTTTGAACATGGCTAATCTGGCCCAAGAAAGACTTTGAGCTTTGAGCCACTCCCACCTGCAACATACAAAATGAGCACGCTCTGAACCATTTTCCAGAACAAAAGTGTCTGACTCTTTGCCACCCCATGGACTGAATTCTCCAGGCCAGAATAGTGGAGTGGATAATCTTTCCCTTCTCCAGGGGATCTTCCCAACCCAGGGATCGAACCCAGGTCTCCTGCATTGTGGGCAGATTCTTTACCAGCTGAGCCACAAGGGCTCAAGGAAACAGGGTAATTCCACTTTGTGCTAAGGCAGGATAAACCAGTTACTGTTTCAGTTCCAGTGAGTATTGGGAGTTTTTCTAAATATACTTGCATTGCTGCTGCTGCTGCTAAATCACTTCAGTCGTGTCTGACTCTGTATGACCCCGTAGATGGCAGCCCACCAGACTCCTCTGTCCCTGGGATTCTCTAGGCAGGAATACTGGAGTGGTTTGCCATTTCCTTCTCCAATGCATGCAGGCGTGCTGAGTTGCTTTAGTTGTGTCCGACTCTGTGCGACCCCATGGACAGCAGCCCACCAGGCTCCTCTGTCCAAGGGATTCTCTAGGCAAGAGTACTAGAGTGGGTTGCCATTGCCTTCTCCATATTTGCATTGCTTTCTGTTGTATTAAATTACTTTACTCAGAAAATTCAGTAAGTTGGTCACTTTAATTCTCATATCCTTACCTATTTTCAGCAGGCTTTTCTTGTTAGTTATTTTCTGAACCAATTCATGGCTAGGACTATGCCTTAAATTACTTTCTCAAAAAAATGGTTTTTCTCTTTACTGAAGTTGTGGGAGACTGCGATTGGCTTGGGGCTTCCCAGGTGGCTTTAGTGGCAAAGAACCCACCTGCCAATATAGGAGACGAAACGTGGGTTTGATCCCTGAGTCAGGAAGATTCCCTGGAGGAGGGCATGGCAACCCACTCCAGTATTCTTGCCTAGAGAATACTATGGACAGAGTAGTGCGCAAGCTACGGTCCATGGGGTCACACAGGGTCAACACGATGGAAGGGACTTAGAATGCCAAGCGCAGAGATGGTTGATATATCAACGGATAAACATAGCTGGAAACTATAGCAACAACTTACGATGTCTGACCCACTTAAGTAGATGAGTATGTAGTAGAAGAAAGGAAAAAATATAAAAAATTTATATAAAAACTATACAAATAACATGCATCTAGAACATCTTTCCTTTTCTAATCATGTAGTTGGTAGTATTATTTTTACATCTCTAGTCTTGGTGAGTTTCCTGCTATAAAACAAATATTCTAATGAATACTGGCCCTCACTTCCATTTCCAGCTGACTTATGAATAGAGTCATTCAGGTCCTGTGACTGCCTATTTTATCAAATTTTTTTTCCCTAAGGGAAGTTATAATCTTATATTGTTATGCTCCTCAACTTTTCCATGGTTACAATAAAAGAATTATAAATAACAGGACTTTATTATGATATAAAAAGTCATGATGGTTCCATATCAGACACCATATTAGAGAAAAGGCTTTCCATTTTGAAAAGAGGATGAAAACCAATCATCTTATCAGAATATATTATTTGAAAAGAAATACTGTATTCCCTGGTTGGGCTTCCCTGATAGCTCAGTTGGTAGAGAATCCACCTGCAATGCAGGAGACCCCGGTTCAATTCCTGGATCAGGAAGATCCACTGGAGAAGGCTACCCACTCCAGTATTCTTGGGCCTTCCTTGTGGCTCAGCTGGTAAAGAATCCTCCTGCAATGTGGTAGACCTGGGTTCCATCCCTGGGTTGGAGAGATCCCCTGGGGAAAGGAAAGGCTACCCATTCCAGTATTCTGGCCTGGAAAAGTCAAAAAGAGTCAGACACAACTGAGTGACAAAGCCTTTCTTCCTATTCCCTGGTTAGGCAGGTTGTTTTTAAATGTTTGGGTCAGTAGTTTACAGTACTGCCAGTCCAATTTTCTAAAATTCTGAACGTAACTATGTCTCAATATTTCTCTTTTTCTTTAACGTGAGACCCTTAATTTATTTTTATTTATTTATTGGAGTATAATTGCTTTACAATGTTGTTAGTTTCTGCTATACAAGGAAGTGAATTAGCTATATGCATACATATATCCCCTTCCTCTTGTGATTTTTTTTTTTTCCTGTTACTTTTCGGACTTCTACAAAAATCTCAAAGCTCTAAAAATTGACCATTCTTTATAGTGGTGGTGGTTTAGTCATTAAGACATGTCTGACTCTTGAAACCCCATGGACTGTAGCCTGCCAGGCTCCTCTGTCCATGGGATTCTCCAGACAAAAATACTGGAGTGGTTGCCATTTCCTTCTCCAGGTGATCTTCCGATCCAGAAATTGAACCCAGGTCTCCTGCATTGCAGGCAGATTCTTTACCAACTGAGCTACATGGGAAGCTCCATTCTTTATAGTAGTGCAAATGAAATATGAAAATTGACATTTTTATATCTGTGTTAAAGCTATAATAATGTTAAGACAATCATCAGTCAGTCGATAATATGTTCCAGCCATTCTACTAGGTTCATTTGATCCTGATAGCAATTTCATGGGATAAGCACTATTACTATGTGTTTTGGGTTTCCCAGGTGACTTAGTGATAAAGAATCCCCCCTCCAATGCAGGAATGAAGTTCCATCCCTGGGTTGGGAGGATCCCCTGGAGAAGGAAATGGCAATCCACTCCAGTATTCTTGCCTGGAGAATCCCATGGACAGAGGAGCCTGGTGGGCTATAGTCCAGGGAGTTGCAGAGTTGGACACAATTAAGCACACACACACACGCACTATGTGATTTACTAAGGAGAAAAAAATACTATTGTCATCCTTAAGTTTTTGATGAAATCATTGTTCAGAGAGGTGAATTTGAAGTAGAGAGTAGCAGAGCCACAGCTTAAATCTGAGTCTGATTCCAAAGCTTGTGTTCATAATTTCTACATTATAAATATAACAGATGAACAAAATATTTGCCCTGTCTCACGAAATGAATCATATTTGCAAACAAAATATTGGAACCCAGAGTCTAACAAAAAAACTCTATTTTAAAAAATGTCCTTACGTGAATGTACACAAAACCTTTTTTTTTTTTACAAAACCTTTTAAAAAGTCATAAACATCAGCTAGATATTGCTGAAAATTCAATAGCTTTTACAGTGTAAACTTGGAAATGCAAAGGAAAATGGAGATATGATCTATATCTATAGGTGAATATGATTAATCAAAGTGATCAGCCTTAAAGTGTGTGCTTTTAATTAAGTGAAAAAGTCCTTTAATAGTTCTTGAATATATTTATGACCTCTACTGTTCTGAGAAATCAAGCTATTAAATTGCAGCTCTCAGATTGTAAATGCAAAATATCCGAAGTCTTATTAGCTTATCAGCTGAACATTGCCCACCAACCTTCCTGTCTTGAAATGTTTGTGCAAGATGGGTGTGTGTGTGTGTTGTGTTCTTCACAGTAGGAGGACAAATTTCTCTTGAAAAGGTAATGGTTGCCAGATGTTTGTTTTTCAGATAAAAGAAAAAAAAAGTTGAAAAATAGTAATAGCCAGGTATTTGTTTATCATCTCACTTGGAGTTCGTTGTCACAAAACTTCCTTTTGTCTGAGAAAATTTTCGGTCCAGTGAATATAGCTTTTATTAAGAGATCACACTGATCACTTGTTGATTTTTTTACTAGAGGAACTTCTTTAGCTTCTCTGTGTTTTATTGTGTGGAT
Organism: Neotragus pygmaeus; assembly: GCA_006410875.1. Taxonomy (NCBI): domain Eukaryota; kingdom Metazoa; phylum Chordata; class Mammalia; order Artiodactyla; family Bovidae; genus Neotragus; species Neotragus pygmaeus. The sequence goes on along the minus strand of SJYV01048237.1, from coordinate 1,615,695 downwards.
TGCTTTGTGTGGACCACAGAAAAAATATACAAAGGACCACTGGTGATATGTTGATTTGTATGTATTGGATTTTAATATCTACTATACTTTATGCCCATTTCCCCAATATATACATACATACTGAGAGAGAGGGATCCAAAAATAGCTGTGGAAAGGAAATTTCTCTGTACACAGGATCTGCCACTTTGTGAAAGCGCTCTCCCATCTTACAAAAGCCAAAATTCTGCTGATGAAAAAGTAGGAAATTGTACAAATAATGCTCAATGAAGCACAGCTATTCCTCTAAAATTATCTGGATTACACCTCTACACATGCCCACCAGGCCATTCCCCGGGTGGCTCTGGGGGAGCCGCCGGGGGTCGGGCGGTCCTGCCCCCTGCGCGCACCAGGGTTAGAATCCCCGGCCGGGCCGGGCACGATGGCCCACAGCGCTCCCGGGCCCCAGGGCAGCTGCCAGTACAAGCGGAGCAGCGGAAAACCCCGGGGAGTCTAGGCGGGTTACCGCGGGGTCCCCCGAACTTGGCGCCCCGGGCGAGGCGGGGGACTCTCTCGAGGGTCCTCGGGCAAGCGGGCGGAGCGCGGGTCTCCGCGGCTGGGGATATCGCCCAGCCCGCGGCTCCGGCCCGAGGGGCGGGCCGCCCCTCAGCCCGGAGCGGGCGCCTTCCCCGCGCGCTGCCGGTCGCCGGGCTTCGCCCTGCGGGAGGAGCCGGCCGCCGTGACGCGTCTAGGAGGAAACGCCAGCGCCCGGCGGCCCTGCCGGGAAGGAGGAAGCACGAGAGCGCTCGGCTCCGCGACCGCCGCGCGGGGAAGCAACACCGCGGAGCCGGGAAGGTGCGGGGCGGCGGGCGCTGGCGTTTCCTCCTAGACGCGAGATGTGTATAAGAGACAGATTCTTGCCTGGAGAATCCCATGGACAGAGGAGCCTGGTGGGCTATAGTCCAGGGAGTTGCAGAGTTGG
>SJYV01048237.1:1596743-1613656 GCA_006410875.1 Neotragus pygmaeus | reverse complement strand
GCCCCCGTCCTTCAGCCCGGAAACCTCCGGGTCGGTCGGGTGGGAAAAGCCGTCCCCTCGCCCAGCCCTCGACTCTGAGAGTTTGTGGTCTTTGTTTCCTCGAGGTGAATTCGGTTTCTGCTTTCCGATTTCTAAACGCCCGAGGGGTGTCCGCGGGGACAGATGTTGTTAATCTGAATGCAGCTTCGGAGCCGGGAACCGGGAGGGTGGGAGACGCCGGGAGAGTGGGAGACCCCCAACCTGAGGTCGAAAGTGGGTGCAGGCTACCTGTGAGGATCTGCGAGGGCACCGAAATCCTTAACCTGTTGTCAGCGAACCTGCCTGTGAGACCTTAATGCGTGGCTGTTTAGGCTCTCTGTGATTTGAAACCTTTTCTGTCCCTTTTAACGCGCATTTGGCTCTGTTGATTCCCAGTTGAGCATTGGTATGTGCCATCTAGAAATGCTTTGAGATTTTTAGATTTTGTCATTTTTAGTGGTGGTTACCGGGAAAGACAAAAGAGAAAGAATTCATCTGTTGAAACTTAAACTTTTAGGTTAATTTAGTAGTGATTTCTGAACCACGACTAGAGTTTCAGTTCTGCACAAGGCTGTACAGGGTACACTTGAGATGCAGAACACGACAGTTTCTAAATCTTTATCAGGGTAAAAAAAAAAAAAAGTAGACCGTTGTGTATTTTGATTCTCTATCTGCTTTGTCAGTAGGTTGATCATTCACCCAGCCAATCTGGGAAGTGCTTTTTCATTTATCAAACACTTAGGTAGCTCTGACATGTATTAGGCTCGTTCTAAGTGTTTTATAAATATTAACTCAAATTATTAACTCAAAATGTTAAATTATAGCAGTTCCAGCAGTGTCCAGGCTGTGCATACTTCAGTTCCCTGAATGTCATTGCAAGAGCTTTTAGAAACAGAGGAAGTTTCAGGCATATTTTAGGACTGGGTGTGCCTTGTAGCCAGCTTGGCTTCCACTCCAGTAAAGCAAGCCATCACCCATCTACTCCCCTGGGGGAAGGGAGTCTGGAGTGAAAGGAGTGAGAACTCTTCTTACAGATTTCTGGCCAGATCGCTAGCATTTTCAATATCATGGTCCATCTCGGCGGACAGAGTGCCCATCCTTAACTAACTCTGAGGAGACCGGAACTTCCCCTTTCTTCAGCTGCCACTGCACTGAGCTTAATTCTGTTTCCTTCCTAATATATTTGACAACTGGTATGACTGTAGCTTGGGTTTCCCTGGTGGCTCATGTGGCAAAGAACCCACCTGCAATGCAGGAGACCCAGGTTTGATTCCTGGGTCAGGAGGATCCCCTGGAGAAGGGAATGGAAATCCACTCCAGTATTATTGTCTAGAGGATTCCATGGACAGAGGAGCCTGGCAGGCTATAGTCCATGGGGTCACAAAGAATCAAGCACAGTTGAGCAACTAACATATACACACAGATTTGAGGGTCAGACTGAACTTGAAATGTACTATAAAATAGAACATTTTTGTTTGAACACATCCGCATAACAAATAACACTTTGTAACTTTACTACCATTTGCTGTAAACTGTAAAACTCAGGTAACCCTGAGTTGATGGGTCAACCTTCTGGGTAACCATTTTGTAATTTGTAGATATATTGAGGGAATATTTTCCAGAGTTAAGCACCCTATTCAAATGGGTGCCTTAGCCTGATGGCCAGATGGAAACCCAGAATGGTGACTAAAATAAGTATGGTTCTTGTCATTACAGTGATTATGAATCTAATGTCAAAATCCTCATGTCATACCAGCTTTCTCTGTTTCATATATTTAAATTTCCAGGGAGATGATGAAATGACACTCTGAGCCTTATTTAATAAGATTATGAAGTGTCTCCTGGAAGCAAGAAGGCTCACTTTCTTCTGATATAATTTTACGGCACATAGACATTCATGAGTTCAGTTCAGCCAAATGGCAGCCAACACTTCCATGGGTTACAGAGTGCTTCCGTGTATACTTATTTGCTCTTCAGAGAGACCTCATGAGGTGGATAGCCAGTTTTCATTCCTGTTTTTACAGATGAGGAAATTGAGGCATAGAAATATGAAAGTGCTTTAGCCTGGATAGCACAGCTGGTAAGAGGCAGAGCTTGAATGGAGAGCAGGTGTATGGACAGTGCCTGGCACGTGCCGGCCTGTAATAAACATTTGTGGAATGAATGACTCCCAATGACTTCAGACTTCTTGCTGTATTTCAAAACATTATGTGTTGAGTTGTCACACCATAGTTGAGTTGTGACTAAGGGATTGCCAGGTCAAACAGTATCTGCTACCACATAATGAGCTAGAAAGCCCTTTGAACTCATTTCTCGGAACTGATCATCTCTGGTGTTTGAAAAAGCGAATAAGTTGGTTATTTCCCTTTTTCAAGCATCCTATTTTTCCCCCCTCTGATTTGAGTTGCCATTGGACAAGTAGTTCTCATGGTTGTGTTGACAACTTTCTTGTCTCTTTCTGATCATTCAAGATCATTTTTAAGGACTGCTAATCACTGTAGGTTTTCATTGTAAGTGAACACAATTAAGCCACCTGGGTTTATGAGCAAGTTCAAACACAGAGATCATAGGTATTATAATTATTTTGAAGTGTTTGACATCACTGCTGTGTTTTTTGAAGTGTTAAAATTATTGTAGTATTTCAAAAAACAAACAAATATCCCCAACTTTTCTCCTTCAAGTGTAACTCTGTGTATCCTAAAGTATGTTTCCTCTACATGGATAACCTTCAATGAGGGAGGAAAATATGGCCATTACCTGGTGGGAGGAACTGGGAAGGGCTATGGAGGAAAATGAGAGATGGGGTGGGCTTTCCCATGAAGAATTTTAGGTGTTAAGAAACCCTTAATGAAGCCAGACTGAGTCATCTGCCTGTCAACGTTCTTTTGTATGGGGGTGGAATAAAATACTTTTGAAACCTGCCTCGTTTCAAAAACTACTTTACCTTTTCCAATCCTCAGGGATTTTTTTTTCCTTCCCTTTTTGAAAAATTCCTGTAATTACAGGCTAAAACTGCTTATTCATGAAACTCAAATTATGTAACATGTTATTCTTGACAGAAACAGCCCCCACATTATGTTAAGGGACTCAGTGTCTCTGTTTTCCTTTACCTATTGCATTCTTTATGGTGGAGTCTTTGATCTTATTTCACTTTTGAAAAAAGTTAATGGAGAAAGATAGTAGTGATTCCACATCTGGTAGTTCATGTCAAAGAAATTTTAACTCTATACTAACTCTGAGTTATTATTGCTGAAGAAGACAACATGGAAATCCGATGTTGGAGGCTGTTTCAGAGCCTCAAGAAGTAAAATGTTATTGCCTGTCTGAAGTTGAGCCAGAGAGTTTTCAGAGAGAACTAGGCAGGGTAAAATCTTCTTGCCCTTGACCAGTTTCTCGGGGCCTTTCCTGTGTCTGACAGGTCTCGACAACCTGCTTTAGTTCATCTCCTTGTAGCCACAGTTTCTTCTATTATTCAACACTGAAATCTGTTTTCCTTCGGTGGGCAATGAGGGTGAGTGAAAGAAGGGTGATTATGTAAGGCAAATTGTGCAGGCTTCCCTGATAGCTCATTTGTTAAAGAATCCGCCTGCAATGCAGGAGACCCCGATTGGATTCCTGGGTCTGGACGATCCGCTCGTGAGGGTATAGGCTACCCACTCCAGTATTCTTGGGCTTCTCTTGTGGCTTAGCTGGTAAAGAATCAGTCTGCAATGGGAGAGACCTGGGTTCAATCCCTGGGTTGGTAAGATCCCCTGGAGAAGAGAAAGGCTACCCACTCCAGTATTCTGGCCTAGAGAATTCCATGGACTGTATAGTCCATGGGGTTGCAAAGAGTCAGACAAGACTGAGTGACTTGAAAAAGAAAAAAGAGAGGATAATATGTAAGATGTAAAGTGGACTTCCCTGGTGGCTCAGGTGGTAAAGAATCTGCCTGCAATTCGGGAGACCTGGGTTCCCTCCCTGGGTCAGGAAGATCCTCTCAAGGAAATGACAACCCACTCTAGTATTCTTGCCTGGGAAATCCCATGGACAGAGGAGCCTGGTAGGCGATAGTCCATGGGGTTGACACAACAGAGCAACTAACACATCTAATATATTCAGATACACAATCGAACTCACTGGTGGAGTAGCCAATCTACTGGCTGCTGGATGAAAAGTCCTCAGTCCAGTGGGGCTTCACTAAGGACTTGACTGACTGCTTCCTTGAGTTGAAAAATGAGAAGGAACTTTATTATTCTAGTTATTTACCTCTTTGTTTTTTAAAAATAAAAATAGGTTGAAGTTAAAATAATCTGATTTCCAACTCAGCATCCACAAATGCAGACAAATGTGCATAAGGACCAGTATATAGAGTATATAATCTAATGCACATGTATATTACACATGTGTTTGTGTGAGTTACTCAGTTGTATATGGTCAGCTAAAATGGAATATAGAAATCATCTTCTTAATTTCTTAGTTTCCCAAGAAAACACTGTATGTTGTCTTTTTTCCATTTTTATTTTAGTTTGTCTCATATTTTCTAAATATTCGTTTTAATTAAAAATGTATGCCCTTAAATTTAAGCAGTTGAGAAGTGTGTGAAGTAAAAAAAATAAGTCCTCTTCACTCTATATTACTGACGAAGGTAACCACTGCTGGGTTTTTATTTTCTTCTAGTCTTGACCCCATGCTTATATAAGTATGTATATCTATAAATATATAGGGAGTTTTTTAAAAATGGGACTCATTCTATACAGTTTGTCCTTTTATCTCTTATTTAACACTTTATCATGGACATCTATAGGTCTGCATCATTGGTTTTGCCAGCTGCATAATATTCCACTTTGTGATTTATCTCTTTTCTATTTCTCTTATCTAATATGTTCACTCTTTTGTTATCTTTTAAAAAATATTAAATCACCAAAGTAATACATTTTAAGAAAAAAGAAGAAAAGAGGAAATAAGAATCATCAGTAAACCTACCACTCAATCACTATTAGTATTTTAGAGTATATTTTGTAAACTTTCATATGTATGTCCATATCCATATTTCCAATGCCATTAAAAATTTCCCTTATGCAGAGCTGTTTTGTTGCTTAGAGAATCATGTTTGTTTAGTCAGCCAACGTCAGAGATTCCAGGCACTTTGGAGCCAGTTATTTTACTGTATTTCCTGGCCACCTGCCATTCCCCAAACCTGAATAACACTACTGGAAATTTATACTAGTGCTCATAAAGGGGATGAGGTGAGGGTGTCAGATGGACTGAAATACCTGTCCAAATCAGCATAAAGCGTGTATCCTGTTGATGGAGGTGAGTCAACATTTGTGTTCTGTGCACATCTAAAATACAAGATATTTAAGAGAAATGATAGAATATTCATATATCATCGATTACGATCATAAAAGGAAAAGCAGAAATAATGGACCTGAACCAAGGGAAAAGTGTTGAATTCAGTTGAAGATTAGAACAGTTGAACTCCAGATGTTTTGAAATAATTTCCTAATGATAAGTACATTGTATGGAGTAATTGGCTTAACAGAGCTCCCTCCAATTGTGGGAATAGGTGGCCTTGAAGTTTCTTGTGATCCTCATCTTATAGTCTGTCTCAGAGTTAGTAATAGTTGATTTAGAATAATTTCATGCATACAACTCTCTCGTTACTAACCCCACCAGCTTTTCCAGACAGTGTCTGTCTGGGCTAATCTCTCCACCCTCTTTTTCTCCTACACAAGCTGTGACCCACACTTTCCTCCTGTATCCTTCTGTGGTTTTCCCCCACTTTCTGAGAGTTTAGTCCCTCTTTTAACCTTGTTCTCTTTATTCTCTTCTTCCTGTTTTTGCTTTAAGAATATTTCTCTCTGTCCTTTCTCCATTCCTCCCTCTTTATTCTGGTCTTGAGCAAAAAAGATACTAATCATGGCAATGCTGTTAAGAACAAGCCTTTAATAAGGAAAAGGAAAGCTTTTAGTTTGGGAGGAAAGGTAGATATTATAAAGAACTAGTGTTTGAGAATACCCAGTAATTCCTTCCAAAATTTCCACAGAAGTCTCCACCCACCTCTTCATCTCTAAATAAGCTGTTTTTTCCTTAAGCATTGGCATGTATGATAAAATTTAAAACTATTTATAATTTTTTTTTATTTATGTCATGGCAGTAGCATTATTTTGTGCTATATTTTTTTTCTCATTGAAGATGTTAACCCTGTTATAGATTGAGTAGAGAGTGTTTTGGTCTTAAAAGCTCACTTCTAGATAAGACCACTGTTCCCTTTAGAAAATATTGGGTAGGCCAAAAAGTGCGTTTGGGTTAAGTTTAGTTATCTGGTTTAAAAGCAACTTCTTTGTCTTTAAGTAGAAGATGAAGACGGTTCAGTTCAGTTCAGTCTTGTCCAACTCTTTGTGACCCCATGGACTGCAGCATGCCAGGCTTCTCTGTCCATAACCAACTCTTAGACTGAAGGTTAGCAGTCTTTGAGAAGTGCTGTGTCAGGATTCCAAACCCTTTTCTTCCAGCCTTTCATCATCAGAGAAATGCATTGGTGAGAAGCACATGTAGATCAGCCTTCCATTCTTGGGAGTTAGAAAAGTGGTGCTGGATGCTCTCTGAAGAGATACAGGTGCGTGATTAAGCCCAGGTAGCTGACTTCATAGCAACTTCAGCTCACTTATAACAGGACCTGAGCTAAATATTATAAGGAGCTCAGGACAAAGGCAATAGCTATTTAGGCTGCACTGAGAATTAAGGCCTATTTTTTCATAAGCAGGAATGAAAAAGATTTTAAAAAGATATTTTTATCTAGCTTCCAGACAGCCTGGTGGTAAAATTGATGACGGCTTAAACATGAAAGCACTGTTTTATTCACTTATTTGAACCTGGACCACTGTTAATAAACAGTCAGAAGTTACTGTAATGTTAAAAAATGGTTCTTAGTTTTATACTTCTAAGTGTACATATTTGTTCATAGTTTACGTTTTAGTCCATTTCAACATCAGTACTTTTCTTTTTCTTTCTAATTCATCTGCTTTTACCCCCTACTCTCTCTTCTCATGAATTTTCGGTTTAGTTTTTGTTTGTTGGGAAACGATCTTTTTAGTTAATGAAAGATAAGATGCTCCAGTGTTTGGCTGTGAAGGATTTTTCAGAGATTTATGAAACTATGTCCCCTTCCTTGATTTTTGTGTCTGCCGTATGCTATGCTGTGCTGTGCTTAGTCGCTCAGTTGTGTCCGACTCTTTGCAACCCCATGGACTGTAGCCCGCCAAGGCTCCTCCATCCATGGGAATTCTCCAAGGAAGAAAGTATTCAGTATCCAGTAGTATCCAGGAGAGTGGGTTGCCATGCCCTCCTCCAGGGGATCTTCCCAACCGAAGGATCAAACCCAGGTCTCCTACATTTCAGACAGATTCTTTACCATCTGAGCCACCAGGGAACCCTCATGTCTGACATAGATTTCCTTTATTTCTAATTCCTACGAACATTAACATCATTTACTTCTGTTCCTCCTTTTAAAAGTCCACTCAAGTGTGAACAGAAGCCCCTGTCCCATTGAATTTATTTGTTGCTTTAATCAGTCTTTAAAACAAAGAGGTAGGCAATTTAGCCAGCAAAATCAAATTCACTCAGGCATAGCAGAGGAATTGTAGTTCAGGAGACCTGGGTTTGATCCTTGGGTTGGGAAGATCCCCTGGAAAAGAGAATGTCTACCTACTCTAGTATTTTTACCTGGGAAATCCCATGGACAGAGGAGCCTGGTGGGCTATAGTCCATGGGGTTGCAAAGAGTCAGACACAACTGAGCTACTGACATATTATATAGTTCAGAACGTGCAAACTATAGTGAACTGTAGGTGAGTCTAAAGAACAAAGGAAAGGAGAGATCTTTTCTACAGAAAAGGAAGAGAAATTGAGAGCCTTTGGAGGAGAGAGGAATTAGGGTTATTGCAGCCCCTTGTTGGCTTAGTTGTTGACTTCTCATTGGTTGGACTGATGCTGAGCAAGGAGAAAACTTCCTTCCTCCTGCAGGCATATATGAAGTAAGCATCCTGTTGAGGTCTGCAAGCAGCCACCACCAGGGTAGTGTGTGAAAGCCCCTGCTTCAGGGCTTCCTGACTATAGTTTATCCTATTTTTAAACTTTATTATTAAAAAAATCTTTTCCCCATTAACATTTTTAATTGAAATATAATTGACTTACAATTTTATATTAGATGCAGGTATATAACCTAGTGATTCTATATTTTTATACAATGTAAAATGGTCACCATGGTAAGTCTAGTTGCCATCTGTCACCATACAAAGTTATTATAGCATTATTGGCTATATCCCCTATTCTGTACGTTACATTCTCATGACTTATTTTATAGCTGGAATTCTGTCCCTTTTACTGTTCCTCAGCTATGTCACGCATCCCCTCACCCTCCTCCCCTTTGGCAACCACCAGTTTCTTCTCTGTATTTATGAGTCTGTTTTTGTTTTGTTATGTTTGTTCATTTGTTTTGTTTTTCAGATTCTACTTATAAAAATGAAATCATATGGCATTATCTTTCTGTCTGACTTATTTCACTTAAGCCTAATACCCTCTGGGGCCATCCATGTTGTTGCAAATGGCAGTGTTTCATTTTTTGTGACTGAGTAATATTCCATTTGGAGTCACAAAGAGTCAGACACAACTGAGTGACTGAACTGAACTGAATATTCCATTATGTATTGCTACATCTTCTTTCTCCATTTATTTATCGATGGAGCCTTAGATTGCTTTCATATCTTGGCTATTGTCAATAATGCTGTGATGAACATGGGGCTGTTTCTCTTTTCTTTGGGAAAATACACAGGAGTAGAATCGTTGGATTGTATGCTAGCTCTGTTTTTAAAATTTTTGAGGAACCTCCCTACTATTCTCCATGGTGGCTATACCAATTTATATTCCTATCAACAGTGCATGAGGCTTCCTTTTTCTTTACATTCTTAACCAACATTTGTTATTTGTTGTCTTTTTGATGATAGCCATTCTAATAGGTATGAGTGAGATAGCACTGCAGTTTTGATTAGTGTTTCCCTGATGATTAGTGAAGTTGAAAATCTTTCATGTGTCTATTGGCCATCTCTATGTTGTCTTTAGAGAAGTGTCTGTTTAGGTCCTGCCTATTTTAAAATTGGGTTATATGTTTTGTTTTGCTTTTTTCTGATGTCGAGTTGTATGAGTTCTTTGTATATTTTGGATATTAACCCCTTATCAGATATATCATTTGTAAATATTTCCTCCTATTCAGGAGGCAGGCTTTTCATTTTGTTGATAATTTCCTGCTTTGTGGAAAAACTCTTTAGTTTGATGTTTACTTTTGCTTCTGATCATTTTAAATGAGGTTTCCGTTTTTCATTTTAGGATTTAAAAATTTGCCTTTGAGATGCAGAATGATATGTATATAAATTGCTTTGTCTTTCTATGTAGAAAAATAATGTATTTTTGCTTCATCTAAGCGTAAAGAAGGATGCATAAGAAATTAACAATGTTTATCTATTTTGGAGATTGGGTGATGAGAACTAGGTGGGTAAGGAAAGGGGTGGGAAGCAAACTTTTCACTGAGTCTCTTTTGTATTTTCTTGAGGTGTTTTAACCAGGTGAATATATAACCCACTTAAAAAAATAATAACAAAAAATATGTCTGTGAGTTCCCTGACTTCAAATATATATGTATATTTCTGTTGTCCCTTTTCCATACGTCTTTAGTAAAAATTTTTTAGGAATGCACATGTAGATTAGTCTCAAAGGATTAGTAGTATTTTGCATGCATCTGGCCCTGGCTTTGTTCCGTCTCCGGAGCACTCTCAAGTCCTGTGACTAAATTCATTATGAAGCCTTCCTATAGGAAATTCTAATACTGCAACTATGGCCAAATCTTGAATTATTGTTGGCTTCTTCAGAGAACCATTTAACTGAAATTGTCTTCAGCATCCTACAAACTGGATATTCAGTTTTTCGTAATAAAACTGTTATACAATGCCAATATAATTAGTGCACAATTAGTTGATTCCTGACCACCCCCGCTTCTGTATCTTGTATCTGATCATCATGGTTATATTTCCCCTACTTAAAATTATATAAATTTGGTCTTCTAGAAAAAAAGATTTGTTTATTTTTAGTATTCAGATAATTCTGCTCTTTTCAGTGTATGCTAAACCCAGGAGTTTCGTTCATCATGATTTTTGTAGTTTTTGTCATTTGTCATGTGTAGTTTACCCTTTGGATAATAAAATAAACTAGTATTTATTTTGTACCTACTATGTGCTGGGTGCTTTAGAGATATTACTGCATTAAATACTCATAATAACTCTGTGGGCTTGGCGGAGGTTTCATTTTACAGATGAGCAAATTAGGATCTGGGCTTCCCTGGTGGCTCAGCAGTAAAGAATTCGCCTGCCAATGCAGGAGACCTGGGTTCGATTCCTGGGTCAGGAAGATCCGCTGGAGAAGGCAATGGCAACCCACTCCAGCATTCTTGCCTGGGAAATCCCATGGACAGAGGAGCCTGGCTACAGTCCATGGGATCACAAAGAGTCAGACATGACTACAACTTAGCAACTAAACAACAACAGCAAAGTAGGGTTTAGTGAGGCCTTGAAGGTGGCCTTGTGGGGCCATCACGGGGCAGTGCTGATCTGAAGCTGGTCTGGTCTACTTAGCTTTACCAGGGGGTCCCCTTTGCCTTTGAGAAGGGGGTAAAGGCTGCTGCTGCCGCCGCCGCCGCCGCTGCTGCTGCTGCTGCTGCTGCTGCTGCTGCTGCTGCTAAGTCGCTTCAGTCATGTCCGACTCTGTGCGACCCCATAGGCAGCAGCCCTGGAGGCTCCCCCCATCCCTGGGATTCTCCAGGCAAGAACACTGGCGTGGGTAGGGTAAAGGCTAACTCCTTTCAAAGACCCTCATCAGAGAGAACAGGCAGATTTGATTTATATGTAACTCTGATTACAATCTACTGATGAGGCTGTGGTTAAATGAGTTTTGAAAACTGGCCTTTCATTTTTACTGTATTGTTCTGAGATGGTATTCATTTTTCATCTAGAAACTGCTGCCAGACCTCAGGAAAGAAGCTGACTGAAAGTGTTTTAAATATATTACTTCCTTAATAGAAAGGAGCTAAAATCCTAAATTTAATTCCTGAATATGTTAAATTCTCAACCTACAGAATTTGAATGTCTTATTTGTTATCTGTAGAGCTGTCAAGTTCCTACTGTTAGCAGCCAATATCCAATGAACTTTACCAACTCTAACAAATGCTGTTGCCATATTCTAAAATCCTGTATTGGCGATAGCTAGCCCCATTTATATTAATCCTTGGAAAGAGAGTCATCCGCAGATACCATCTACCATTTTGTTGATTCTTGTTGGGTATTAGCTAATGCAAAAATATTGTGTCTTGCCAGAAAGTATTCTTTAAAGGATGAGCTCCTATTAAACAAGTAGGAATGAAAGAACAGTTTATGATTCTATTATCTAATAAAATATACTTAAGTTTTGAACAAATGGTGAGAAAGACACTGAGGAAATTCACATGACTAGAAAAGTTTAAAATGTTACAGAGGTGAATGGAGAAGACAAAATAAACCCATAGCATATTCTCTTACATTTAATATTTTAAAGGGAAAAACAGCTTTATGGAGACTAAATTGATATGCCATTGAATTAATCACTTTAAAGTGTACAATTTGGTGCTTTAGTCACAGAGCTGTGCAGGCATCATCTCTAAGTCCCGAACGTTTTCATTATCCCCGCCAAAACCCTGGACTCATTAGCAGTCTCTCATCCTCATTCCCTGCCAAACTCCCCCGACTCCCCGCCGCTGCTGCGCCCTCCCTGCTCCGCCTCTGGCAATGATCAGTTTACTTTCGGTAGGTATGTGCTTCGTGGCTAAGTCATATCCGACTCTTTGCAACCCCATGGACTGTGGCCCTCCAGACTCCTCTGTCCCTGGGGATTCTCCAGGCAAGAATACTGGAGTGGGTTGCCTTGCCCTCCTTAAGGGGATTTTCCCGACCCAAGGATCAAACCCAGGTCTCCCTCATTGTAGATGGATTCTGTACCATCTGAGCCACCAGAGAAGCCCCTTTCAGTAGGTGTGTTTGCCTATTCTGGATATTTCATAAAAAGTGAAATCTTATAGGAATTTGCTGGTGGTCCAGTGATTAAGACTTGGTGCTTTCACTGATGTGGCTTCGCATCAGACCCTGGTTTAGGGAACTAGGGAGTGCTTGGAGTGGCTAGAAAAAAAGTGGAATCTTAAAATACTTGGTCTCTTGCAACTGGTTTGTTTTACTTAGCATATTGTTTTTGAGGTCCATCCACATTGTAGCATATAATACTTCATTTATTTTATTGCTGAAAAATATTCCGGTTTTTCAGTATATCATATTTTGCTTATTCATTTATATACTAGTGGTTGGATTGTTTCCACCTTAATTAATAAGGCTGCTGTGCATATTCATGTGCAGGCATTTGTATGAACACGTATTTTCATTTTTGGGTGTATACCCTGCAGCAGAATTGCTGGGTCACGTGTAAAACTCAGTTTAACTTTTTGAAGAATTGCCAAACTGTTTTCCAGTGTCTGCACTGTTTTCCAGTCTCACCAGCAGTGTGCCAAGGTCGCGCTTTGNTATACCCTGCAGCAGAATTGCTGGGTCACGTGTAAAACTCAGTTTAACTTTTTGAAGAATTGCCAAACTGTTTTCCAGTGTCTGCACTGTTTTCCAGTCTCACCAGCAAGGTTTGAGGGTTCAAATTTCTCCACATCCTCGCCAACATTAATTATCTGTCCTTTTTGGACTTTCGTCATTTTAGTAGGTTTGAAGTAGTATGTCACTGAGGTTTTGGTTTTCATTTTCTTAATGGCTAATGATATTGAGCATCATTTATGTGCTTGTTGACCATTTGTAACCTTCTTTGGAGAAATGTCTGTTCAGTTCCTTTGTCCATTTTTTAATAGGGTTATTTGTCTTTTTTGCTGAATTGTAAGAGTTCTCTATATATTTTGGATGCACAGATTGTGTGATTTACAAATATTTCTCCTATTTTTGTGGATTTTCTCTTTTACTTTCCTGGTGGTTTTCCCTTGAAGCACTGAAGTTTTTAATTTTGATGAAATTCAGTTAATTTTCTCTTCTGTCACTTGTGCTTTTGATGCCAAGTTATTCATCTAAGAAATTATTGCCTAGCCCAAAGTCACAAAGATTTACTACTGGGTTTTCTTCTAAGAACTGTTTTAGTTCTTACTTTTAGGTTTTTGATCTGTTTCAAGTTACCTTTTGGTTATGGTGTGAGGTAGGGGGTTCAACTTTATTCATTTGCATGTGGTTATTCAGTTGTCCTGTTGACATTCATTCGAAAATCAAATGACCATAATTATAAAGATTTATTTCTGTACTTTCAATTTTACTCTACCCGTCTTTTTAAAACTTATTTTTTGAGGTATAGTTGATTTACAATGTTAGTTACAATTAGTTTCAGGTTTACAGTTCAATACTTTTCTAGACTGTACTCCATTTAAAGTTATTATAAAATATTAGTTATGTTACCTGGGCTGTACATTACATCCTATATCTTATTTGTTTTATACATAGTAGTTTGTACCTCTTAATTCCTTAATCCTATCTTTCCTCTTCTTCCACTGTTCTCTCACTGGTAACTGGTAGTGTGTTCTGTGTGTCTATAAGACTGTTTCTTTTTTAATTTTACCCATTAGTTTTACTTTTTATTTTTATTTTTTTGAGGGAGAATACTTACAAGTATTTTATTTGAATAAAACCATTATCAGTTCAGCTCAGTCNTCTGATGCTGGGAGGGATTGGGGGCAGGAGGAAAAGGGGACAACAGAGGATGAGATGGCTGGATGGCATCACCAACTAGATGCACGTGAGATTGGGGGAACTCCGGGAGTTGGTGATGGACAGGGTAGGTTAATGTAGCAGTATCACATAATGTTAGTGTTTCTACCATTCAGAATTGAAAATTGCTGACCATTTGTCATATTACTTGTAGACAGTTCCTTACATTTTTAAAGCGTGGGGTAGAATACAAATGGAGACCCACACTTTTTATGTCTAAATACTTAAGATCCAAATCGAGACAACAGACTGTTAAAGTATATCTTACCCTCTTACACTGGCAGTTTTCATGACAAAAAATGTATAAAGCTGTACTTTAAGACTTGGGCTTCCCTTGAGGCCCAGCTGGTAAAGAATCTGAGCAATGTGGGAGACCTGGGTTTGATTCCTGGGTTGGGAAGATCCCCTGAAGAAGGGAAAGGCAACTCACTCCAGAATTCTGGCATGGAGAATTCCATGGACTGTATACCCGTGGGGTCACAAAGAGTCAGACACTACTGAGCAACTTTCACTTACGACCTAAAAGTAAGTAATAAATATGATTTAATTTAATTACTACTGTGCAGATGTGGGAGTTTGCTGATGGGCTCTTGATATTTAGATGATTACTAAAATAAGATATATATAATCTATGATTAATTATATATTTTCCACAAAATTTTTTTCTTACCTTCATTTCAGCAAGTCACTAATAATATTGTTATAGTCAAGATTTTCATGTACTTTGTCTTCTATTGATCATAATACCAGATTTTAACAACTTTTCTTCAGTCATTGAGGTTCTTAGATAATNCACAAAATTTTTTTCTTACCTTCATTTCAGCAAGTCACTAATAATATTGTTATAGTCAAGATTTTCATGTACTTTGTCTTCTATTGATCATAATACCAGATTTTAACAACTTTTCTTCAGTCATTGAGGTTCTTAGATAATTTTTTTTTGTTAATTTCAGTTCAGGCAACTTCTTTCATCTAACACAGTATCAACTGGAATTATCATTAAAATTATTTAAAAGTATTAAGTGTTTGCAACTCCTGTTACAAAGGATTGACCCAAAATATAATAAGCTCCTGCAAATTAACTAGAATATAAACCCAACAACCTGATAGAACAATAGGCAAAAGATATGTTTCATAGCCAATTGTATTTATTTTTTTTAATTATTCAAATTCTTTGCATAGATGACCACTTTGTTGTCCCAATTACATATACCTACTGATACGTAACTGTCACTTTGTAATGTGAATTCTTTTACATGTGGATCTGTTTCTGAGTTCTTTATCATAAAATACTAGTCCATTTATGTAGCCATAAATTTGTGAAAATTTCTGTTAAAAAAAAAATATATATATATACAGTGAGGCCAAGGGAAGATAAGGATGACTTTTACAAGATGTGTCTGTACAGAATTTGCTCTGCTCTGACACCTGGTTGAACAATGTTTCTTTTCTTCCTTGGTACAAGGAGGGAATCTTTCCCACTGGAGTTTATGTTTTTGATTTATATATATATATATCTTGTTTGGGGGAAGAAAAGAGAAAATTGGAATATGCTTCCTGCATCACTTCAGTTCAGTCGCTCAGTTGTGTCTGACTCTTTGTGACCCCATGAACCGCAGCACGCCAGGCCTCCCTGTCCATCACCAACTCCCGGAGTTTACCCAAATTCATGTCCACTGAGTCGGTAATGCCATCCAACTATCTCATCCTCTGTCATCCCCTTCTCCTCCTGCCCTCAATCTTTCGCAGTATCAGGGTCTTTTCCAATGAGTCAGCTCTTCACATCAGGTGGCCAAAGTATTGGAGTTTCAGCTTCAACATCAGTCCTTCCAATGAACACCCAGGACTGATCTCCTTTAGGATGGACTGGTTGGATCTCCTTGCAGTCCAAGGGACTCTCAAAAGTCTTCTCCAATACCACAGTTCAAAGGCATCAATTCTTTGGCACTCACCTTTCTTTACAGTCCAAGTCTCACATCCATACATGACTACTAGAAAAAATAAAGCCTTGACTAGATAGACCTTTGTTGACAAAGTAATGTCTCTGCTTTTTAGTATGCTGTCTAAAAGTTGTTCATAACTTTCCTTCCAAGGAATAAGTGTCTTTAATTTCATGGCGGCAGTCACCATCTGCAGTGATTGTGGAGCCCCCCAAAATAAAGTCAGACATTGTTTCCACTGTTTCCCCATCTATTTCCCATAAAGTGATGGGACTGGATGTCATGATCTTAGTTTTCTGAATGTTGAGCTTCAAGCCAGCATTTTCACTCTCCTCTTTCACTTTCATCAAGAGGCTCTTTAGTTCTTCTTCACTTCTGCCATAAGGGTNAGATCAGCCCTGGGATTTCTTTGGAAGTAATGATGCTAAAGCTGAAACTCCAGTACTTTGGCCACCTCATTTGAAGAGTTAACTCATCTGAAAAGACTCTGATGCTGGGAGGGATTTAGGGCAGGAGTAGAAGGGGACGACCGAGGATGAGATGGCTGGATGACATCATGGACAGGATGGACGTGAGTCTCGGTGAACTCCAGGAGTTGGTGATGGACAGAGAGGCCTGGTGTGCTGCTCTCTGGGGTCGCAAAGAGTTGGACACAACTAAGTGACTGAACTGAACTGACCTGAACTGAAACCAGCTTTACAACAATTGTTAAAGGGACTTATATAGTCAAGAAATACAAGAGAAGGAAAAAGATCTACAAAATCAGTTCAGTTGCTCAGTCATGTCTGACTCTTTGCCACCCCATAAATCGCAGCACGCCAGGCCTCCCTGTCCATCACTAACTCCCGGAGCCCACCCAAACTCATGTCCATCGAGTCGGTGATGCCATCCAACCATCTCAACCTCTGTCATCCCCTTCTCCTCTTGCCCCCAATCTTTCCCAGCATCAGGGTCTTTTACAATGAGTCAGCTCTTCACATCAGGTGGCCAAAGTATTGGAGTTTCAGCTTCAGCATCAGTCCTTCCAATGAACACCCAGGACTGATCTCCTTTAGGATGGACTGGTTGGATCTCCTTGCAGTCCAAGGGACTCTCAA
>SJYV01048237.1:1469181-1596731 GCA_006410875.1 Neotragus pygmaeus | reverse complement strand
GCCACATGCCCTGTGGTACAGCCAGAAAGAATACTACTACAATTTTTTAAAAATCAAATTCTAACTAGTACTGGCTGACCTGCGACACATCTCCCTAGGCTTGCTATGTGTAGAAAGCTGACTCTTCATCTAGTGACTCTTGGAAGTCCTTCCCAACCCTGCAGCCCACATCATTACCGGGGTCTCTCACCCTTGGTCTGGAGGGACCCCTTACCCTAGGCCCACAGGGAGCCTTAGGCTTCAGCGTCTTGCTGCTAAGTCTCAGCTCCCCTCCAGGTGGCGCTCTTGGACAGGTTTTTATTAATATTACCGCTCTATGCCGGTCTTCCCTTGGTATCTCTCATTTTCTTGAAGAGGTCTCTAGTCTTTCCCATTCTGTTCTTTTCCTCTATTTCTTTGCATTGATCGCTGAAGAAGGCTTTCTTATCTCTTCTTGCCATTCTTTGGAACTCTGCCTTCAGATGCTTATATCTTTCCTTTTCTCCTTTGCTTTTCGCTTCTCTTCTTTTCACAGCTATTTGTAAGGCCTCCCCAGACAGCCATTTTGCTTGTTTGCATTTCTTTTTCTTGGTGATGGTCTTGATCCCTGTCTCCTGTACAATGTCACAAACCTCTGTCCATAGTTCATCAGGCACTGTGTCTATCAGATCTAGTCCCTTAAATCTATTTCTCACTTCCACTGTATAATCATAAGGGATTTGATTTAGGTCATACCTGAATGGTCTAGCGGTTTTCCCTACTTTCTTCAATTTAAGTCTGAATTTAGCAATAAGGAGCTCATGATATGAGCCACAGTCAGCTCCTGATCTTGTTTTTGCTGACTGTATAGAGCTTCTCCATCTTCTCCATGTTCTCCATCTCCTTCCTGCATAGCCTCTCTCTAAAGTGCCTTTCTGTCCAAAACCATTCCCACACTCGTATGACATACCTAGGGGTGGCACAATCTGCCACCCCTCAATACGATTAATAATAGTGCATTATATACAGAACTTATTGTATACATATATGTTTATATGCTGGGTTTCCCTGGTGGCTCAGATGTTAAAGAATCTGCCTGCAATGCAGAAGACCTAGATTCAACCTCTGGGTCAGAAAGATCTGGAAAATGGAATGTCTACCCACTCCAGTATTATTGCCTGGAGAAATTCCATGGACAAAGGAGCCTAGTGGGCTACAGTCCATGAGTCACACAGAGTCCGACAGAACTGAGTGACTAAGCATGATATGTACATGCTGTATCTTTATATATGTTTATGCTATAAATTTCTATATTTTAGTAGGCTTTCTGGCTACTTCATGGAGAATGACCCCAGTTAAGAACTACTGAGAAGGGGATAGTATTGGAGATAGGGAACACCATCCATATTTAACATATATTTGGCAGTAGAACATAAATGACTGATTGGACCTAGAAAGTTCAGGAAAAAAGACAATGGTTCTAGTGTATTTCTTCCCAGTTGCCTGTAAATAATATTCTCATTGCAAATGATATTTATCTACAGTTTACTATGCAGAACCTGAAAGGCTTCTTTTGACAAGGACATCTTACTGACTTTGTTGCTATTTACAGAGTCTACTTAAATGTAGAAAACTATGAAATGACTTACTAATCTGGGCTTGTCAGTTATTCAGTCAAGTCCTCTCCCTAATTGCCCTCAATCATGAAGATCTGCAATACTGTGAAAGGAAAGTACCTGCTGCTGATAAATATCAGTACATCTGCTTAATCATTTATAAAGTCCTGAATTATTCATGTATGTTTGTGTGACTGCAAGCACTTAGGGGACTTGTGGGTATGACTTGATGTCCCAGATGGAAAGCTAGTACTATGTCTATAGGTAGGGAAGTGGAGGACTCAGGAGTGGTCATAAAGCTATGGAAAGTGGAAACATTTTGACTCCAAATAATGGAAGCTATCTCTCTGTGCTTTCACTTTGCTGCCTGGTCCCCAGGAACCATCTTTTCTTAGCCATGGAGCAGATTTCCCTACACTCAGCAGCCCCAGATATGACAGCCACTTTCCATGTGATACATTTTCTCACCTTCAGTGCTCTGATTCCTGACTGTGGTGCAGGATGCCATTACATGTATCTGTGTGACCAGCCACATCCTGTGGACACCTAAACTTGAGCTTCAGAATCAGTCAGATGGATGCTTTCTTTTGTTTATTCTGGATGTTACATTCATTTTCACTGTTTAAGATCACTGTTTTGAAATGCACATGACATAGTTTCTTTTTCTCTCCAAGGAAAGATTAAAAATAATCATGACTTTTCTGGCTAAAAACTACAACAGATACTATTGAGAATGCTTTTGACATAAAATATATTAGAGTTAGTAATCACTGAAATTGGTAATAACAAAACAAGTAGCCACCATTTCATGGCGGCTGGTCGTGTGCCAGACAGTTAGCTAGGCCCTCACATATGCTATTTCTAAATGGTATGGTGTTTCTCTCAAATCCATATTATTATTCCCACTTGATAAATTTGGAACCTGGAACTGACAAGTCCTGTAGTCTTGCTGAAATTTGCCCTGCAGGTGAGCAGAGGTCCAGCTTTCAAACATAATCTCTTTGGCTCAAGAGCTCACCTTCTCAACCACCTCACGCTCCACCCCTTTTCAAATAAAAAGAGCACCATTGACTGCTTGCATCCCACTCTGTTTCAGGAACTGCATGAATATAATCTCAATTGGCTCCTCCCCAAAGACTAATAAAATGGCTATTTTGTACCTATTTTATCACTAAAAAATAAGAGGTTGAGAGAAGTTCCATAACTTACTGTTTCATCACAGGCTTAACAATTTCAAGAGAGAGAAAACCTAGTTGTTGATAATTCATGTAAAGTCAAGGAGCACGACTCGCTTCCATTATGCTAGAGCTCAAAATATGACACCTCCTTCTCTCCATGTCTTGGTTGTGCTTGCTCTCTGTCAGCTACTGGCACACACAGCCTTTCCTCTTGAGGGGGCTGAATGGCTGCCGTCCGCTGAAGGCTCACATCCTGTCTGCTTACCAGCCCTTAGCAGGCCAGCCATGCCTCTTTCCCTGAACTTTCTGCACATTTCTGGAACTGAATATCATTTTCCGTGTTTGGCTGAATCTGAACCCCCAGCTCTCCCCGGGGCAGGGAAGTGAGCTCAACACAACACAAAGCCCAAGAGGAGAAGAGAAGTCGTCCATGTACCTTCACCCCAGAAAAGGGGAGATGACCACGGAGTGAGTAAAACAAACAACAAAATAGCATCTGTCCATCCGGAAGCAGCCAGGGGCATAGCCAGGCCTCAAATTCAGATCTATAAGGCTTCACAGCACTTTCTCTTACCATTTACACTGATTCATCTCTGGATAATTGTCTTTAAAACTCTACTGTGAGATAATTTCAAAATGTCCTGTATGTTTGTGAAAAAATTCCCTTTTGTTAAGGAAATGACCTTTAGAAGCATCAGCCTGCTTGTGATATATCTCTTAAAAGAAGTCTGTCAACATACAGAGAAATACTATTTCTAGAAGCTAGAGATTCTCTAGAGTCAAGGTTTAAAAATGCAATGATTTAGTATCTAATGTCATGGCAGAATTTTGCAATAAATAAAATGTCCCTGTTTACATCTTGAAAATAAAGGATATTTGGCATAGAATGGACTTTCTCCTCACCTTTCAAGAATGCATTACTATTTTCTATCTTTCCCCCACACACAGTCTTTATCAGCATATCGACAATCTTTATTTCAGTGTTTTTGACCTCCCACTTTGAGGATAATACTCTCCCCTTGGGAGAAATTAAGTAGAAAAAGGTGCACAGAAATAAAAAATGTAACCCAGTGGAAAGAGTACAGGATGAGGAATCAGGAAGCCAGGGTGATGATCCCACTTTGATAATACCTCTCTGTGAGTGAAGGATAGCAAATTAATTCCTAACTTTTTAAGATGATCCTCCTACAAGCCTCTTAGCTAATCTCATTATTGGCTGTATTTTCACACTGGGGACAGTAGAGCTTTTCAAATTAGCCAGTGAATCAAAATTCATTCACTCAGACAAAAATGAATTGAGAGTCTGTGGCAAACTGCTGTGGTAGATATGGTGAAACCCAGAAGACAGTTCTTTAAGGGAATCGGTCATCAGTCCCTAAAATGCATTGTCTAATAGGTACATGACACAGTGCTAGAAGAGGGAACTGTAAAGATATCTAGAAAAGCTCTAAGGGGCCTATAGTCTACCTGCAGAGATACAGTCAAAGAGAAAGCTATGCAAAGCAGCATATACAGTGTGTCACGTGAACAGGACAAGTACTTCTGATGAGCAGTTCAGACTTGGACTGTCCACACATACCCTGTAAGATGGGTAAATCTAATTAATTCCATGAATATCAGCATAAAGGTAAATGTAGGAGGTCAAGGGAGGTATACAAGGACCATATTGTTGAGCAATTATATCTAAATCCAGAGTGGACTTAATAAGGAAAGAAAAGATTGGGAAAGATCACTCACAAAGAGAGAAATGACCGTAACCGTCAACATATTAAAATGTTGTCCATTACAGGAGCCACTATGTGTTGTAAATGAAAAATACACATTGATTCAATGTGTATAACCAGAATGCAAAATACATCAGTAATTTTTATACTGACCACCTGTCAAAATTAAATGAGGACATTTTGGGTACACTGGGTAAAATAAAACATTATTAAAATTAGTTATTTTGATGTGTCTTCTACAGCTTAGGTTATATAGCTATTGAACAGCACTATTTAACTTGACCAGATGGAACTGGGATTATGAATCCCGTTTTTCACCAGTTCTCAATTCCAAGTTGTAAGGAAGCTCTAGATACCTTTATTCTAAAGCCTGGTCACTAATTTCAAAATGTTGGGGAACTGGGTGAGAAAACAGATGCTTACTGAGCACCTACTCTTTTGGGGGGCTGCCATATAAAGTTGGATTTTTTTTATGCTCACTTCAAAGGAAGCTCATTCAGATTAAGTAACTTGCCCTGGGTCCATAGAGCACAAACAATCAAACTCAGGACTTTCTCATTCCAAAACAGTTGCCTGTCTATAGACAACATTGTCTGAACCTGTGCTGCCTGAGTAGTAGAGTGTCAGGAAGTCAACACAGTATTTACATATTTACATCAAGATATTTACAGAGAAAAAGTGTAAGGGCTTTGGAGTCACCAACCTTGCATTCTAAGCCTGGGTCTGCTGTTCTGTAGCTGGGCAAATTATTTAACTACTCTAAGATTCTGTTTTGTCATCTATAAAAATTGGGCATGAGAGAATAATGCTGTTCTAAATGTTAAATCAAATTCTGTTAATCAAGTACTTAGTTCCCAGCCCACAGTTAGGATTTAGTGAATGATAGTAGCGTGTTTAAGATAAAGGGCCAGGGATAAGCATGTTGATTCAGGCCCTATTGCTTATCTGATGAGTATAGAATTAGAGCATTGCTCTGGTGCCCTTAACTTACCAGCCATGTGACCTTGGGCCAGATACATCTCTGTGCCTCAGTCCCCACTGACATATCAATTGGGTTTAATAGGAATCCCATCCCCATTGTCACTGGGATGATTAAATGAAATAATACATGAAAGTTGCTTAAAACTCTACCTGGAGCAAAATAATATAAAAATGATAGTTGCATTGTTGCTTTTACTGTTGTTAATACTCAGAAGACATTTGTTTTTACAAAATGTATTTATATGTATATATTTATTTATTCTTTTAGCTTTTTGTTTTTGTTCTATTTCTTGATATTTGCCTTTAAATTTAGGGGTCCTAAACCACTGGCTTTCTGAATTTATTCCTTTT
This sequence comes from Neotragus pygmaeus, assembly GCA_006410875.1. Classification (NCBI taxonomy): domain Eukaryota; kingdom Metazoa; phylum Chordata; class Mammalia; order Artiodactyla; family Bovidae; genus Neotragus; species Neotragus pygmaeus. The sequence goes on along the minus strand of SJYV01048237.1, from coordinate 1,590,923 downwards.
AGACTCTTTCCAAAGAGCTAGTGCTATCTATACATGTGCTGGCTGTTAGTAGCCACTTCAACCAGCTTCTTACCTGCCACCCAAACAGTTTGGGTTTTATCATGCAAATCCCACTTGCAGAAGAAAGAAATGACTTTTTTTTTCCCAATTCTGAATCCTTAGAACCTAGCAAAATTCCACCCACACACTAAGTATTCGATAAATTTGACTAATGAATGAGAAATCAGGAAGCTATGCCTATTAGATTAATAATAAAAATAAAGATTTAGATAGAGTTCTGATTAGTTTCTGCATGTAGAATTCTTCTACGAAGAAAGTCTGAAAATTTGTAAATCATTGACTGTGTTCTGGATAACTGAAGTCACTGGTTAAGTGAGATTTATTGGGGCTGAGACTATTTGGGGGCATGAATAAAATTGCACTTACTTGACCTTTTTATTTCATCTTCAATAAGATGGAGGAAAGCTCTGCTGTCTCAGACATAGAGGGAATTCATAGTGGTGCCCCTTGGCAGTGGAACTGCACTGGTAGTTTTTAGATTGGACAACAGTTTTAGAAACTTCAGTGTGTTGTCTAGATTATAGATTTATAACTCTTTGACTTATTCTTATACCCTCACTCTCCAAAAGCTGGTTGAATAGGCTCTGCTGTGAAGACAGGAGTGCATCATTACCTGGACAGCTGTTGCTCAGGGATGCCCTATGAACCCCTGCACAGTTTGTCCTTAATACTAATAAGTGTCACAATCTACACAACCCAATGCCTGGAGAATCCCAGGGATGGCGGAGCCCACTGAGCTGCCGTCTGTGGGGTCGCACAGAGTCGGACACGACTGAAGCAACTTAGCAGCAGCAGCAGCAGCGCACGATCCAAAATTATGTTTTTTTTTCTTTACATGCTGAAAGCACTGCTGATTTCAACAATGACGAATTATATGGTATGTAGTTAAGTGTAAAAGAGACTTTTATTCTTTTCTAGTTTGGGGTGATAGAATAACTTTCTAGTTTGGGGTGATAGAATAATTTTAATGAGTTCATTAAAATTTGATTGTTAAGTTTTGAAGCATGTATCTAAAAAATATCAGGCCACTGATGAGTAGATTACAGACTATCCACAGTTTCTACTCTCACTTGTTACTTTCCAAAGAGGCACAGGATTTGGTTTATTAGTTATTGCCTCTTTGGATAGAGGCAGATTAAAAAATAACATAGAAAAGAATATCTGGCAGTTGGAATTTTTAAATAATAATAATATAAATAAATAATGTAATAAAATCAGAGTGTATATTTCTTCTTGGATAAACACAGTAAAATAGAAAGCAGTGCCAAACTGAAATTAAAATATCAAGTATAGCATGTTAACTTAGATGATCAGGATTTTTTCACCAACTCATATTTACAGGTTAAATGTATACAAATTGTTAGTACCCTCCCATTCATAACATTTCCCAGTATGACTGTCAACTATTGTTTATTTTTATAGCTGAAATTGGACTTATAAACATTTGCCAAATACAAACAAACTTTGCCAAATACAAACAAAATTTTCAAACAAAAATTCCTTGTTTGAATTTTTTAAAGAAAAAAGTGTTATCTGTAACTGTAGTTTCAAAATTATCCTAGAAAATTTATATATGTATATATATATATATATATATATACACACACCACCTACACATATCAAACAAATGTTTAGGATAATGCAAAATATTGAGTTGGCCCAAAAGTTCATTCAGGTTTTTCCTTAAGAGCTTACATAAAAACTCAAACTTTTGGGCCAACCCAATAAATCATAGAATTTTCAAACAAACATAAAATACTTTAGACTTGACCTTGGGCAATAGGCATTAAGAATTCAAGGAGAGTTCTTCTTCTGGTGTTTCTAAATCCTCTGTCTTAATGAGTCTACCAACAGAGCCCTTTATTTATAGGGAATTAAATGGAAACCCCTAAAGCAGTCCTGATAATATCCATCCGCTTTCCTGTTATTAAAGAGACTTGCAGTGCAATGAAATAGACAAACACTCTAATCTCACCTATTTTATTTCTAGTATAATGTCATGGGCTGGTGACAAGTGAGTAGTTACTTAAGAGGCTTATTTAGATACTAAATACCCAAGTAGGGGAACCCTGAATCATTTTAAGACATGCATGCTAAGTTGCTTCAGTCATGTCTGACTCTTTTGAGACTCAATGGACTGTAGTCCGCCAGGCTCCTCTGTCCAAGGGATTCTCCAGTCAAGAATACTGGAGTGGGTTGCCATGCCCTCCTCCAGGGGATCTTCCCAACCCAGGNAGACATGCATGCTAAGTTGCTTCAGTCATGTCTGACTCTTTTGAGACTCAATGGACTGTAGTCCGCCAGGCTCCTCTGTCCAAGGGATTCTCCAGTCAAGAATACTGGAGTGGGTTGCCATGCCCTCCTCCAGGGGATCTTCCCAACCCAGGGATGGAACCCAGTTCTCTTACACCCAGTTCTCCTGCATTGGCAGGTGGGTTCTTCACCACTAGCGCCACCTGGGAAGCCCATTATAAGATATAATAACAGTAAAGAAGTCAAAAATACAGGGAGGCCTATCTGATGATTTATGAGTTGGCCTAAACATGAGCATGTTCATAGGGCTGGGCAAATCCATCAGCACAATACTGCACCTAGCAGCCTGCTACCCATAGCTTGGGAGCTGCTCATTATTAACGGGTCATGTTTCAGGGCAGACCGCCAGATGGCACCATGTCCAGTTCATGCTGAAAGACCAGCCTTATTGCCATGCCTGAGGCCTTCATGCCCTTCCCGCTTTGTGCCAAGGTGTGGGACATCCACTTTCATTTCTGTCCATGTCCATCATATGTTGCCTTTCTTAGACTTTGCCTTTTAAGTTTACTCTGCATGTCCACTTAATCAGATCTTACCTGAGTAAAATATTAGGGACAGAAAGAAAAGATACACACACTTATTAGTTCACAGCTTAGCACTATTCAGATTGCAAAGGCTGGGAAATAATTTCTACCTGTGACAAGTCATATCTTACTATTTCTCTAAAAGGGCAACAAAAATCTAGCTCCTCTTGAAGAGTAGCAAAAAGAGATTTTATTGTCGTTGGGCCTGGTTTAGTTCTACCTTAAAAGCAAGTTGGCCTTAATTTCTCCTGGGGCATGAGTGCTACTGAACAGAAGGATTGACAAAACCACAGTCTTAGCACATTTTAAAATCGTACTGCATGCAGAGGGAAGCAGGCAGAGCCTTTTCTTTCACGGCTATAATATGGAGGTTGACTTTGTGACAGTCTTCTTCTCTAGCCCAAGCAGGTGGATACGAGTGAAAAAAAGTATGAGTGAGACGAGAGTGTGAGGTGTGGCTCACCACCCCGTCAGTTTCCCTCTAGAAATTGGCAAGGTGGACGCCTTCATGTATCCAAATGCGGCTCCTTAACAGATTGCTTTGTCATCTGAGGAAGCTGGTATAACTCATTTCTGCTTCTCTTCACAAGTCAAGGTGTGGCAATGCCCTGGGGCTTTCTTATTTCCTGGCTTCTCTGAATCCACAGGGAGCTTCTCCATTTAGAAATTGAATTTTTACAGTGATCTCTGGTAGAAGCAGTTTAAGCTTTTATCCCATCCCCAACATATCCTTTATTTTTTTTTTTTTAAATTTATTTATTTATTTATTTTTAAATTTAACTTTACAATACTCTATTGGGTTTGCCATACATCGACATGAATCCACCACAGGTACACACAAACTCCCAATCCCAAATGACATATGTTTGATTCTTTCTGCTCCTTCTGTTTATTAGGATGCTACACCTAATTTACACCTAAGGACTGTGTTTACAGGTTTTTAATATCTTATCATCATCATTCCAGATTTTGAAAATAAATTAAAAGTTAAATGTTTCTGTGAAGGCATTTAAAACTTTTTGAGGGTATTAATTTGTCAGTAACTGAGGCTTATCTCCGGTAATACTGCACACTAAGTTACAAAATCTACCTTATCTAAGTATTTCTTTTTTAGTATTTAGGAAGAATATTCTGGTAGTATGGAGGACTTTACCTAAAGTGACCATACTTTAATAAAGTGAGGGAAAGGGGATAAAGTGGTCAACAGGTCAGTGTTTGGAGTCTTAAAGGACAGAGTTCAAATCCCATGTCTGCCATTAACTAGCTATTCGACCTTGAGCAAATTCCACTTTTCCAATTTCCCATTCTTTCGTCTGTTTAGTGGAAATATGAATAGTAGATACTTCCTGGGCACCACTGTGAGAGTGAGTAATAATACTTCAGGGGCACCGCTGTGTGGTAAGACAATACTTAGCACAATGCCTAGCACGTGGTAAGAACACAAGTGAATTCCAGTGAGAGCTGTATCTGCCTCAATATTACTGTGTTTTCTGAAGATTTTAAAAGTCTGATATGGACACTGTCTCTAAAATCCTTGTCTGTTTTGTGTGCTACAAGGAAATTTCACCTGAGTACTACCTACCATTTACTAACACATCTTACTGTGTACTTGAAATGATATGCCATGAAGAAAAATACACTTATGGAAACATATTTCTCACATACATAATCGAAGAGCAATTGCGTTTATAACACTCGCCTTCTTTGTACTCACTGAATGGCGTGTTCTTTAGGGGATGACAGCTTGCTGTATGGAATTTAGGGTCTCCTTTTTCCTCGGATGTTTTTCTGCACGCATGCCCCTCCCCCCGACAGCCGGGGCCCCTGGTGGAGGTGTGGGCGGAGCTTGCGAGACACCAAGTACCAGGTTCACAGGTAACACAATGCCCATCAGATCTGCCTGGGCTCCCACTCAGCTCTAAGGTTGCCTGCTCGCCCGCACAGAAATGACGAAGGACAAAAACAGCCCAGGGTAGGTGGGATCTACCAGCTCCATCTGTTGTTACTTCCTCTGTTTTTATGAAGAAAACGTTTCCTACTTCCATTAGCAAATAGATCTCTGATTTCTGTGCAGGTGGAAAATCAAATCTTTGTGTTTGTGAGACCAAACAGATGGATTTCTGTTGCCATTTGTTTCCTGGCAAAATGGGACCATGAACAAGGCAGGCAGCCAAAGGCATAGGTATTAAAGAAAGGCAAAACCCTCCGACATGCTTGGTTTGCTGTATCCATTACTTCTGATCCCTTTCAAAGCCATGGTACTTTGTAATTTTTTTACAATATTTTTCTGGTTTCATCCCAGCTCTCCCTATCATTGACTAGCACCTCTTATGGATGGGTTAAACGATTTTAAACAATATGGAGAGATAATCAGACATTTTGGTCTCCATTTTAGTATGTTGTATTTAGCTTGATACATTATTTAGATCATTCTAAAATAATTACTTGAGAAAATTAGTCATGAAAAAGTGGTGTTTTTCTTAGAATGATAGTTTTCCAAGCACTTTGTATTTTAAACTAGCAGTGGTATTGGTCTAGCAACATAATGTGTCTGTTGGATAGTCTGGTTTTCAGTTGTTTATGGGCGATGGTAGATGTCTTTGTGACTTTTTAGAGCATCTGATATAGCAAAGGTATAGAAACTCATCTTTCACCCCAAGAAATAAACTCCCTTTATTTACTAATCCCTTTTATATCTATAAGGTTATGTTTTCGTTTTCTTTAAGTACAATGTGGACTACAGAATTAGTATTTTTTAACGTCATTCAAATATCAAAATTATATTACTTTACATAATTAAAGCTGTTTTTTCCTTCTGATATGGAGTTTACAGAAGGGGTAGGTAGGAAAAACATGAGTTTTAAAACTTGAGTTATTTAACCAGATTACTTAATTAGCACTGTGCCACCTGGTTTGATAGAGTTGACCACAAATTTGCATCTGGGAAACAAGAAAACCAAATTATCTGGAAACATAATTAAAAATATAGAGGTGTTTGCCTGCATTATAGAAATACTTTAGGAGCTGAAATTTCCTATATAAGAATTAACCTGTTTCAACAGATGTTTCCCTTTTGACCAATTTGACACTTCGTTTAATAATGAGAAAAACCTGCAGTTCTTCTTGCCTTCCTTCCATCAATATTTAAATGAGGAAAACCAGAGTTCTGAGGCAAAAACAGACAACTACATAGAATGTGCTTTGGTAGCAAAACCAGTAGAGTTTTTCAGAAACCTTAGCAATTTATTTCTTTACAAATGGCCCCAGATGTACCACCACTTTTATTAGAAGAAGGTGTTAATCATTTAATACAGACCACTGTTCTGTGTGCCTTACATACATTAACACGATTATCACAACCACTCATGCGAAATTGGTATTGTTATTATTCCTTTTGTACTTACTAGGATACTAAATGTAAAAAAGTAAATAAATTTCTCAGCATTGTGTATTTACTAATGATGGCAATAGAGTCCATAGTAGGTTGGTAATAGATTTTTTAAAAATTTAAAAAAATCCAACAAGATTAAGTTTTTTTTGTTTGTTTCTTTATTATTATTATTATTATTTACTTTATTTAATTTAAATTTATTTATTTTAATTGGAGGCTAATTACTTTACAATATTGTATTGGCTTTGCCATACATCNACCAACAGAAAATACAACATAAACTTTTGTCATGTTGGCAGAGTAAATAATTTTACTAAAAGTTGCTGACACTTCTATCAGTAGTAGCCATAGGGAGGCCCTTGGTTGTAACCATAGTGTCCATATTGACAGGGGTAGTAATGTTCTTGTCTGTGCTGTGGGTAATTGTTACCCCAGGATCGTCCATGCCATTGATTGGATCGATTGTCACTTGGCCGTCCCTGTCTGCTGTCCCTACCTCTAAACTATCTGTTGTCTTACAACCGATTGCCTCTATTTCTCAGGTTGCCACCAGCTCTGCTATTCATTCCTCAACAATCAGAGGAGACTCAGGAAGGTGTTTCAGGTATTCTTTGTCATCTTCTGTGAATCTGTTGGCAAACATCTCTTCAAAATTTGGAACAGCTTCAGAAGTGTCAGTCATTCTGAAATTCCCAGGGATTTGAGGCGGCTGTTGTGTTTAATGTTTTGGTTGTGTAGATCTCTGGTCCAGGGTGCTGGCACAGGACCTCTGTGTACACTCCTTCAGCTCTCCCAGGTAGCAGTTAGTTTTACTTTTTAGCTGCCACATATAAGTGGAAAGCTCTTTCTGTCTTAATGCCAGTGCCACACTGTGTTAACTAGCTTAGTGTGGCTTTGTAGTAAGTTTTACAAACAGGGAGTATGAGTCCTCCAACTTTGTTCTTCCTTTTCAAGATCACTGTCTTATTTTGGGTCAGTTGCATTTCCATATGAATTTTAGGATCAGCTTGTCAGTTTATGAAAAAAATGGCGAGGAATTTTGACAGGGATTGGATTCACTCTGTATCAATTTGGAGAGTATTGCCATCTTAACAGTATTTAGTCTTCAGATCCATGATCCTGGATTGTTTTTCCATATCTTAAAGTCTTCTGTAATTTTTTTTAAATTTACTTTTATTTTTGGCTGTGCTGGGTCTTCTTTGCTCCATTTGGGCTTTCTCTCGTTGGTGAATGGGAGCTACTCATTGCAGTGTGTGGGCTTCTGATTGTGGTGGCTTCTCTTGTGGAGCACAGGCTCCAGGGTGCACAGGCTTTAGTAACTGTAACACACAGGCTCAGTGGCTGTGGCTCGTGGGCTCTAGAGCACAGGCTCAGTAGTTGTGACACATTAGCATAGTTGCTCCATGGCATGTGAAATCTTCCTGGACCAAGGATCGAACCTGTGTCCCCTGCATTGGCAGTTAGACTCCTATTCACCAGGGAAGTCCTATAGATTCTTTGAACAATTTTCTATAGTTTTCAGTGTACAAATCTTGCACTTCTTTAACATTTATTCCTAAGTATTTTATTCTTTTTGATGCTGTTGTTAATGGAATTATTTTCTTAATTCATTTAATGTTTACTCATGCTACTGTACTTGATTTTTTGAGTATAATTTATATAACAATATATTAATACAATGATTTTTGAATATTGAACTTGTATTCTTCATTCTTTTAAAAAATTTTTATCTTTAAAAACTCTTAATTGGAGGATAATTGCTTTACACTTTTGTGTTAATTTCTGCAGTAAAAAAAAGTGAATCACCCATATATATACATATATCCCCTCCATCTTGAGCCTCCCTCTCATTCTTCCATCCCACCTCTCTAGGTCATCACACAACACTGAGTGAAGCTCCTTGTGTTATATAGCAGCATCCCACTAGCTGTCTATTTTACACATACTAGTATTCACCCTTGCTGAACTTATTTATTAGTTTGAATAGTTTTTTTTGAGAATTGATTAGGATTTTTTATACAGTCAGTTCTCAATATCTGGGAGTTTTGCATCCCCAGATACAGAGGGTGGACTGTATTCACGTACTGTTTTATATAAGGGCTTCTGGGTCCAATTTGGTATCTACAGGGCCATCTGGAACCAACCCCCTATGGGTACTAAAAGACAACTGTATATAAGATCTTATCATCTGCTCATAGACATAGTTTTGGTTCTTCCTTATCAATCTTATAATCAAAATTTTATAATTTTTCTCTTTTTATAATTTTTTTTTCTTGCTTGGTTGCTCTGGCTAGAACCTTCAGTGTTAAAGAGAAGCCTTGTCTCATTCCTAGTCTCAGGGGAAGAGCCTTTCACCATTACATGTAATGTTAGCTGTGGTTTATTTGTAGACATCTCTTATTAGCTTGAGGAAATTCTATTCTACTCGAAGTTTATTATGTTTTTATAATTAAAAAGTGTGCAGTTCAGTTCAGTCGCTCAGTTGTGTCTGACTCTTTGCGGCCCCATGAATCGCAGCCCGCCAGGCCTCCCTGTCCATTACCAACTCCCGGAGTTCACTCAGACTCACGTCCATCGAGTCCATGATGCCATCCAGCCATCTCATCCTCTGCCCCCAATCCCTCCCAACATCAGAGTCTTTTCCAGTGAGTCAACTCTTCGCATGAGGTGGCCAAAGTACTGGAGTTTCAGCTTTAGCATCATTCCTTCCAAAGAAATCCCAGAGTTGATCTCCTTCAGAATGGACTGGTTGGATCTGCATCCATTGAGATGATTGTGTGGTTTTTGTCCTTTATTCTGTCAATACAGTATATTACATTGATTGGTTTTCAGATGATAAACCAACTTTGAATACCTGGGATAAATCATATTTGGTCATGCTATATAATCCTTTTCATATGTTCCTAGATTTGGTTTGCTGGTATTTTGTTGAGGATTTTTGCACCTATATTGTTCTATAACTTTCTTTTGTGTGTGTGTGTGTGTGTGTGTGTGTGATTGTGATATCTTCATTTGGGTTTGGTATCAAGATAATACTGGCCTCATTGATGAGTTTCTTTCTTTTCTTTTCTATGGGTGGTGGGAGATTTTGTGAAGGATTGGTATTAATTCTTCTTCAAATATTTGGTAGAAGTCACCAGTGAAGCCATCTGGACTTGGGCTTTTCTTTGTGGTACTTTTTCTTTTTTTTTTTTTAATTACTAGTTCAGTTTCTTTACTTGTTATGTATATATTCAGATAAATACTATTTCTTCTTGACTTAGCTTCATAGCTTTTTTCTTCCAATGAGTATGTTCATCTGGTTATCTACCAGATACTTTGTTATATATAATTATTAATAATATTCTTTAAAAATTCTTATTTCTGTGAAGTTGGAAGTAATGTTCCATATTTCATTCCTTATTTCAGTTCAGTTTAGATGTTCAATAGTGTCTGATTCTTTGTGATCGCATGAAGTGCAGCACGCCAGGCCTCCCTGTCCATCGCCAACTCCTGGAGTTTGCTCAAACTCATGTCCATTGAGTCAGTGATGCCATCCAGCCATCTCATCCTCTGTCATCCCCTTCTCCTGCCTTCAATCTTTGCCAGTATCAGGATCTTTTCAAATGAGTTAATTCTTCACATCAGGTGGCCAAAGTATTGGAGTAGTCTTCTTTCTTTTATTCTTGATCAGTCTAGGTAAAGTTTTTCCAATTTTGTTAAAGGTATTTTGAAGAACTTTTGTTCCACTGATTTTCTCTGTTGTTTTTCTATTCTGTATTTCATTGATTTCTGCTCTAGTCATTATTACCTTCTTCCTTCTGGGGTGGTGGGGAACAGCACTTCAGGAGAAAGCCTAGATCAAAGAACAGACAACAACTACAGAAGAATCAAAAAAGAATGTGATAGTGGAAAATGTATAGAAGTAGAAGAAGGAAGAGGAGGACGTAGTACTAAAATCTTTATCAGTCCTTGACAGAGAGGCCAGTACCCAGAAATGCACTCCTAGGCTTTCTAAATCTGTATATGCCTCTGGGACGGAAATTCCTGAGAGTTAAGTGTATTGTTGGAACACAGCCTCTTCTGTAGTGTAGTTATTGCAGTAATTGAATTACCTCTTTCCATTTGGTTCCTGTAGCATGCTCTGTTTTGGCAACACTGAATGTCCAAACAAGTAGATGTGATTTTTTTATTAAAATCTTTTTAGCTGACTTAGGGAATAGATAATAGATGCAAAAATGCTTGCCATAGTTAAGGGCACATAGGCACTTGATAAATGTTGACTGATATTAACTTGTCCATAACATTCTATAATATTTAATAGCCTACACTAGGGAATTTGCAGTGCCTAGGTTATAGTGTTTGATTTGCCAGTAATTTATTAAATGATCCTTAGCGAATGACTTTATTTTCCTTGACTTTAAATTACTCAAAGTTCTATCTACCTCTAAAATTTTACAGTTCTATTCATGTAGGAAAAAAGCTTTAACTATAGATTCTTCTTTTAATAGAGGTGAAAGTTGTTATTTTTATTCTCAACTTTTACAATTTTGACTAGGGTACACTGCATGAATAAGATTCTTTATAGCATTATCTAAAGCCAACCACCAATTTGTTTGAAAACAAAGGGTTTCTTTGCAGTGTCATTTAGCCTGGCATTGCCATGAATCCAAGAATTATTCTACACTAATCAGAGAACAGTAGTGCAGTTGTATTTAAATTTAGAGTTCCACCGTCATTCACAGAGATGAATGGAGGTGAACAAGTACTTCTAACTTAATTTGCAAAAGTTATAAATGTATTGGTGGAGTTCTCTGCAGGAATCATAGTGAAAAGCAGATTGGAAACTTGGGTGAGATCATAAGAGGCTGTTGGAGAAACTGTTGTTGCCTTTTGTTGTATTTGTTTTCTGAATCTGTGTGATTTTTAGTAAAAAATTTCATAGTCATGTAGATTTTAGAAGCATTCTTATCATTTTGAAATGTTGATATATGGTGTGACAGAGAATGAGACTGTGTGGTTGGTTACCTTAGCTTTTAAAGGAAGCCAGTGCCTGACTTTCAAATGCTGTGCAGAATCAAAGTCAAATCAAAACTCCCTTGTTTTCCTTTACACTCACTGCATGTGATACTGACACTTGTATATTCTGGTTCCCACATGGGTGCTAGTTTTTCCCACACCAGCCAAGCCTGAGACACGAGGTGAATGTCCTACAGTTTAACTCAGTGTTGACACTGTCTTCTTGGAGCTCCCACAGGTTAAGGGTTCAGTTCTGTATACCTGCACTCCCACCCTTCAACTGCCAGTTGCAAATTCAGGCTGTTACCTGGGGTTCTGACCAGAGGCTATAAATCGTTTTTTCCACCACTCCTTTGGGTTCAATTAATTTGCTAAGTGGCTCTCAGTACACAGGAAAACAGCTTACTTACTAGATTACCTCCAGGTGCACCAACTTGGAAGCTCTCTGAACCTCTCCTGGGATTTTTTTGGAGGCTCATTGCTTAGGCATAGTTGATTAAATCATTGGTCATTGGTGATCAACTCAACCACCAGCCCCTTTCCCCTCCCGGGAGGTAAGGGGAACTAAAATCTTCAAGTTTCTAATTAATCAGATTGATTGTTCTTGCAGCCACTTCCCAGCCTTAAATTACCTAGGGGCTTTCTAAGAGTCACTTCATTAATATAAAGTCAGGTGTGACTGAAAGAGACTTTTTGTATGAATAACAAAAGATACCTATTTCACCTTTATCTCTTTTATCACTTAGGAAATTTCAAGGGTTTTAGGAGCTGTGTACCAGAAACAGACAGACAGGAGGTGGGGGTGGTGGTGGGTGTGTGTGTATACATGAAAGTGAAAGTTAAACACTACATTTGAAATTGAAGTGACGTGTTCATCACTCAGTCGTATCCAACTCTTTGTGACCCCATGGACTGTAGCCTGACAGGCTCCTCTGTCCATGGAATTTTCCAGGCAAGAATATTGGAGTGGGTTGCCATTTTCTTCTCCAGGGGATCTTCCCGACCCGGGATTTAATGTGGGTCTCCCGCATTCCAGGCAGATTCTTTACCATCTGAGCCACCAGGGAAGCCCTGTTTATCCCACAGTATAATTAAATAAGAGCTGAAACCACCTTATGTGAAGCCCATTTAAATATATCAATTTTTATATTTATTTATATTTATTTGTATATCTTATAAATATGTAAATGTATATTTATATATCTTAATAGAAGTCACAATCTCATAGTACTGTACCTTGCTTAAAAATTATTAAAGTTAGGAGAACTAAAACAGTTTTTTTTCTACCTCTATTAAAAAAATACACTTTAAATATCCATTTGAGCTTTCATGGGAAAACCAGAAGGCAATCATCCAAGTGTAACTGTGGGTTTTTCTTTTTTTTAATTTTAAATTCTTGCTATTAAAGTTCATTTACCATAATTCTATGTACACAGAATTATGTTCAAACTTAAGTTCAGTTTTAAAAGGAGGGAAAAGTGGAAAACAAGTTGCGAAACAGTAACTTAGGTAATGGATGTTGGTAATGAATCATTACAGTTTGTGGGGTATGTACAGAAATGAGCGGCTCTATCAGGCATGCATCATGCATGCTAAGTCACTTCAGTTGTGTCCAACTCTTTGAGATCCTATGGACTATAGGTTGCCAGGCTTCTCTGTCATGGAGTTTTCCAGGCAAGAATACTGGAGTGAGTTGCCGTGCCCTTTTCCAGGGCATCTTCCTGATGTGGGAATAGAACTCATGTCTCTTTAGTCTCCTGCATTGGCAGGCAGGTTCTTTACCAATAGCTCCACCTGGGAAGTCCCTATCAGGCATACTGCTCTCCTGAAATAACAGATTCCCCAAATCCTTAATGAAAAGGACAGTGTACTTTTTCCATGGAAGTCACTTCTCATGCACTTTCTAATCATTAAAACATAAAGCCTGGGTCACTTGGAAAAGGTTTTGGGTAAGTGGTTATGTCGGAAACTAGGTATTTGTAGCGTAATTCTATCTGCCCTACCCTGGTCACCATTTGCCCTTAAACCTTTCTGGGATCCACCTGATCTAGCCCTGTCTTCGTGGGTAGGATTGACTTTCAGACTTATTTTTCTTGGTTAAAAAGGATGCAGGAATAATAAGCAAGGAGCACTTTCTCATTTCTCAGGTAGTTAGCTACAGACTTAACATTTTCAATTTAGCAATTTTATTTTATTGTCTGTCATTAAAGTTTACCACTCAGGTTTCAATTTTTATGTTTCTCTTAAAGCAGAATGAGTCTTTGGACTGTGGTATTTAATAGAACCTTTAGTTGAATCTTTAAACTTTAATTATATGTAAAATAGAATGTTTATTTAAAATGGGTATGTTATAAAATGGAATGAGTGTCATTGACAGGCATTGTTGTGTACAGAAGTAGCAAGTTGCCTCTGGTGACTCATCTATTTTTGACTCCTGTGACAGATTATACTAATAGTGGCTAAGAATGGGAGTCTGGATGACTCCAGACCATAGTTCAGATAGTGGTTCATCGGTCACTTAGTATAGAAACTGAGCCTTTGTATTGACTGGTCACCTCACATCTTTAAAAATAGGCTAAAAAATGGAGGAAAAAAATTTGCCCTCATCCTGTCCTGCATACCAGGAGAGGCTAATCTTCTCAAAGCTCTTTTTTAAAATTGCGTGCGTACATTTCTTAACCTACAATAGCTCTTTATGAGTTCAAGTCCAAACTCCTCACCCCATCCTGCCTNACAGAGGCTAAGAATGGGAGTCTGGATGACTCCAGACCATAGTTCAAATAGTGGTTCATCGGTCACTCAGTATAGAAACTGAGCCTTTGTAGTTGACTGGTCACCTCACATCTTTAAAAATAGGCTAAAAAATGGAGGAAAAAAATTTGCCCTCATTCTGTCCTGCATACCAGGAGAAGCTAATCTTCTCAAAGCTCTTTTTTAAAATTGTGTGCGTACATTTCTTAACCTACAATAGCTCTTTATGAGTTCAAGTCCAAACTCCTCACCCCATCCTGCCTATCTAGACTGATTTTGGGCAGCGCGTCTACAGAATCAGTCTGTGCAGTTAGATCAGTTTACTTCATGGGCAGAGGAGGCAGGAAATCAGGATTAGTTGTTCTCCTTTGGAGTAGATTTTGACTTTTCAAATCTAGNCTATCTAGACTGATTTTGGGCAGCGCTTCTACAGAATCAGTCTGTGCAGTTAGATCAGTTTACTTCATGGGCAGAGGAGGCAGGAAATCAGGATTAGTTGTTCTCCTTTGGAGTAGATTTTGACTTTTCAAATCTAGGCTTTAGCATCAGTGTATAGAGTTTAAAGGTGTGTGTTGGTAAACTAAACAGAATCTTTGTATTCACTAAATATTTATTGAATCCTGGACTATGAAGTCAAGTGGGCCTTAAGAAGCATACTACAAACAAAGCTAGTAGAGGTGATGGAATTCCAGCTGAGCTATTTCAAATCCAAAAAGATGATGCTATTAAAGTGCTGCACTCAATATGCCAGCTAATTTGGAAAACTTAGACATGGACACAGGACTGGAAAAGGTCAGTTTTTATTCCAATCACAAAGAAAGGCAATACCAAAGAATGTTCAAACTATCATATAGTTGCACTCATTTCACATGCTAGTAAGGTAATGCTCAAAATCCTTCAAGCTAGGCTTCAACAGTAGTGAACCAAGAACTTCTAATGTACAAAATGTATTTAGAAAAGGCAGAGGAACCAGAGATCAAATTGCAGACGTCCACTGGCTCATAGAAAAAACAAAGGAATTCCAGAGAAACATCTGCTTCTGTTTCATTGACTATGCTAAAGCCTTTGTGTGGATCACAACAAACTGTGGAAAATTCTTAAAAAGATGGGACTACCAGACCACCTTACCTGCCTCCTGTGAAACCTGTATGCAGGTCAAAAGCAACAGTTAGAACCAGACATGGAACAATGGACTGGATCAAAATTGGGAAAGGAGTACGTCAAGGCTGTATATTGTCACCTTGCTTATTTAACTTATATGCAAGTACATCATGTGAAATGCTGGACTAGATGAGTCCCAAAGTGGAATCAAGATTGCAGGTAGAAATATCAGTGACCTTAGATAGGCAGATCATACCATTCTATACCCTCAAGATGGCAGAGTGGAAGGACATGTGCTCATCTTCTCTTGCAAGAACTCCAAAATCACAACTAGCTGCTGAACAAGCATCAACTGGAGACTGTTTGATCCCACCAAAAAAGATACCCCACATCTGAGGGCAAAGGAGAAGCCCCAACAAGATGGTTCAGTTCATCACTCTGGACTGTTTGCTACCTCATGGACTGCAGCAGACTGCCAGACTTCCCCGTCCATCACCAACTCCTGCAGTTTGCTCAAGCTCATGTCCATTGAGTTGGTGATGCCATCCAACCATCTCATCCTCTGTCATCCCTTTCTCCTCCTGCCTAAATCTTTCCCAGCATTAGGGTCTTTTCTAATGAGTCATTTTTTCTAATCGGGTGGCCAAAGTATTGGAGCGCCAGCTTCTGCATCAGTCCTTCCAATGAATATTCAGGACTGATTTCCTTTAGGATGGACTGGTTGGATCTNAAGTTAAATAAGCAGGGTGACAATATACAGCCTTGATATACTCCTTTTCCTATTTGGAACCAGTCTGTTGTTCCATGTCCAGTTCTAACTGTTGCTTCCTGACCTGCATATAGGTTTCTCAAGAGGCAGGTCAGGCGGTCTGGTATTCCCATCTCTTTCAGAATTTTCCCCAGTTAATGCGGTGTGTTTTGCTGTAGCCCACCTGGCTCCTCTGTCTATATTATGCTGTAACGCAGTGTGTTTTATAGCATAGTATAGACAGAGGAGCCAGGCGGGCTATAGTCCATGGGTTTGCGAAAGAGTCAGACATGTCTTAGCAACCAAACAACAACAAAAAATGACAGATAGAACACAAGCATAAGTGCTGGACTTGAGCCCCAGCACTGCCAATTGCTACGTGAATCTGAACAAGTCAGTATTTCATTTCCTGGATCTTAAAATGGAGTTCATAAGGTTTCCTCGTAGGGATTCCATGAGAGAATGCATGTGAAGTCCTTAGTACAATGGTAGCTCGTTCTGTTGAGGTATGTTAAGAATCTGGCAAGCACCCTTTCCTCCTACTGTCCTCCTACTTACTCAGGCTGTTCTGCAGATTCAAAACTACTACTAGGAAATTATATAATATAGATCCTTTTTTCTACTAATTCATAGAAGATTTAATTTGGAGATAGTTTTGGTAAATTTAAAAAACCACTGCCACTAAAGTCATATTTATGCCCAGAGCTTTCTAAAGACTCAATCCTGTCTGTGCTGTATTAGCAACCTATAAAAACAATAGTGAGTTGCTGGAAGAACTCCAAATTTTTGGAATAATTTCTTTCTGAGGCTACTCGGGATTTGGGGGATTACCAAGGAGAATTTATCAATATGTCAAGTCTTGATAGATTCTTCCTTTTTCTGTTAATGTACTGTAAGTATGTTGGGCTCATCCTGCCTGTGGGGCATGCTTTGTTCAGACTGTTGCTGGTATTGCCAGCAATGCTATCCTTCCGGGCCTGACATAATGCCTACTCACGTTTGAGACCTATAGGACCAGTCCAGCCTGCCCTGACTTGCATTTTCCTGTAACACCACTGATTTTAAGATCAATAAACTCTCTACTCTGACAAGTAAAAGGAGCACACTCATCAATTTTAATTGTGAAAACTGCCTACAAACTATGGTCATTAATTTGTCTGGATTACTTTTACAGAGATGATAGACTCATCAATTTGAAACCTGTCACGTCAAAGTTGGCCATTAGGGATTTCTGAGTTTGCTATTAATTATTTCCAGTGAAACTCTCAGTAGTTATCCCTGTTGAATGAATGCTTATATGAGAGAATGGTGAAGAAAATATGAAGTAAGGGATGGATCTATTTTGTATTGTTCAGAAAGTTATTCTGCATAATACACTTTATGAAATTAGTTACCTTTGGTCATCATATAACTGAGTGGGCAAAATTTTATTTATTTCATCTGATAGAAGAGTTACTATTTCGATTGTTTCTTTTATTTGGAAGACTTATTCTAAATTTTTAAGGTAGATAATGTACAACTTTATAGATCCATTTATTCTTATACTGTCAGTCTCCTTGTATGCTTTTTTATTTAAAAAATAAAAGATTTAATATTCCAGGGATATAGTGGACTTAGATTTGAATTATTTAAAATATTTTTGTAAACTGTTCATTCCTTTAACATACTTTTAAACATCTTAAGAAGACATTTGTAGCATGTATGTATAGTATAGAGAATAACAACAAAACAAATATTCATGTATCTATCACTCAGTTGAAAAAACAGAATATTAGCAATGCATTAGTTTCCCCACTGCCCTTCCCCAATTTAATTTACCTCTCTTTGTCCCTCGAGTAACCATGACAAAACTTTGTATTGTCCCTTGACTTTTTGTAAAACTAATTCTTGTTTATCCTTAGACAATAAATTGTTGAACTTTTTCATTTTTGAAACTTTAACAAATGGAATAATTTCTCCTAATACTTACTTTTAATGTAATCAAAGTAACACTTGTGACATTCACCCATGTTGATGTATACAGATATTCATTAATTTTCAATTCCATATAATATTCCACAGTTCAGTTACCTGTTCTTCCCTTGATGGACTTTTGAGTCATGGCTAGATTTTGGCTAGTACAAACATTAACTTTTTAAAGAATTTGTTTGGTACGAATTTAAAAAAAAAACTGTTGAATTTGTTACAATATTGCTTCTGGTTGATGTTTTGGTTTTATTCATTTTTTGGTTGTGGGATCTTCGCTCCCCAAGCAGGGATGAAATCTACCCTCCCTGCGTTGGAAGGCAAAGTCTTAACCACTGGACCACCAGGGAAGTCCCAAACATTGACTTCTTACACGTGTCCCTTGAGGATTTGAAACTGAGATCATTTATTTCAAATCAAATAAATTTGTATAATTTATTTCAAAATTATACAAATTGATAATTTTATATCAATTTTAGCAGTTTTTCTAGGAAAATTGTTTGCTTTTGAAATTAGAGATGATTGATTTGTTCAAAAAGGTCAGGAAGTGAGAAATTCCTGATTATTTAGATATGTTTCTATTATAGATGTGAGGACTTCCATCCGACATGGTGCTAGTGGTAAAGAACTGCCTGCCAATGCAGGAGATGTAAGAGACCTGGGTCCATTCTCTGAGTCAGGAGGATCCCCTTGAGGGAGGGTATGGCATCCTATTCCAGTGTTCTGGCCTGGAGAATTCTATGGACAGAGGAGCCTGAAGTGACTTAGCACATACATAGTTGTGGAGATATAGATATATAAATAAAATAAGGTAGGATCAATTTCAGAAATCAGAATGTAATATTAATAATAATGGCTAACTTTAATATATACAAAACAGAATGACTGTCCTGGTGTGTGCCACATGAATAACTGAACATCAGCCACTGCCTGCAAATAGTTTTTTTTGTGTGTGTGTAAATGTCTGAATATGGAAAGTGAAAAAATTGCCTTCAGACTTCTTGATTTGGGGATAAAAGAGGAATTTTCTGTTTATTCAGCCTGTTTTGATTCCCAGTACATTTTCTACTGTCTGGAAATAAGATGGGCTATAAGAGGCTGAATAAATTTTTCACTGTGATGCTGAAAATGATACAAATTCAAGAAAAGATGAGTCAATAATAGCTATGATAATTGTCAACTTCACCATTAGTGTTTATCGCCAGTGCTTTCCTCATTTGAGAATGTTTTACAAGTGAAATTTTGTGCATTTCTGATATAATGCCCTCTCTTCTGAAAAGTCCTTGTTTTACAACAATGTAAAATTCACTTTCTTTCTAGATTTCTTTCCTTCCTCCCTGCCTCCTTACTTAAAATGTTATGTTTGCCCTTGCCTAGGCCAGCCACCTGTTTATGTAAGTAGCAGAGATGCAGTAAGAAACAAGGTCCAATCCTGCCTGCACAGAAGTAGGTAGAGCTCATTGGAAGAGAAGAATAGCAGGTAGTTCACAGGCATTTTTTTTTTTTAATAAGAGTTGGTTCGTATTTAGTCTTAAGAAGGGATGAGGAAAAGCCTCCACTATGAAGATATTTTTAAAAACATGTTCTTTAATTAAAAATAAATACTCAATAAATTTAAGTACTTGTTTATTTACTCCTTTTTAGGTCATTTTTATACATATATTTTCAGAGCTTGAAAGAAAAAGAAAAATCATTATGAGTTTCCTAAAATACCATCCTGTATTCTTTGATTGCATGAAAAAGGAGAACTGCTTTTCTTATTACTTCAATAATTCTTTTTTAATTCCATGAGTCATGGCTTCTGGAAACTTCTTATTTAGAAGACGTTTAGTGGTCATTGATCATTTTGTGTGTGTGTGATTATTTTTATGAAATCATAAGTATTACATGCCATGTGGAACTATGTAAAAAACACATAGGATGGTTTCTTGAATCCATGTTGTACTCAAACACTTAATAACACAAAAACGGGCTATGGTTGGGGAGGAGAGGGCAGAACAATTCAGGCAGAGAAAGTGTGCAGCATGCAGTATATAGAGAAACACAACTAGCTTTTTCCAGAAAGAGAGGAGGATGTCGCTGGAGGGCTGGGGGAAGAAAGCCGCATTGCTCCCACGGGGATGCTGAGGAAGATAAAGTCTGGTGGCCACTCTGTTTTAGGTAAGAGGGGGCAGTGCTGAGGGAGACAGAGAAGAAAGAGGGGTGAGGGGGTTGAGGTGAGTGGGAATCACAGGTTTCTGAGATGGTCCAGCATGGAAAAGCTCTGAGAATTACACAGCATTAGAAGAGATAGCTGGGCTTCCCTGTGGCTCAGATGGCAAAGAATCCACCTGCAGTGCAGGAGACCTGGGTTCGATCCCTGGGTTGGGAAGATACTCTGGAGGAGGGCATGGCAACCCACTCCAGTATTCTTGCCTAGAGAATCCCCATGGACAGAGAGAAGCTTGGCAGGCTACAGTTCATGGGATCGCAAAGAGTTGGACATGACCGAGCAACTAAACACACACATAGAGAAAAGAAATAGCTCATGCTTACTCAGGGCTTCCTTTGTTTCAGGTACTAAGTATCTTACAGATGTTATCACATTTATTATCGTGGAAACCACAAGAGATAGATATCATTCTTTTCTCCATTTTACAGATGAGGAAACAAAGAAAGTAATACTTGGGACATCCCTGCCACTGGCAGTTAAGACTGCCTTCCAATGTGATCCCTGGTTGGGGAGCTAAGATCCTACATGCCTCATGGCCAAAAGTCCAAAACATAAAACAGAAGCAGTATTGTAACAGATTCATTAAAGACTTTGAAAAATGGTCCACATTTTAAAAGTCTTAAAAAAAAACAGAAAAAAGAAATGAATACTTACCCAAAGCTACACAGTTCCTAAGAGGCAGAAGCCAAAACCCTGTAGGTTCTATGGAACCCTTCACTCTTTACCTCTGCAATGAATGCATTTCTGCCTGTGACTTCATGTGACACTCACAACCACTTTTCTGGCATTATTATCCCCAGGTGAGTCATGTGGATGGTCAAGATACATGATTAGGCAATGTGTAGGAGAGGGCAACTAAAGATTTAAAGATTATAAATTGCTGAGTCTTTTCTTTTCCCCCATGTTACATACTTTTCTGACTTCAAAACAAAATAAAGGGGAAAGATTGTGATCCCACCNTGGTCAAGATACATGATTAGGCAATGTGTAGGAGAGGGCAACTAAAGATTTAAAGATTATAAATTGCTGAGTCTTTTCTTTTCCCCCATGTTACATACTTTTCTGACTTCAAAACAAAATAAAGGGGAAAGATTGTGATCCCACCCCTTCTCCATATCCCAGAAATATTCTAGCCATTCATTTGTATCTTCATTTTTTGAGTCAATGCACTTCCCCTAGAAGTGGGTTGCCATTTCAGAAGTCATGAATATCACTTCTTAATTCCTAACCAAATTGAAAGACAGTTATTAATAGTGGTCCTAACCCATTGAACTCCAGTTGCCCTCGGAGCCCCTGAGGCTTTGGAAAGTGGGAATGACTCTTTAGGGCTTTTCTGGTGGCTCAGATGGTAAAGAACCACCTACAATACAGGAGACCCAGATTCGATCCCTATGTCGGGAAGATTCCCTGGAGAAGGGAATGGCTACCTACTCCAGTATTCTTGCCTGGAGAATCCCATGGAGAGAGAAGCCTGGTGGACTATACTCCATAGTGTTCCAAAGAGTCGGGTACAGCTAAGCAAGTAAGCACACAGTGACTCTTTAAAACTTTGTTTGGTTAGTGTGAGAAAAAACTATGGAAGGCTGGCTCTCCCAGAGCTTCAGTAGAATTGGCTGTTAAAGGTGGCATTGACCTTACCATCAAAAGCAGACAAGGCTCCCAGTAGCATGGGGCAGTTGGTTTGTATCTTTGGGACATTCAAAGATCAGGGTTTATCCATGTAAATTGTGACAAGTTTTAACTTTTAGATAATTTCTGCATTTACAGATGAAGAATGAGAGATTAAGCGAAAGAAGGGACATTGCCTCATTTTTATATTGCTAGTTAATGACTGGACCTGCGCTAGAGTTAAGTCTCTGCCCCCTTATCCTACTGCTCCAGTGGTATTAAAGCCAGTGAGACTTTACTGCCTTTTTCTGGTGCATCATGAGCAGTAGCCGCCTCAGTACTCAGAATGCTTCCCAGGCAGCCTTGTAGACCTGCAGCCTTCATTGGTGATACTCTGTATGCTTTGATGACAACAATGTTCCCTGACTCACTCTTTGAGGGACCCTAGGATATCAGGCATGCACAATCCCTGCCCTTAAGTGCTTAGAGTTTGGTGGGAGAGACAGTCATAAAACAATTAATACTGTATGTTTAATTATATTTGTCTGATAAACAACACATAGAATAAGTTGTTCAGTCACTAAGTCATGTCCGACTCTTTGCGACCCCATGGACTGCAGCACACCACGCTTCCCTGTCCTTTACTATCTCTCGGAGTTTGCTCAAACTCATGTCCATTGAGTCGATGATGCCATCTAACCATCTCATCCTCTGTCTCCTGCTTCTCCTCCTGCCCTCAATCTTTCACAGCATCAGAGTCTTTTCCAATGAGTCAGCTGTTGCATCAGGTGGCCATAGTAGTGGAGCTTCGGCCTCAGCATCAGTCCTTCCAATGAATATTCAGGGTTGACTGGTCTGATAGGTAGTGGATGCTGGTTAAGTGTAATAGCATCCACTTAGGTTAGGGTCCTAAGTCCTAACCTAAGTCCAGGTTCAAGGGCAGCTTCTCTAAGGAAGTCTGATTCAGATTCTCAAAGGGTTAGTGGGAGGAGTTAGCCAAATTTTGCGCACTAAATTGTGCCCTCCTCTTTGCAATTCGAATGCTGAAGACCTAACTCCCAGTACCTCATAATGTGACTTTATTTGAGGAGAGGCTATCTAAAGACGTGATTAAGGCTACATGCCTTAAGCCAATATGGCTGGTATCTCTAAAAGAAGTTAGGACACAGACACACAGAAGGAGGACCACGTGGAGACATAGGGAGAAGACATCTGTCTACAAGCCAAGGAGAGTGGCCTCAGAAGCCCCTAACCCTGCAGACACCTTGATCTTGCACATCAAGCCTTCAGAATTGTGAGAAAATAAATTCCTGTTGTTTAAGCCACCCCATCTGTGGTGCTTTGTTATTGCGGCCCTAGTTGACTAATAGGCAAAAAGCAGGTTTGCGAGGCTTCAGGTGCAGTGAATGTAGGGCGACCTGGGAAAAACTGCGGTTGTCCATTTCAGTTTTTAACAGGACTCACTCCATCTGCTTCCCTGGTGGCCCAGATAGTAAAGCATCTGCCTGCAATGCGGGAGACCCTGTTCGATCCCTGGATCGGGAAGCTCCCCTGGAGACGGAAATGACAACCCACTCCAGTACTCTTGCCTGGAAAGTCCCACGGACAGAGGGGCCTGGTAGGTTACAGTCCATGGGATTGCAAAGAGTCAGACACGACTGAGTGACTTCACATTGTCATGGTCACTCCATCTGTTTAGAGCCCAAGAAACAGGAGAAGAACAGCATGTCACCCACATTCACAAAATCAAACAGCAAGTTACACAAAGATAAATGAAGAGTTCTGAAATCGAGTCATGCATTTACTATTTTAAAAAGATAATGCTATGAGACAAACTGAGAGAGTAGCATTGACATGTATACACTACCATTTGTGAAATAGACAGCTAGTAGGAAGCTGCTGTCGGAGAAGGCAATGGCATCCCACTCCAGTACTCTTGCCTGGAAACTCCCATGGATGGAGGAACCTGGTAGGCTGCAGTCCATGGGGTTGCTGAGTCAGACACGACTGAGCAACTTCACTTTCACTTTTCACTTTCATGCACTGGAGAAGGAAATGGCAACCCACTCCAGTGTTCTTGCCTGGAGAATCCCAGGGATGACGGAGCCCAGTGGGTTGCCGTCTGTGGGGTTGCACAGAGTCTGACATGACTGAAGTGACTTAGCAGCAGCAGCAGCAGGAACCTGCTGTATAGCACAGGGAGCTCCAATGCTCTGTGATGATGACCTAGAGAGGTTGGGGGGAGGGAAGGCCCAGAGGGAGGGGATATGTGTATACTTCAGCTTATTCATGTTGTTGTACAGCAGAAACCAATACAACATTGTAAAGCAATTATTCTCCAGTTTTAAAAAAAGAGATAATACAATTTTGATATGCAAAATTCCATGTTCATTGATGTCCCACTCTCCCCTGACCTTACTGTGTGTAGACCTGCTTCTTGGTATGTTACATGCTCACAGGGTTCTTTTGCCAAAAGCTTCTTTCTCAGCATTTTACTGCCCCTGAGAATCCAATATATATTTCGAAATAGCCAAAGTCTTATGTACATGATACCTCTAGGCCCCTAGTTTGTCCTCTTCTACTGATTATGTAAACCAATGGTTTTTCACAGGAAAGTCTCAGAACCACTTACACTCTTAAAAATATATATGTATTATGTTAGCATTTATGTATTAGATATATGTTATATATCTATATTATATATCTATTAGGTATATCTACTATGTAAGTTAAAACTGAGAAATTAAAAATACTTTAAAAAGATACTCCCGTTACATATTAAATAAAACATGTTTAATGAAAAATAAATCCCCCCACCTAAAAAATTAGATTAGCATAATTTTATATATTTCAGATCTTTTTAGTGTCTGACTTGATAGGAGACAGCTTCCTCATTCAAACCATTACAGTATATTGTTTTGATTGAAGTATGTGTAAAAATCAGGCCTCACAAAGCTGTGTAGTGAGAAAAAGCAGGGTTATTTTAGCAGCCTTTTCTGAAAAATANACTCTTTTGTCAAGTGGGCCTTAGAAAGCATCACTATGAACAAAGCTAGTGGAGGTGATGGGATTCCAGTTGAGCTATTTCAAATCCTGAAAGATGATGCTGTGAAAGTGCTGCACTCAATATGCCAGCAAATCTCGAAAACTCAGCAGTGGCCACAGGACTGGAAAATGTCAGTTTTCATTCTAATCCCAAAGAAGGGCAATGCTGAAGAATGTTCAAACTACTGCACAATTGCTCTCATCTCACGAAAAAGCAAAATAATGCTCAAAATCCTCCACGCCAGGCTTCAACAGTATGTGAACCATGAACTTCCAGATGTTCAAGATGGTTTTAGAAAAGGCAGAGGAACCAGAGATCAAATTGCCAACATCTGCTGGATCATGGAAAAAGCAAGAGAGTTCTAGAAAAAATCTACTTCTGCTTCATTAACTACACCAAAGCTTCTGCCTGTGTGGATCGCAACAAACTGTGGAAAATTCTGAAAGACATAGGAATACCAGACCACTTGACCTGCCTCTTGAGAAATCTATATGCGGGTCAAGAAGCAACAGTTAGAACTTGATTGACATGGAACAACAGACTGGTTCCAAATTGGAAAAGGAGTACGTCTAGGTTGTATATTGTTACCCTGCTTATTTAACTTATATGTAGAGTACATCATGTGAAATGCTGGGCTGAATGAAGCACAAGCGGGAATCAAGATTGCTGGGAAAAATATCAATCACCTCAGATACGCAAATTACACCACGCTTATGGCAGAAAGCAAAGAACTAAAGAGCCTCTTGATGAAAGTGAAAGAGGAGAGTGAAAAAGCTGTCTTAAGCTCAACATTCAGAAAACTCCAATCATGGCATCTGGTCCCATCACTTCGTGGCAAATAGATGGGGAAACAATGGAAACTGTGACAGACTTTACTTTTGGGGGCTCCAAAATCACTGCAGATGGTGACTGCAGTCATGAAATTAAAAGACACTTGTTCACTGGCAGAAAAGCTATGGCCAACCTAGACAGCATATTAAAAAGTAAGAGACACAACTTTGCCAACAAAGGTCCATCTAGTCAAAGCTATGGTTTTTACAGTAGTCATGTATGGATGTGATAGCTGGACTATAAAGAAAGCTGAGCACTGAAGAATTGATGCTTTTGAACTGTGCTGTTGGAGAAGACTTGAGAGTCGCTTGGACTGTAAGAAGATCCAACCAGTCCATCCTATAGGAGATCAGTCCTGAATATTCATTGGAAGGACTGATGCTGAAGCTGAAGCTCCAATACTTTGGCCACCTGATCCAAAGAACTGACTCACTGGAAAAGACCCTGATGCTGGGAAAGATTGAAGGCAGGAGAAGAAGGGTACAACAGAGGATGAGATGGTTGGATGGCATCACTGACTCAATGGACATGAGTTTGAGTAAGGTCTGGGAGTTGGTGATGGACAAGGAAGCAGGCATCCTGCAATCCATGGGGTCTCAAGAGTCGGACATGACTGAGCGACTGAACTGAACTGAACTGATGCCTATAGGAGCACGACCTTGGAATCATTAACCTACTGAGCTCACTGTGCAGGATGTTAGTTTCATGTAACCACTGTTCTATTGTTCTGGAAATGTCTCATGCTTCTGTAACATGGTTTTCTTGCTAAGCTAGCCTGTTTGGTTTTGTGGTTTAGCAATTCTGCTTTCTTGAGTGATAATTAATTTATAGGAATATCACATATTTTTTTCTCTACTTACAATCCCCTAGTAGGATTAACTGTTTAATCATGTATTTTGTCCCATTACTCTGTCCCTGTCAAAAGAACATAAAGGAACCTGAATAAACAGGTCCTGCTAAGTTTCCTTCCATTTACTACACTTAACTCATACACTTATATTTTTCCATGACTTTCTGCTCTCCAACAAGTCTAATAAAAAAAAATGTTCAGGTTTAAACTACTCCTTCAGGTCCTCGTTTCTTTATGAAGCCTTCCATATCACATGAAACTTACATTAAATAAATTGTATGCTTCTTTCTTTTCAGTCTGTCTTTTGTTACAGATGCCATAGTTGAGGACATAAAGTATAAGCATTTTCTGGCAGAAAAGAGCTTTTTGTGCAAGGCCCCATTTTTCTTGACACTACCCATAAATGAAGCACCCTCATGCTCTACTCATCTCTAGCCATAGCACACCTTTCAAGTATTTTGATCACACAATACCTTGTCTAAAATGTTGGTTCTTTCCATAGATCAAAGAAATAGAAATGAAGAATGTGATTAACAGATGACTAGCTCTCTTCCCTAGCTTTCTCTTGAGTAAACTAGTGAACAAGCTATGTGAACAAGATAGCATCTAAAGAAAAACCACAAGAAGTAGACAAGTCTGCACATAAGCCTGCACTCAGTGGCGATGACACTAATCCCTATTTCAAGGACTAACTGATATTACATTATTTTCCCCTCTGATGACTTAAAAAATAATCACAACTTAGAAGTTGAGAGTTATGTTTTATTTGGGAGAAAATCTTAGGACTTCAAGCTTGGGAGACAGCATCTCAAGCGGCCCTGAGAGAACTGTTCCCAGGAGTTGAGGAGGAGGAGCCAAGTTATATAGAAGTTTACAACAAGGGGCAGGTGGTCTGAGCATCAAAAGATTACTGTTAATTAAGGAAAACCAGATAGCTCAAGTTAAGGAATTTAATGCTTTTCTATGTATGAAAAGTTGCAAGAGTATGTATTTCATTCACTGAAATCATTACTTCCATATACGTCTCAGCTATCTAGGACCAGCATCCAGCAACTAGATTTTTTCACATCCTTAGTCCCTCGGTCACCAAAGAGAGTGGTGGCAGCCTGATAACTGCTAGGTTGCAGGCACTCTTCTTTCTGGGCATTCTCTGTGTTCAGAATTTCACATTTGTAGGGCTGGAATAGCTGATGGCTGTAACATCTTGTTTATTGATTGGCAGAAAATACTACATTTCACACTTCTGAAAACTTTCATAATGAAGCAGAATCTTTGGAGAGTGTTTTGGGGGGTTGGGGGGGAGGACAACTTTCCTTTCCAGCAACAATTCTCTCTCTCTCTCTCTCGTATTGATTTTGGAGCTTCAAGCAGCCATACCTGAGCTCAGTACCAAGAGTAGAGGAAAAAACTATTTTTGTGCCCTTATAATATCCATATGGTGATTGAGAATGTCATGGGTTCTGGAGTCAGTTACTGTAGACCACATCAACTTTTTGAAGACTAGATCACCTGAACATAATATCAAGCAGATTAAGTACAGCATGGACTAAATAATAAAATGGGAGAGAATAGGGAATACAATACTAAGTATCATATCAAAGTAGGATCCTGACATGATTTTATTTCATGGTTTAGACATATTTTTATTCCACCACATATTCACCTCATACCCGTCTTATTAATAAGGAAATGGCAGAGACTGCATAGAGAGGCAATCAGTTTAATTTGAGAAAGTTGCTTAAATAGGAGAGTGTGAATTAGCTTTGCTCCAGAGAAAAAGCTGAACTGAAAACCCTGAGGTTTGCAACTTTAAACAAATCCTAACTTATTTCTCATGTATTTCCACCAAAACAACAGTAATTGAGGTTATCCAAGAGGTAATTTTTCTACAAAACATTGTGAACTGTGTCAAACAAAAATATAATTTAGCTCCTTCTGCTAAGTCACTTCAGTCGTGTCCGACTCTGTGTGACCCCATAGACGGCAGCCCACCAGGCTCCCCTGTCCCTGGGATTCTCCAGGCAAGAGTACTGGAGTGGGTTGCCATTTCCCTCTCCAATGGATGAAAGTCAAAAGTGAAAGTGAAGTCACTCAGTCGTGTCTGACCCTCAGCGACCCCATGGGCTTCAGCATTCCAGGCTCCTCCGTCCATGGGGTTTTCCAGGCAAGAGTACTGGAGTGGGGTGCCATTGCCGTCTTCAAATACTTTCACCTCCAGCCTCCAACCGCAATACTGGAATTGTGTAAAGTCATCGGAATCTATAACAGTCCTCAAAGTTAAGTGTCTAACATGTGAAAGGCATTCCAGGGACTACAAATATAAATGGTACATAGTATATCTCCCATTAAGATGCGCATGCTTGTTATTTGGTAAGAAAACATTACGCTTCCGCAGAGAAGCTAACCAAACTTTCAGGCACAGAGACGCTTTCCTTTTAACTAAAACGCCCCAATTTCTAAAACACTGTTTTCCCAACTCCCATAGTGTACTACAATTTGCCTGAATGCACTGTGAATGCTGATATAAATTAATCCTGGTTCAGAGTATTCACATTTTGAAAAATTACTTAGTACTAAATTCTCTCAGTAGTGAAGGATCTCTTTGGACCTTGAAGTGAACGTCTAGATATTTCCTTTCACAACCAAAGCGCCTCCTCCCATCCTCCAAAGTTGACGAAATTAAATGCCTTGGACCTGAACGTTTTAGTAATTCAGATCGCTTGAGAGAAAACAAAAGTAACCAGGGCGGGGGAAATGCACAAATTTTTAGTTTGGGGATTGCAAACATGGAGAAATGCCGCCTCCTGATGGTAAGACGTGGAAACAGCAGGAAAAAGGCCGACAAAGACCTTCAGGAAAAGCAACTACTTCCATTTCAAAGCATCAAACTGCTCAAGTCAGTGGCCCTCAGATCGCCGAGGTCGGCCTCTTCCGGCTGCTCTGACCACTCAGTGCGCCCCGTGCAACGTGATTGACAGAGTAAGAGTCCTGTCCGTTACCTAAATTCGTCACTCAGGAAACAGTGAACCCTACCCTTCCGGAAGCTCCGCGTCCGCGCTCTCCCGGCATCCTTTGTCTTCCGGTTGTGCTCAGATCCCTCCGGCGAGTCCCGCTTTGCGCGCCCATTTCGATCCCGAGTGTCAAACTCGGCTTTGCGGACTTGAGACTTCTGCACAGATTTTCCGGGCTATGGGGGCAGGAATGGCTCAGCTGGAGGGTTACTATTTCTCGGCTGCCCTGAGTTGTACCTTTTTAGTGTCCTGCCTCCTTTTCTCTGCTTTCAGCCGGGCCCTGCGAGAGCCCTACATGGACGAGATCTTCCACCTGCCGCAGGCGCAGCGCTACTGTGAGGGCCATTTCTCTCTCTCGCAGGTGGGGTCCCCAACCTGTCTGCACGCTCACACTGGCTAGAAAGGGAAGATCTGGCCCCAGCGCTAATTTCCCCCGTCTTTATCCTTAGCTGCCTTCACTCCAAACAGGAAAGGAACTGGGTAATTTTTTGTTCCTCTGAGATCTGTAAAATATTTGCTAAATGAGTGCATAAATGGCAGATTTGTCTCCTAGCAAGAAATCCTCTGGGAGATTAACTAACGGGGAGCTAAGTTATTGCCCCTCTTTTTGGCAACTAATGAAAGCTATCCTAGTTTTTCTTTGCCAGTTCCAGAATTAGAGGCGTTGGATTGCTCCTAGGAAATAAAAAATTTTCACATTCGGTCACCTGTCAAGCATCTCACTTTGTATTTTGAGAGTGGGATAGGAGGGGGCGGGGTTATCTTCAGCCACTAAGAAGTGACAAGATATGTTAGTTTCACCCTTGGTGTTTTAAACAACTTTCTGTAAACGATAAACTCAACCAGTGAAATGTTTGAATATGTATTTGGAAATGGCAACCTAGGCTAGTATTTTTGCCTGGGAAGAAATCCCATGGGCAGAGTAGCCTGCCAAGCTACTGTCTGTGGGGTCACAAATAGTCAGACAGGACTTAGTGCCTAAACAACAGCAGCAGCATATGCAGATAGGGATATAAAAATCCTTTGGGGGAAGGCATTGTAGAGTATGGTTAAATATAGTTTATAGTTATAGAAAAACCCGGTTTTAAAACTCGGTGCTGATGTTTGCTGTTCATGTGGCTTGGAAATTTTCTGAGTTTCTGATTACTCGTCTGAAAATTATGGTAAAACAGTATCTATTATAGGGCTTGTTACAGGATTAAATACAGAGTACTGGCTCAGTATATTGTAGTTGTCATTATGGACCCTGTGCTTTAATCTCTTTATTTTTCTCTCCATACCCATCAGAGTTCCAGCAGGTATTTCCAGGCTTTTTAAAACTGTAGCATTTACAATTTAATCACCAAAAGACAGGCCCTCCAAAGAGTATGTCTTGGAAACTGAGTTTAAGTTGTTGACTGCTGGTTGCTGATACTTTAACAGTCAGAAAGCAAATACCAAAGACAATAAGGAAGGGTTCTTTAGAGGAAGTGTCTGATTTGCCCTGATGTTAAAAGGACTCATTTAATCGTCATAGGATAACTTCCCAGCGATGCCTGATTGCTGGTAAAGATGATATTTCTGTGTCAGTCTTATCAATATAATCTGTTTTCTTGCTTTTGCTTCGTTGTTGACCTTTTGTTTTTAAGTGGGACCCCATGATTACTACATTACCTGGCTTATACCTGCTGTCAGTTGGAGTGGTCAAACCTGCCAGTTGGATCTTTGGATGGTCAGAACATGTTGTCTGCTCCATTGGAATGCTCCGATTTGTTAACCTTCTCTTCAGTGTTGGCAACTTCTATTTACTATATTTGCTTCTCCGCAAAGTGCAACCCAGACACAAGGTTTGTTTCCAGAATAATTTATGTACAGGAAGGTCCACAATTATGGTGAATTTATTTTATGAAATTTTGTGGAAAATGTTTGTAACAATATTTGTATATATTTTGTAAAGTTAAAGCAAGTCTTCTACCCCCATTTTAGAAGATGTTTGTGTTTAAACATTTGAAAAACTAATTTATTTATAAAATATATAAATTTCCATGAATTAAGTCAGTTCAGTAAATATTTATTGAGCTCATTCTGTGTGTTAAGCACTGAGACCTCAGAGGTAAGTGAAGCAGTCTTTTTCTTATAAAACTTATGTCTTCATTAGGGGGAACAGATGTTACCTGCACAGTTTTTTATGATTTAAGAATGCAGACCCTGGAGGTGAATTACGTGGGTTTGAATTTTATCCACTTAACTAATTGTGTTATTTTGGGCAGGTTACCCCTTAGTGACTCCATGTTTTCATTTGTTAAATGGGGAAAATACAGACTCAACCTCACAGGACTATCCTGAAGCATAAAAGAGCTTAATAAATGGAAAGTTCCTAGAATATTGCTGGATGTAATAGTAAGGAATCAATAAATATTAACTATAATAGTTTTAACTTATTTCAGTAGTGTAAATTGTGGGATAACAATAGCTGTAAAACACTACAAGAATACAGGGAAGGAGCAGAAGAGCACTTGTTGCAGCCTGACTGGGAAGGAAAGCTGTTGGTTGCATTGGGTAAGACTTCACATATCAGGAAGATCATACCTGATCTGAATCTTGATGATGGATAGGGCTGTATAATAGGAATGAATTCTGACAGAAATAGCATAAGGAATTGTAGAAAGATATGGAGCAACAAGATACAGGAAATTGCTATTTGTAACTAAAAGATTATAAAGTACAGGGATGTGAGGCTATAGCAGTAGGTAGGAGAGAAGTCATGAATATTCTTTTTATGTCATGGAAAGTATTCTAAACTTTACCTGGTAGATGATGGACAGCCCTTAATTTTAATCAAAGGAATGACATGATCTGGCTTGGTGATTTAGATTAACTGGAAGATAGAATTCAAGGAAATAAGAGTACTTTCAAATTCTGAAATAGATTATCAGGCCAAAAGAAGATGTTTAACGTTAGATGAGCCCCACTATTTTCAGGAAGATCCCTGTAATTTCATCACAGAATAGTAAACATTATGTGTGGTGGTATAAATGTTGTATACATATTTAAGTTCTCTTTGGTGCAGAGTTTTGAGACTGCACTAGAAATTGGTGATGATGGCCAAGTGAATGCTTATGGAAGGCTCACTGAAATGGAACCACTTGCACTGTGTCCCATTCATCTCCATGTTCTCTATAGAATTGAGTTCATAGTCTTGCATACGGTAACTCCTTAGCTATTTGTTGAATGATTCAGTCTAATAGGCAGTAGAAGCTTTGACACACATATGTATTGTTTTATTGGCTTCCAAATTGCTAGGTGTAACTAAAAAGTATAAGAAAGTTCCCTCATTAATGTATACTATATTTTTGCAAAGCCAGGAATAAGATTAATATTGAATATGTAGAACTCAGGCAGTTTTTGGTTTGTTTGGTGTTTTTCTTAGTAAATCTGTCCCTTAGCTCTGCAGAAATAACCTATTGGTTTTATTGTGAACTGTGTTTCTCTTTTCATAGGCTTCCTCATGTATCCAGAGGATCTTGTCAACATTAACATTAGCAATATTTCCCACACTCTATTTTTTTAATTTCCTTTATTATACAGAAGCAGGATCCATGTTTTTTACTCTTTTTGCCTACTTGATGTGTCTTTATGGAAATCATAAAACTTCAGCCTTGCTTGGATTTTGTGGCTTCATGTTTCGTCAAACAAATATCATCTGGGCTATCTTCTGTGCAGGAAATGTCATTGCACAAAAGTTAACTGAAGCTTGGAAAACTGAGCTACAGAAGAAGAAAGAAGAGAGGCCTACCCCTATTAAAGGACCATTTTCAGAATTCAGGAAAATTCTTCAGTTTCTTTTGGCTTATTCCATGTCCTTTAAGAACTTGAGTATGCTTTTACTTTTGACTTGGCCCTACATTCTTCTCATGTTTCTATTCTGTGCTTTTGTGGCAGTTAATGGTGGAATTGTTATTGGTGACCGGAGTAGTCATGAAGCCTGTCTACACTTTCCTCAGCTGTTCTACTTTTTCTCTTTTACTCTCTTTTTTTCCTTTCCTCACCTGCTGTCTCTTAACAAAATCAGGGCTTTTCTTTGCTTAGTTTGGAAACGGAGAATTCAGTTTTTTGTGATAACTTTAGTCTCTGTATTTTTAGTTTGGAAATTTACTTATGCTCATAAATACTTGCTAGCAGATAATAGACACTATACATTCTATGTGTGGAAAAGAGTTTTTCAAAGATATGAAATTGTGAAATATTTGTTAGTTCCGGTCTATATATTTGCTGGTTGGAGTATTGCTGACTCATTAAAATCAAAGTCGATTTTCTGGAATTTAATGTTTTTCATATGTTTATTTACTGTTACAGTACCTCAGAAGCTGCTAGAATTTCGTTACTTCATTTTACCCTATGTTATTTATAGGCTTAATATACCTCTGCCACCCACATCCAGACTTGTTTGTGAGCTGGGTTGCTATGCAATTGTGAACTTCCTAACCTTTTATATCTTTCTGAACAAGACTTTTCAATGGCCTAATAGTCAAGACATTCAGAGGTTCATGTGGTAATATCAGGGATATCTTGAACTCTAAAAATAGACTTACTATTTAGACTATTTCTATAATGAAAACTAAGTAGAAATTTTGGAATTTCTTTTAGGCACTATGGTGACCCTCAGATCACATCAGATTTTTTGTTTTAACTATCTGAAATATGTATTTTAAATATGTATTTAAAATATATATTTTAAATACATAGACACACATACATATATATGTATGTGTATATATATATGTATATATATAAACCTGAGGAAGTTAAATGGTAAAGAACTGAAGAAAATTTAAGACTTGCTCCATAAGCTTGAATAAAAATGGGAAAAATAAAATTATTTATAGCTATCATATTTCTTTAACACTGTTTGCCACTCAGAAAGCTTAGAAGCTTTTTATATACAGGTTTAAGAAAACTGAGCATGCTTTATAGTACTAAAACTTATTTATTAATTCTCTTCAGAAAAATTAGCAAAGTCTTTTAAAACATTTGCAATTAAGTAATATTGTTGATTGAAAAGTTGTTTAACATTTTAGTAAATATAATTTTAATCATAAGTAAAATAGACTCACATAAGTAAATGTTGTAAAATAGAGGCTCTTCTGTGTTTATCTAGGAATCAAGTTGTGGATTTTTGTTAAAAATCTAGAAATGATGATGTCCTTTCACTGTTCCTAATGTGAAGCATATGATGGCCAAAGATAAACTGTGTTGATGATAATACCTTTTAAATTGGATTTTCTTTCTGAAATACGTTACTGTATTAGTTTCCTATGGTGGCCATAACAGATTACCACTAATTTGGTGGCTTAAAAAAACTTTCACAGATCTGGAGACTAGATGCCTAAAATTAACATGTCACCAGTGTTAGCTGCTTTTGGAGGCTCCAAAAGAGAATCCATTCCATGCCTCTCTCTTGCTTTCTGCAGTCCATGGTATTCCTTGGTTTATAGATGGATTACTCCAGTATCTGCCTCTGTCTTCACATGGCCTTCCTCTCTGTCTTCCTTCTCTTATAATGACAATTCTTTCTCTTCGGATTTAAAGCCCATCCTAATTCAGGATAATTGCATATCTAGATCTTTAACTTAATTATGTCTGCAAAGACTCTTTCCATATAAGGTCATATTTACAGGTTTCAAGTTCTAACCTTTTGTGGAGCATTTTTTAACCCATCAAAGTTACTAAAGGAGATTTTTCAATAAACTTCATATGACTTGTAGGAAATAATTTCTTTGCTAAGATATTTTAAATAACATCTTTTCTGAGAGGTTAAAAACAAATGACTTGCAAAGTCACATAAAAACTAAACATAGCTGGTGTTTGATCCCATTATCCCCCAAAAGTTAGATTTTAAAGGAAGTTTATAAATTATTTGATCTAGTCTTATTTTGTAGATTAGGTAACAAATGTTTGGGTATGATTTAGGGGGATTAACTTTGGATTCTGTGTCTACTATTTCAAGTACATTCATTTGAGTTGTCATTCCCTTACAGAGAAGTATTATTTGGATATGTTAACTTTGACATGTAAACTTAGAACTGTGAATAGAATTCATTTTTTAACCCAGCTTGACATTTGTAAATTTTTCAACTGTGAACTGTTTTCAGTGTTGGATTATGGTTATCTGCATTTCAAATAAGGAGTGAATTTGGAAAATACTCTTTATTTGCAAATATAAAATTGTGCACAAGTACAAATTACAAGTGTAGCCCTGGGTAATAAATACAAAGTCTTGTGTTGTACACACTCTTTGGGGCCAATTTGTATTCTATTCAGTGCTTACAAAGTAGATTGACTCTTTAGTTATAACAGACTGTGAGACAAATATTTTTAATGATACTTCTTTTTTTTTGTCAAATTAGACAAGAAAGCACACTTGAACAAATTATTATTTTATAATAGAGATATGAAATCAAAATTCCCCCCAAAATATGTAATTTAGGGAAAACAGATTTCTTATCTGATGCCATCTGTGCAATGCTTTTAGTTTTTAGGCATATTTCTGAGACAAAAAAACTTTTTTTCTCTAATGTACTCTGGCAATAATGGGGAAATTATTCCACCCCATCAGTTAACTAAATCATTGTGCTAATTCATTTTTAAGTGGAGAGTCCCCGCTGTTTTAAGAGATCATTTGAAATGCTGTGAATTAAAAGGTACTCTAAAGCATTGCTTTTAGGAACATCCTGAAGTTTTATGTATTTTGAATATTTTTCAAGAGTTACCAAAGAAGTACATATGTTTGACATTATTTTAAAAACAAACTTAACTGAATTATTGATTAGAAAGTAATTCTTAGGAAGGTAATACGTATATAATTCTGTCTGAATTGCATTATTATTCGACAGAAACCAAGAAAACATTGTAAAGCAATTTTCTTCCAATTAAAGAATAACTTTTTAAAAAGTATTGGTAAGCTACAGAGCCTTTGGGACCTTGCAGTTATTGTTATTAAAGTCTATAAGTGGGATTATTTTAAAGAATATCATAAAAAGATTTGGTTCATAAGTTTTTTATGCCTGGTAATACATCTTTTGAATTTTTTCTACCTTATATGAAATTCTATAGACACAGTGTATTATTTTTATATGTCATTAGTAAAGTTCCAATGTCCTGTGTTTCCTCACATATTATTTAAATATTCTTTTAGTGGATATCTAGAAATCTTTCTTAATGCATCTCTGTATCAAAATTATTTGGAAACATTGATACACTTATTCCTGAGTTTAAGGATAGCATGTCATTTCAGGAAGAGAAAGTATATTAGCTTTCTAGTCTCTTCTTCTTATAGTGATTTCAGGAATGTGCTTAGCCTGTCATCAGTTCAGTTCAGTCGCTCAGTCGTGTCCAACTGTTTGCGACCCCATGAATCGCAGCACACCAGGCCACCCTGTCCATCACCAACTCCTGGAGTTCACCCAGACTCATGTGCATTGAGTCGGTGATGCCATCCAGCCATCTCATCCTCAGTCATCCCCTTCTCCTGCCCCCAATCCCTCCCAGCATCAAGGTCTTTTCCAATGAGTCAACTCTTCACATGAGGTGGGCAAAATATTGGAGTTTCAGCCTCAGCATCAGTCCTTCCAATGAACACCCAGGACTGATCTCCTTTNGTTGTATTTTTGGAGGGTCCATGGGAGCTGTTTCAAAAGTGTGCCCTAGCAACTGTGTTGGGGTGCCTTTACACAGCACTGAAGGTGATGGGCATTGGGAACAAGTTCTGGACCAGGAAGGGAAGACAAAGCAGGTGATGAGAGCAGGCAGAGGGAGGAAGTGAGCACATATGAGACAGCCCTTAGAGGCCTCCTGGGAATCAGTGGGGAATGATGAGGATGATGCTAGAGTCCAAATAGAATCAGACCTGCTTAAATACTGTCTTAATGAGAATGCATATCTATCTCCCAGGCTAGTTTGTCCTGGAAACACATAGGCTACATTGAAAACAGGAGCCTGGCAATGCCACCAAGCCTGAATTTATTGTAGGAGTGAAGGGAATGAAGAAAAGGATACATGTGAGGAGGAAGTTTTGAGTAGATGGTTCAAAAGAAAATAAGAGAGATAACATTGGGTCTTGTCATTAGTACATCCATATGCACTGGGTCTGGACTCTATGGGAGAGGCCTGTTCTTCCTGTTTGTGCATAGAATTCAGCAGGGTCTTAATGTATTAAAGACTAAAGGAAAACTTTTGGCACCTCTGAAGAGGACAGCTTTGGATGTCATCCCTTGGTGTCACTACCCTGGAATGACCATTATTCACCCACAGAACAGTAGGAAAGTACTAGAAGGACCTGATGCCCAGTGACAGCTCCAGAGTTTCCATCTTTTATACATAATCTCCAATGTGGCTTAGTCACATCAGCATCTTGGTACTGTGACCCAGTGAAATGTCATAGTATTTGGACGACTCTTCTTGAGACAAAAAATGGAGCTGGTACGTGTGGTCCCAGTCATCTCCGACTCCTTGTGACCCCATGGACGGTAGCCTGCTAGGCTCCTCTGTCCATGAGCTTTCCTAGGCAAGAACTAGAGTGGGTTTCCCTTTCCTCCTCCAGGGGATCTTGCTGACCTAGGGACTGAACCTGCATCTCCCACGCCCCCTGCATTGGAGGCAGATTGTTTACCACTTGAGCCAGTAGGGAAGTCTGAAGCAGGTACAGGGAGAGACAATTTCAACATCTTTCATTTAGAGTTAACATTTAACAGATGAGATGGTTTTGTTATCATAGATCAGGAGTGGATTTAAGAAACAGTTGCTTCTAAGAAAAAGAATAACTGCCAATCAATCCTTCCAAAACCAGTGTCACTGTTTAGAAAGATAAGTCAATTTAAAACTTATTTATGGTGAATAATCCTATTTAAAAACTGGGTCAGTCATTAGGTTATAGACATTTTTCTATAGTTAGTTTCTCTTGGTGAGTGTGCCAGGAAGTTGTTTAAAACTCTTTATAGATTTCATGCATACCAGTGTATATATATGTATGTGTGTATATATGCATCTATGTATACATGGCTAGTGGGAGAATTCCATGTGCTTTGGATTTTTCCTTGTATGTAGATCTCATTGTTTTGATGCTCCTCCTCCTGTTCCTGTTAATTTATTTTTTTCAAATGGGTTTTGGGGTGATAAAATTGATCTTCATCAAAGGGCAGGGATTCTACTCATTGCTGACCTGTTACATTTTAAGAATAGTCCTGAGGGTACACTTTAAGAATAGTCCTAATGTAAACTAATTATATTATGTAGTTTCTTCTTTGTGTAGATTAGAGTGTGAAAGTCTTCCCTGGTTTCAGCAGCATGAATAGATGAGTTTCCTTACTTACTTTGGGGGTGTATCTGATTTGATTCTGCTTTGTGAACAAAGTGAATCTTCTAACTTGCTAATCTTGTTTCCTTTTTAGCATTGGTTGCTAGGAAGCTCAGAGTCAAAATTTGTTTTTATTTCTATTGTGTTATATAGGATTTACTGTCTTGCATTTGATAAACTAGCTTTACCCTTGAGCCTACTATCCTTATTTCTTTGATGTCTTCTCAAATGATTTATCTTTAGTTCAGTTTATCTGACAATCCTATATTCATCTTTATAAGCTACCATAAGTACCTTTTTGGAGTCAGGCAGAGCTATAAGTACACACATATTACAATATTGTTTTCTGACTTATGGATGGAGGAAAAGGCAAGGATTTAGAATCTTGGCATAACTCATCTCATTTCTCTTATTCTCAGCTTCCTTATCTATAATATGGGGTGAACAGTAAATTCTAGACTAGTGGACNATTCCAAAAGTAAGCCAAAACATTGAGAGAAGTACACTTAACACATCTCATCAAGAGAGAATCTGTCAATGCAATCAACTTTCAAAAGCTGAGAGTAAGGGTGTTCTTATTTGTTAGTAGGAATTTTTATTAATTGGTATATTCATCCTTAAATATCACACCTTTGAGAAAACATGTATTCAAATAATTAAAGCAACTAATTAACTTTTATCTTTTTTCTTTACCCTTCACTGACAAACGGTGAAGGATCATGCCTTGTGACATGAAACTTTATGAAATAGTTTGTGAAGCTGATAGATAGCATCATCAAAGATAGCATCATCAGAATATGAGACCACATTTAGTCCATGAGAGGGGTGATTTCTGTGGGTAGACCGTATTTATGGCTGTAGGAGATGAGGCAAAATGAGTTAGCAAGGGAAAATTGGCATTCAAAAAGTAGGTTAAAGGGAGGTAGCTATTAACAATTGACATTGAGGAGGTTCAGAAAGTGGCATTGAGGTTTCCATGAAGCCAGTGAAACACTGTAACAATGATTTACATAGAAAATAACCTCGGATAAAGAGATAAAGGTCAGATATCTGAATCAAGATGGTGTTTTCTAAACAAACATAACATTAGTCATGAGGTCTGAAGAGCACAGAAAGGATTCAAGCAATGAAAAAGGAGTGTGTTTCATGCTAGAAAATTTTCCAGACTTTCTAGATAAGATCTTTTGCACAGAAGAGATTTAAAAAAAAAAAAAAAAAAAGACTACGAAATTAGGGCCCAAGGCTAGGTTTTGTTTGAGGATTTGTTCTCCATAAAAGCAAAAGATGGAGTCAAACTAACAGCAACACTGACTTTCTGCTGATTTAGATTTTGCAAATGTAATTTGAGTCAGGACTGATTCCAGTGCAAACATGTAAGATAGTGGAAAGAGCAGATTGAAGAAAAGGAAATTAAACAGAAAAAGTTGTATAAAGAAAAGGTCTGGAAAGACTGAGACACTTCCTGTTTCTGATAATGATGGACTAGGTTATTCAGAGCACTTATCCTGCTAACAGGAATTTAAAACTTAGATAAAAGATTTTTAAAAATTCCTCTCTAAAATACATAAGAAAATTACAAAATTGTAAAAATTTACCAATGACAAAATAAATGGAATGCTATAAATCAAGCAGGAAAGCAAGCAGAGAAGCTAATTTTGCCTATTGACATTTGTTGACCTAAAAATTTTAAACTGACTATAATGAAGAGGACAGGTTTCAAAACTGAGGGCATATGTAAGATGGAGAGTCTATTGGAAGATCTTCACATCAGTTTGGACTAAGGGCTACTAGCTCTTGGTAGAGAGAACTAATCTTAATTAGGAAGAGAACTAATTTTTGCATAGAATTACAATCTATCCATTCCAGTATTCTTGCCTGGAAAATTCCATGGACAGAGGAGCCTGGTGGGCTATAGCTCATGGAGTCATAAAGGGTTGGACATGACTGAGCACACAGACACACAGATGATCCAAGAAATTGGAAACTTTTATATTGTTTAAAGTGGACATGGCCAGGTAGTGCTCCTAGCCATCTGTCAGAAAAGAACATAAATCTTGTCTGGAAAAAAGAATCATTGCCATAGGTTCAAATTTTTAAAAATGTAACAGTGATAAAAGATAATCAGCCATAAAGAAAATGGCTGTGAACTAGAAGAAATAAGAAAAAGGAAGCTGACTATAAGGACTTCAGATGATGAAGTTATTAGATGCAGATGAAGACATCATTATCCTAACTACAATTGAGAAAAAAAATAGTAAAAGATGGCATTGAAGATAGAACTCTATTAAAATGGCATATCATACTTGAAAAATAATTGAAATTATAGAAAAACCTCCTTAGATATTTTTAAATCAGATTCAACACATTTGTAAAAGACATTTATGAGCTGGAATGTAGATTAGAAGAAATTAGGTGAATTACAGAGTTATCAAAAGATGGAAATATTCATTTGTGATTAAAACAGTAAAGTGTGGAAAGGTTTAGTATATGTAAAATTGGAAGACAGAGAAAGAGAGAGAAAAGAAAAAGAGATAATGGCTTAGAATTTTCCAAAATCAATAATAGATATTGCAGTACTCAGAAACTGGCATCAATAATAGTAAGTAACAGAAACTTTTGCATGTCAGTAGCCTACAGTAAAACACATTTACTTTTTTTTCACAGTTCGTCAAATTGTTTGAGGATCAAATTCAACACTCTATGACTCTCATTTTGGGACCAGCAACTAATTTGGACATTCTTTTCTGATGGCAGTTGTCAATAGCACAACAGCAATAAACAGAAACACTTCATCCTTCATAGAGCTTTGGCTAGGTACTGACACACTCTCACTTTCTTCTACATTTTCTTGATCAAAGTTTAATACATGGACAAGCCTATTAGTGAGATGAGGATATTTATTCTGCTCACTGTAAACAAAAGTATTCTTAAATAAGAAAGGAGGCAATCTGAGGATATAATAAAACATGCCATAGACATCCATCACAATTTCAAGAAGCTTAATCAACCTCAAATGAATAAATGAATGGATAAATAAAATCAAAGACAAAGAGAAAATTTAAGTGTAGCAAACGGGGACCTATTTCCATCAAAATTGTGGTAATTAGCTGATTTTCAACCTTTTACAACATTGTAAAACAATACTGTGTTTTAGTATAAAGTGTACCAAAAGTGTACCAGCAAAAATACAAAGATTGTCTGACTAGATGAACAACAATCTAATTATAAACTATTTGGAAGAGATACATCTACAACAGAACATACAGAAAAAATGAAATTTGGAAGATGAAAAAATTTGCTATAAAAACACTTAGGTAAATGAAAGATGTGTAACTCAACATTTTTCTCAAGATAGATTAAAAAATGGTGATGAACATACTAATCAGTCAGGTGAGAATAGCTTTCACTTTTAATCTTTTTTCTTAATTCTACGTTTGCTTCTTTTGAGTGAATCTTCCCCATGTTTAATAAATTACCTAGGATTTTCTCAAAACACATCTATTATTAAATGTCCATTTAACAGTTGTAAAAATCCTCTTTTTCTTTAACCATGAAGGTAAAAGTATCTCATTTTACAATTGTAAAAGTGTATTTTGTCTCTACTGAATAATTCTTGCCAGGAAAATTCCACGGACAGAGGAGCTTGGTGGGTTAGTCAACGGGGTTGCAAACAGTCAGACATGAATAAGTGATTGAGCACTACTAGTGTACAACAATGTGTCACGTTCAGTTCAGTTCAGTCCCTCTGTCGTGTCCCACTCTTTGTGACCCCATGAATTGCAGCACGCCAGGCCTCCCTGTTCATCACCATCTCCCGGAGTTCACTCAGATTCACGTCCATCGAGTCCGTGATGCCATCCAGCCATCTCATCCTCGGTCGTCCCCTTCTTCTCCTGCCCCCAATCCCTCCCAGCATCAGAGTCTTTTCCAATGAGTCAACTCTTCACATGAGGTGGCCAAAGTACTGGAGTTTCAGCTTTGGTGTCATTCCTTCCAAAGAAATCCCAGGGCAAATCTCCTTCAGAATGGACCAGTTGGATCTCCTTGCAGTCCAAGGGACTCTCAAGAGTCTTCTCCAACACCACAGTTCAAAAGCATCAGTTCTTCAGTGCTCAGCCTTCTTCACNCAGCTTTAGCATCATTCCTTCCAAAGAAATCCCAGGGTTGATCTCCTTCAGAATGGACTGGTTGGATCTCCTTCTCTGCTTTTAGTTGCTGTTTTATTTCCCTGAATATCTCTATATAATGAATGTATATCTTTCTTGATTTTTGTCAACTTTGAACATGCACTTACATATAATAAATAAAACTTGAACTCCTCTCCTCACTGTAGTAAGGTCACCATTTTAAAATACTCCATTTATCACTCTATAACTTTTATATTTAAAAACATTTGTTTCTTCTTCTATCAACAATAGATGGTGGGATTGAAAGATTTTGAAATTTTATACACTTAATGTACTATGCATGGGGCCCAGTAGAGAGCAGTGTGCGTATTGGGTAATCAATACTTACTAAATTGAGTATTATACTCTTTGCCAAATAAAATGTTAGTCAATTAATGCAGATATTAGCTAAATTAATAATTAGTTCTATAACTCATGATGTCAAATTAAAGAATTAGAATCAGGAATAGTCATCTTTGTCTCCTTTCTTTTTTCCCTCATTCTCTGTAAATGACTTGGATGTGGCATCATTTTTTTAATGTTTGTGTTGTTCTGTTTTTAAAAGATATGTTATTGTGTTGCAAATTTGGTATGAATAGAAAAAAATTACAAAGGAAGAGAACTTGAAAGTGTTTTAATTAGGTAAAAGGTTAATCTACAATAAAATCTTAGAAAGTAAATTCATATGAATGAAGTTGTTAATGCTGAACTCTGGGACCCAAACTGGAAAAAAGCAAAAAACTTTTCCTTATTTATAACATAATCTATTGAATCATGAAAATAAGGTAGAAAATGATTTTCCCCCCTTAGCATACAAAAGAATGCATAAAAATGACCTTGTGATCTCTGTGTCCATTAATGGAATCTGAATTAGGCAGCTTTTAAAGGAAACATGGGTAATTAATCATGGATTAAAACTTACTGACCATATCATATAAATCATTTCAGACAAATTTAAACCCAAAGGCCTACTCCAAATTCCAGTGTCAAATAAAATTATAGAGTACATTATTAATAAGATGACTTTCTGCATGCAAGATTAACAGAAAAGACTTTTGAGAGTTGAGAAAATGATTTAATTGGATGTCGAATTCAAAGATTTTATTTCCTAAGATGAACAACCTCTAATTGTTATTTTGGTCCACTACTATATGAGATGAATGTAATTACATCATCGGTTACTAATTCTCTTTTATAGGGTTAGATTCCTTCACTATAACATTAATGTTTATGTAAACCAACATGCATTTAAACAAAAAGATACATAAGCACTGTTTTATACAAGAATTTTATTGGAATTTGAGATATAGAAAATCACATTTTAAAATTATATTGTCAGAAGTCTTCATCAAATTATCAGGCTCCTTTATATTTCAGTGTCTACAGTCCCATTGTGTACTTATACTTTTATTGTGTTC
This sequence comes from Neotragus pygmaeus, assembly GCA_006410875.1. Taxonomy (NCBI): domain Eukaryota; kingdom Metazoa; phylum Chordata; class Mammalia; order Artiodactyla; family Bovidae; genus Neotragus; species Neotragus pygmaeus. The sequence goes on along the minus strand of SJYV01048237.1, from coordinate 1,546,599 downwards.
CTTTATTATATACAGTTCATGCAGTTACATCTTTAATCATGTGTTACATTGTGTTCTTGCTTCAAATTTGTTTCTCAGTCAAAATGCTTTCAGTCTTCCCTGATTGCTCATATGGTAAAGAATCCACCTGCACTGCAGGAGACCCAGGTTCGATCCCTGGGTTGGGAAGATCCCCTGGAGAACAGTATGGCTATCTGCTCCACTCCAGTACTCTTGCCTGGAGAATTCAATGGATAGAGGAGCCTGGCAGGCTACAGTCCGTGGAGTCACAAAGAGCTGGACACAAATGAGCAACGAACACTTTCACTTTCAGGAGACTTTCAGTACAGTGAAATCAAGTGTATTTCTAAAAGTTATCAACTATCTCAAAATTTCAAACACAAAGTCTGAAAAAAAAGTGAGTTTCATATTAACCTGCTCTGAAATATTAGGAAATGTTTTATTGGACACTCATTGACCTTTCCAAGCCATTTTATTATGCACAGTAAAACTCCTGTTTTAGAGAAGTGACAGGGCATAGTAGTTAAGTCTATGGACTCTGGGGGAGTCCAGTGGTTAAGACTCCCTGCTCCCAATACAAGGGAAACGGGTTGGATCTGTTAGGGAACTAAGATCCCACATGCAGTGCAGTGTGACCCAATAAATAAATAAATAAAAGCATAGACTCTGGAACCAAAGTACCTGGGCTCTGGGACTTCCCTGGTGGTCCAGAGGTTAAGACTGCACTCCCAATGCAGAGGGTGTGGGTTCGATCCCTGGTCAAGGAACTAGATCCCACATGTCACATTTAAGAATTCACATGCCACAACTAAACATCTCATGTGCTGCAAGTAAAGAAAGAAAAAAGATCCTGCATGCCACAACTAAGATCCAGTACAGCCAAATTATTAAAAAACAAAGTACCTGGGTTCTAATCCCTAGCATAGTAGTTACTGGCTAAGTGACATTTGTGTTTTTTCACCTGTAAAATGGGGTGATAATTTTATATAGCTGCTCAATATATATAAAGTGCTTGGGGAGTGCAGCACATATGTGCTATAGAACTGTTATTAATGGAAATTATTATTATGACTTGTACTGTTCGCATTAGAAATTATTAAGGATACAAATAATTCTAGTTATGCTATATTAGTGTTCAGAAATATTTTTATACCCATTTCATCAGGAAATTGTAATATTACCCCATGTAATTTTCAAAGTGTTTTAGATGTTCTAGAGCCAAATATATTCCCAGGAAAACACATCTCTAGTCTGTAACGAAAGCCAAGAGGATTCATATGCAGAAATTCATTTTCTATTCATCTTTTTCCTTTAGTAACTATTTAGGTGTCTTTTCTGTGTAAGAGTGTCCTAAGGATCCTGGGAATAACAGGATGAATCACTTATGGAACTTGTTGACAATTCCTGGATAATAGAGGATATTGAGAAATAGATATATAAAAATATAATATATATATATATTATTATTTCTATATATTAATATATATAAATAAATATATTTCTATCTATCTATCTATCTATATTCTATATATAGATATAAAGAAATACTCTGAGTTAGAAAACAAGAGGTGCAGATAAAATGCTCATAGGAGCTTACAGAAAAGAGAGCATCCCCACTAAAAGATTAAAAAAAAAATTCTTAAAGGCGCTTGTATTTGTATATTGCCTTGAAAAGTCAGTTGGACTTATATATAGAGAGAAATGAAGCCTGTGTTGCATATAAAGGAAAGGCTTGTTTTGCTTAGAGCATGGAGTGCATGAAGGGGAAGTAAAGGTCATATGATAGTCAAAATATAGAGGATCTAGGAGGCTAAACTGATAAGATCTCATTCAGTCATCATTAAGGTTTTTTTTTAATTAAAGTGAAATCCATATAACATAAAGTTAACCATTTTAAAGTGTGAAATTCAGAGATATTTTGATTATTTACAATGTTTTGCAACCACTACTTCTGTCTAGTTGGAAACATTATCATCACCCTGGAATTAAACCTCATATGCATTAATGAATTATTGACCAGTCCCTCAGCCCCTAGCAACCAGCAGCCTGCTCTCTTTTCCTTTGGACCTATCTATTCTGAATATTGTATGTAAGTGGATTCATTCAGGCTGTAAATTCTATGTCTAACTTCTTTCCCTTAGCATGATGTTTTTGCATTCACCAACCTTGTAGTATGCATCAATGCTTCATTCCTTTTCATAACTGACTAGTATCCCATTGAGTATATGTACCACGGTTTGTCTATGTGGATGGACATTTGGTTGTTTCCATCTTTTGGTTGTTGTGAATAATGCTATTAACATACATGTATAAATATTTATTTGGGTAACTGTTTTCAGTTCTTTGGGATATATATCTAGGTGTGAAACTGCTGGGTCACATGGTAATTCTATATTTAACTTTTTAAAGAACTGCCAAATTGTTTTCCCCCTCAACTGCACCATTTTACTTTCCTACCGACAATGTATGAGGGCTCTAGTTTATCCACATCCTCACTAACAGTTTCTACTAAGTTGATTATTGATTATTATTTTTTTTATCCTAATGCATGTGAAGTGGTATCTCTTTGTAGTTCTGATTTGAATTTTTCTAACAACTAGTGATTGGGCTCCAAAATCACTGCAGATGGTGATTGCAGCCATGAAATTAAAAGACGATTACTCCTTGAAAGGAAAGTTATGACCAACCTAGATAGCATATTAAAAAGCAGAAACATTACTTTGCCAACAAAGATCCATCTAGTCAAGGCTATGGTATTTCCAGTGGTCATGTATGGATGTGAGAGTTGGACTGTGAAGAAAGCTGAGCGCCGAAGAATTGATGCTTTTGAACTGTGGTGTTGGAGAAGACTCTTGAGAGTCCCTTGGACTGCGAGGAGATCCAANAAAAAAAAAATTCTTAAAGGCGCTTGTATTTGTATATTGCCTTGAAAAGTCAGTTGGACTTATATATAGAGAGAAATGAAGCCTGTGTTGCATATAAAGGAAAGGCTTGTTTTGCTTAGAGCATGGAGTGCATGAAGGGGAAGTAAAGGTCATATGATAGTCAAAATATAGAGGATCTAGGAGGCTAAACTGATAAGATCTCATTCAGTCATCATTAAGGTTTTTTTTTTAATTAAAGTGAAATCCATATAACATAAAGTTAACCATTTTAAAGTGTGCAATTCAGAGATATTTTGATTATTTACAATGTTTTGCAACCACTACTTCTCTCTAGTTGGAAACATTATCATCACCCTGGAATTAAACCTCATATGCATTAATGAGNAGTCAAAATATAGAGGATCTAGGAGGCTAAACTGATAAGATCTCATTCAGTCATCATTAAGGTTTTTTTTTAATTAAAGTGAAATCCATATAACATAAAGTTAACCATTTTAAAGTGTGAAATTCAGAGATATTTTGATTATTTACAATGTTTTGCAACCACTACTTCTGTCTAGTTGGAAACATTATCATCACCCTGGAATTAAACCTCATATGCATTAATGAGTTATTGACCAGTCCCTCAGCCCCTAGCAACCAGCAGCCTGCTCTCTTTTCCTTTGGACCTATCTATTCTGAATATTGTATGTAAGTGGATTCATTCAGGCTGTAAATTCTATGTCTAACTTCTTTCCCTTAGCATGATGTTTTTGCATTCACCAACCTTGTAGTATGCATCAATGCTTCATTCCTTTTCATAACTGACTAGTATCCCATTGAGTATATGTACCACGGTTTGTCTATGTGGATGGACATTTGGTTGTTTCCATCTTTTGGTTGTTGTGAATAATGCTATTAACATACATGTATAAATATTTATTTGGGTAACTGTTTTCAGTTCTTTGGGATATATATCTAGGTGTGAAACTGCTGGGTCACATGGTAATTCTATATTTAACTTTTTAAAGAACTGCCAAATTGTTTTCCCCAGCAACTGCACCATTTTACTTTCCTACCGACAATGTATGAGGGCTCTAGTTTATCCACATCCTCACTAACAGTTTCTACTAAGTTGATTATTGATTATTATTTTTTTTATCCTAATGCATGTGAAGTGGTATCTCTTTGTAGTTCTGATTTGAATTTTTCTAACAACTAGTGATTGGGCTCCAAAATCACTGCAGATGGTGATTGCAGCCATGAAATTAAAAGACGATTACTCCTTGAAAGGAAAGTTATGACCAACCTAGATAGCATATTAAAAAGCAGAAACATTACTTTGCCAACAAAGATCCATCTAGTCAAGGCTATGGTATTTCCAGTGGTCATGTATGGATGTGAGAGTTGGACTGTGAAGAAAGCTGAGCGCCGAAGAATTGATGCTTTTGAACTGTGGTGTTGGAGAAGACTCTTGAGAGTCCCTTGGACTGCGAGGAGATCCAACCAGTCTATCCTAAAGGAGATCAGTCCTGGGTGTTCGTTGAAAGTACTGATGCTAAAGCTGAAACTCCAATACTTTAGCCACCTCATGTGAGGAGTTGACTCATTGGAAAAGACCCTGATGCTGGCACAACTGAGCGAATGAACTGAACTGAGTGATGTTGAATATCTTTTATGTCCTTGTTAGCCATTTATATATCTTTTTAGGAGAAACGTCTATTCAGCCCATTTGCTGACTTTTTAATTGTGTTATTTATCTTTTTGTTGAGCTGTACAACTTCTTTATCCTGTATACTAACTCTTATCAGATATATGATTTGCAGTTGTATTTTCTCACTCTATAGATTGTCATTTTAATTTCCTGATAATGACCTTTGAGTCACAAAAAATTTTAACTCTTTTTGGCATCATATCTAAGAATTGAAGTCTAATTTACCTATTTTTTCTTTTATTGGTCATGTTTATGGTGCTATATCTAAGAATCCATTGTCAAATCCAGTGTTGTGAAAATTCACCCGTGTTTCCATCTAAGAGTTTTAATAGTTTTTAGTCTTTTAAGTCACTGATCCATCTTCAGTTAATTTTTGCATGTGGTGTGAGGGAGGAGTCCAGTTTTATTCTTTTACATGTGAATAGCCAGTTGGCCAAGCACCATATGAAGAGACTATCCTTTTCCCATTGAATCATCTTGTCATTCTTGATGAAAATTAGTGGGCCATGGATGTACAGGTTTATTTAGTAACTCTATTCTATTCCAGTGGTCTATAGAGCTGTCTTTATGCTGAGATCATGCTGTTTTGATCATTATAGCTGTGTGATAAAATTTGAAGTCAGTAAGTGCGAGACCTTGTTCAGTTTGGCTATATGGCCTTGTTTTGGCTATATATATATATGGCCCCCCTGCAATTCTACATGAATTTGAGGATCAGTTTTTTCATTTATTCAAAACAACAAAATTATCAAAGACTCTGAGAGTTTATATGGGAAAGGGAGGAAAGATTTAGGGAGAAGTCCAAGAAGAATCCAACTAGTGTGAACTAGTTGAACTAGTGTGACTGGGTATGAGGAGGTACAAGATGATTGAAGGGAAAACCATTAATTTATTCATTTATGAGGAGAGATATTTAGCAGGTAGTTAGAAATTTGGAACTATAATTGAGAAAGAGGTAATGATTCAGGTAGACTTCCTAGGTGGCACAGTGGTAAAGAACCCACCTGCCAATGCAAGAGATGGGGGTTCAGTCTCTTGATTGGGAAGGTCCCCAAGAGGAGGAAATGGCAACTGGTACCACTGTTCTTGCCTGGAGGATTCTGTGGACAGAGGAGCCAGGCGGGCTACAATCAAGAGTTGGAGATGACTCACACACACACACACACACACACACACACACACACACAATCAAGAGTTGGAGATGACTCACATACACACACAATCAAGAGTTGGAGATGACTCACACACAGACACAGACACACACACGCACACGAGTTACTCTCCAGTATCAAAGCAAGACCTTTCTGAATACTCTCCTGATTAAATTGAATTGGGAGGTTTTCTAGTTGGCTGGTGTGAACAGCCACTATTCCTGACCCTCTGTGAGTGCTCAGTATTGTTCCTTCTGATGCTTCAGTGGCATGTTCTTTCCTCAGCCCTGAGTAGTTTCCTTCCATGCATGCACTGACCAGCTCTGCTGAATTCTCAAGGAAGACCCTTTGCAGATCTCTGGGATTCTCTGCGGTTTGTCTGTCTCCCCGACTTTGTCCTGTGAATTCCAGCCATCTTCTTCTCCCTGAACTCACAGCTCTGCCTCCTCAGCTCAAGGAATCTGCTGGACTCGCCTGTGATTCCCCTTTCCTTTCCATCGCCTGTAATTTCTCTGAAGGTTATAAACTGAGACAAACTCTGTTCACTTCACATCCCTGAGGGATCGCTCTCCTTCACTGCCTAACATGCAATATCTTGAGAACTGCTGTTTTATATGTGTTGTCTGTTTCCTTGTTGTTGGTTTACATGGGAGGGCAAATATGGCCCTTGTCACTCCATCTTACTCTTCTGGGTTCAGCGGTTTCCCCAAGGCTCCGCTTTTTAAAAATTTTTTTTGGCTGCACTGGGTCTTTGCTTTGCACGGGTTTTCTCTAGTTGTGGTTAATGGCGGGCTACACCGTCGTGTTGAACTGGCTTCTCATTCTGTGGCTTCTCTTGTCGTGGAGCACAGGCTCTAGATGTGTGGGCTCCGTAGCTGCAGTTCCCTGGGCTCTAGAGCACGGGCTCAATAGTTGTGGCGCATGGGCTTTGCTGCTCCGCAGCACGTGGGATCTTCCTGAATCATGGATCGAACCATGTGCCCTGCCTTGGCAGGTGGGATCACGAGGTAAGTCCCAAGGCTCTGCTCTTAATAGTCACCTCACACTCTGAGGAGAGGAAAAGTTCCAAGAGTCTATAATAAATAGCCTCTGGTACAACCAGTCTATAAAATGAAGTGTGACTGTTGTTTAGTCTGCCTGTTTAATACTTCTTAAATCTCTAGAATATTAGAAAGGTTTGCTGTGACGGGTGATTTATAGATTGTTTAGGCCAGACTTCAGAGCTCTGTGGCCTCCCTTAAACATGCCAGTGACATTTTCAAAACACAAGGAGCCATTGATAGATTGCAAATCAGTTTTCACTCTTTCACTTGGTATGGTTCTGCAGACTTGGTTCAGCTTCTACTTGTTTCATTTAAGGTGGCAGTGAAGGAAATTTTACTTTCTAAAGATCTTAATAGTACCTAGGGCCCCCTAACACAGGCAGTTTACTGTGAATCAGGGGTTTACTTCTGGAATATTAATACCTTTTCTAGTCCAAAACCAAGAGGTGCTGTGTGATTCTTGTTTATGTTATTCTTGAAAGTTTATTTGAAATTAGAAAGGGAAACTCCTACAGCTTTATTTGCATGGAAAAGAAAAGGCCAGTATTTTAATTATAGCAAGAGAGAGAACTTAAGAAAAACTGAAAATAATCATAATCTGATGAATATACTTTTAAGCACTCATTATAGGGGCTTCCCTGGTAGTCAGACGGTAAAGTGTCTGCCTACAATGCAGGAGACCTGGGTTCAATCCCTGGGTCAGGAAGATCCCCTGGAGAAGGAAATGGCAACCCACTCTAGTATTCTTGCCTGGAAAATTCCATGGACTGAGGAGCCTGGTAGGCTACAGTCCATGGGGTCACAAAGAGTCGGACACAACTGAGCGACTTCACTCACTCACTATAGATACACTGGGTTTCCAGGTGGCACTAGTGGTAAAGAATCCACCTGCCAGTGCAGGAAACGTAAAAGGCATGGATTTGATCCCTGGGTTAGGAAGACCCCCTATGGTGGGCATGGCAACCCACTCCAGGATTCTTGCCTGGAGAATCCCACAGACAGAGGAGCCTGGTGGGCTACAGTCCATGGGGGTCACAAAGAGTCGGACACAACTGAAGCAACTTAGCACACACACATAGGTACATCACTTGTTTGGCCATGGGGTGACAGAGAATGGGTAGGCTACTTTTTATTTTTATGTAGCTCCATGAACCTCAAAGATTTGGTCTTCAAAACAAACAAATCTTATTTAATAATGATTTATTTTCCTGTGTTTTTGATCAATCACATAATAAATGCGCATCAAAGCTTTGGTTGTTGTTGTTTAGTTGCTAAGTTGTGTTCAGTTCTTAGACTCTGTGGACTGTAGGCCATTAGGCTCCTCTGTCCATGGGTTAACTTGAAGTAATTGTGTAANTTGCCGCGGGGGGCGGGGAACGCGGAGGGGGCCGCGAGGGGCGGGAGGCGCGGCGGGGAAGCCTGTGGAGTGTGGCGCAGCTGTGGCCGTGCTTCCCGCTCGCCACGCGCTGGGCGTCTGTCCCCGAAGGTAAGCGTGGTCAGGCGGCCCGGCGCCGCGCCGACCTGGTGGAGGCACCCTTGCGGGGCGCGCCAGAGGCAGGTGTGGTTTGGCCGGACGGGTCCCGGTACCACTTCCGCGCGGAGCAGGAGCGCAGGGCGCGGGTGGGCGGGCCCGTGGCTTGAGCCCCGGGAGGGAGGAAGGGAGGAGGACAGGGTCGGGCTCTAGTTTCGGAGCGCGTGTTAACCGCACTAGCTCCGGGCCACGAAACTCTTCCCTCCACCCACCACACAAATCTCGAGAGACCTCAGGTACTGCAGAGACTTTATACTTTGTAACGTACATATCTAGCTCGTGGTTCAGAAACTGTAGCAGAAACTCGGCAGTGAGCTTACCGGGATCCTTTGACTTCGTGTTACAGAGTTTGCAGGAAGAGTGCTGCGGCTGGTAATGGGACTGTTATTTCAACAAGGACACGGAGGTTTGCACAGGCAGTGGATTGTGCAGATTAAGCGGGCAGGCTTTGAAGCTGGGATGTTGGGGTTTGAATCTACTTATTAATTATGAAAACCCCGGCAGTTTGCTTAACTTTTCTATGACTTTGTTTTTGCATGCGTATAGTGAGAATAATAGTAGATCTGGCATTAATTTTTTTTTTCTGAGGATTAAATGAGTTACTACTTAGTAGTGTCTGGCTCATGTTAGTCGCTTAGTCGTGTCTGACTCTTTTGAGGCCCCATGGTCTGTCCATGGGGTTCTCCAGGCAAGAATTCTGGAGTGAGTTGCCTTTCTCTTCTCCAGGGGATCTTCCCGACCTAGAGATTGAACCTGAGTCTCCTGCATTGCAGGCATAGTCCACAGTAATTTGGGCCGTTTTCTTTATTATGCAATCAGATGGGCGTTCATCTTCAAAACAGTAGAAAGAAAAACCTTCCTGCAGAACCATTGCTTGCAGGTTGCTTTGGAACAGTTTTCAAAGACTGAATCCCACTGGAAAAGGTCTCATTACTATTCTGTCGTGCTAGAGATGTGATCATCTCCGTTCTTCCAAATCAAAGCCAGTCTCAAATGATACCGAACCCTCAGCATCTTGAGGGTTGTTCTCAAAGAGGCTTGAAGAAAGGCAGCACTTTTTCAGTGAGTGTAGCCTCATTTTAAGCACTAATCTCTGATGCTCAAAAAGAAGTTCATCTCACTTTATACAGAATTTATAAGTTGTACTCTTTTGGGTGGGTACTTATTTGTAATATTATTGCAAAATGAGGTAAACCAGAATACATAAACTAACCATCGTAAGAATCCTAACTTGCCAGTTTGAAACTCAGTATTGAAAGGAATCTGAAAAATCAGATGTGCTGCCCTTCATAGATGAGAATCAGACCTAAAGATCCAAAACCAGTAAGTGACAGGGCTTAGACTAGAATTCAGTTCTGCTGAGAAGCAGATTATAAAATCAAAGGATGATATTACTTCTGGTGTTGATGATAGTACTATTTTTATTTTTGACAGTTTGATGGTGCTGCGAATGATTTTTCTCAGCATCATCCTACTTCATAGCTTAATTGCATGATTCATAATCATTCTTTAGCACCTTTGATTTAAATCACAAGTCTCAGAGTTGCCACATCAATGATTGCTTTGAGAACAAGATGATTGTCTTCAGCTTTGTACAAACATGTTCTAACAGCGCTTTGGTTTTGTTATTTTATACAGCCCTTTCTCTCATGTAAGGAATGTAAACAGCCAGTGTAAACACATTGACCTTCTAGGCAGTTTATTATCATTGTGTTATTGGTGAAATTTCCTTGGTTGGGTAAGATAGTTACCAAATGCTAGCCCAAGGAAATCAGACTTGAGTCCCAGTCATGAAAGAGATACCTTGCAATTGCTACTAACTTCAAAAGCGTCCTGAAGTGAAATTATTTGGAGATACTGGTCTGTTGCTTGCTGACTCTTCCCTGGCTCCTTGTAGAGTCCACTCCCTCACCTGTAGGTATTTGTTCAGAGGTTGCTGTATCAGTCAGACCCTCCTGTTTAAAATCCCATTCAGCCCTACTCTTCCTGTGATGTATATTTGCATGTCTGTTTACTTGTCTGTTATCTGTTGTCTGCCACGAGATGGTAAGTTCCATGAGGGCAGGGGTGCTTGCCAGTTGTGTCCACTGCTATTCCTGAAGTGCCTGGCACCAGGGAGGGTCACATGCAGGCATTTCCAGCTAGGACTAGTAATTACTTAAGCCAGTTCACCATTCATTTTGCCATGTTCCCCCCTCCCCCCATTTCTAGTTATTTGTCCTGTTGTGTTAGTCGCTCAGTCGTGCCCAGCTCTTTGTGACCCCTTGGACTGTAGCCCACCAGGCTCCTCTGTCCATGGAATTCTCCAGGCAAGGATACTGGAACAGGTTACCATTTCCTCCTTCAGGGGATCGTCCTGACCCAGGGGTCAAACCTGGGTCTCCACATTGCAGGCAGATTCTTTACTGTCTGAGCCACCAGGGAAGCATAACCAGGAGGCAGTGTTGATTCCTCCTCCCTGGCTCTCCATATGCAGGTAATAGCTACTGACTTAGTTCTCTTGTCAGTTTTTCACAATCCTGCCATTCCTATTGCTGCCACGTTCCCGTGTCTTCCTCCTGTGTTCCATTTCGTCCTCTACACCTTCAGCTCTACTAGCTCCCTTCTCATTTGCCTTCACATCCTCACCTGCAGGATGAAATCCAGAGTGAGAAGGCTGGCGCTGAGTTCTCTGTAACACGATCTCAAATCCACTTTTCCAGCCTGTGTCTCCCACATAGGAGAAAAGTGATTTCCAGCCTATACTTGTAAATGTGAAAGTAAAATAAGGCTTTGATGGTGATTCCCTATAAAATTCCAGGGTTGCCTCACAACAGTTTCTCTTTCTATTTTTATTAATAATAGGTCTTTTCCTTCAGGTGGGCAGGAATTCTGACAGATGGGACTATATGACTGTTACCTGTTTGTCCTAAGGACTTTCGCTGCTGTTTATAAGTGCCCAGCCTTCAAAACCCCTCACATGTTACCGCTACTGCAGATATCTCTATAGGTTTAGCTGGAAAATGTGTTTCCTGCCTCTGAAGTCTAGTGACTTTTCGTGACTTTTAGAGAACTTGGCACACTCTGATTGTAGTTCTCTGGGCATTTTGTCTTTTCTTTTTTGGTGCATACAAGCTCCTGGAGGACGGGAAGCAATGCACACACACATATCAGTTACTTAGCTTCTTTTTAAATAAAATAAAGTTCACCTTAATAGGTCTTTAAATCATGTAATATTGAGCTTCAGCGATTGTTTCTACAAGATGGACACTCCAGGAAGAAGGCAAAGGAAGCTCAGTTCTAGAAAAATTCTTAATGAAGTTACTGAGGTCTGGATTTTTGGAAGGAAGAGCAATAGACCCAACACCCATGGAGGCGGCCAGGCCCAAGTGTAAAAAAAAAAAATACACAGACTCACTCAGAAAACCATTAGCAGAAGAAAGATTCATGGAGCCATCTGCAGCTTTGGATTTTCTTGTGAGGAGTTATTCCTAAACTGTATTTGCATCTGCATCTCTTGACATGAATAATACTGTCTCCCTTTGTGTTCTGAGCTGGAAGACTGAACATTCTCTTCTTTCTGACCTGCAGAGAGCACTTTACCTTCTTTTCCTTCATTGTTTCATAAAATGTTTGTGCTTCTTTTGTTGTTTATTTTCTGGATATATACAGAGGATAAATGCCAGAAGCGTTTAAATTCTTCAGAGAAAGGTGATAGATACAAGATTCTTGAATTTGTCTGTTGTTGAAGGTTCTGGCTTTATTAAATCTTCTGTCAGCATTTGGTTTCATATATTTTGCTTCATTTCATTATAAACATGCCCTTGCACATATTCTAGCTGAGTGATTGCTTTTATTTTACTTGTGATTTCCCCCCCCCCAATAGATTAAATCTTGTTTACGGAACTTGTGTAGACATTTCTGCAGTTTAATTTTCTTTCCTTCTCTCTTGCCTCCCAAACCTCAACTGGAGTTTTTCCATTCTAGGGCACTCATTAGCCTTACTTATTTTCTTAAAAATATCTTCTAAATTTATTTTACCATTGCTGGGATGAATCTGTAGTTTCTAATGACAGGAAAGAGTTGGTAGGGAAAAAAAAATACACATAAGTCCTAATTTTTGTGGATTTTTAAAGTATTCTTGGAGTATAGTTGATTTCCAGTGTTTTGTTAGTTTCAGGTATACAGCGAAGCGAGTCAGTTTTACGTACACAGGTATCTACTCTCTTAGATTCTTCTCTCATATAGGTCCTTTCAGGATAATGAGCAGAGTTCCTCTGCTCTACAGTAGGTCCTTACTAGTCATCTGTTTTATATATGGTAGTGTATGTATGTCATTCCCAGTCTCCCAGTTTATCCCCCTTCCCTTCCATAGGTTTGTTTTCTACAGCCATAGGTTTGTAGGTTTGTTTTCTACATCTGTGACTCTTCCTGTTTTGTAAAGAAATTCATTTCTACTATTCTTACAGATTCTACATACAGGTGATATCATATGATATTTGTCTTTCTGTGTCTCCCTGCACTCAGTATGACAGTCTCTAGGTCTATCCATACTGCTGCAAATGGCATTATTTCATTCTTCCTTATGGCTGAGTAATATTCCATTGTATATTTGTGCCACATATTTATTCACTCCTCTCTTGGAATTTAGGTTGCTTTCATGTCTTAGCTATTGTAAATAGTGTTGCAGTGAACATTGGAGTGCATTTGTCTTTTTGAATTATGGTTTTCTCCGGATATATGCCCAGGAGTGGGATTGCTGGATCATATGATAGTCCTATATATAGTTTTTTAACAAATGTCCATACTGTTCTTCATAATGTACCAATTTGCATTCCTACTAACAGTGTAGGAGGGTTCCCTTTTCTCCATACCTTCTCCAGCATTTATTTTTTGTCGATTTTTTGATGATGGTCATTCTGACCAGTGTGAGGTGATACCTCACTGTACCTTTGATTTGCATTTCTCTAATAATTATTGATATTGAAGATCTTTTCATATGTTTATTAGTCATCTGTGTCTTCTTTGGTGAGATGTCTGTTTAGATCTTCTGCCCATTTTTTTGATTAGGTTAAGACCTAACATTTGAAATGTTAAAACTTTAAGGTTAAAATCTGCATCTTTACTAACAACAACTAATGTAAGGTCAGGATTTCAAGCAAACATACTACAATTTAAATTGAAAGTGTACTATAATTTAAATTTGTAATTGATTGTAAATTTTGTCTTTGGGAAACTTCTTCTAATGTGCTAACCAGTGAAATTTTACTGTCAGAAAAAGAACCTTGAAAGCAAATATTTGCTTTGGAGTAAAGTATCCTTTATCACACTGTATAATCATCTGTGTTTACCCTGAGTTTTCTTTGTTTATAAAACGCCTTAGTTAAGGGTGTTATCAGATAGAATCATTCATGCAAATATTGAAAGTTGTAGCATAGACTAGTTATATATCTGTGGCACTTGGTAAGCACTGTGTAACTATCTGTTAAATTAAGTAACTCTATATGTTTTAAGGAAAATTTTATTACAATACTACAGTATATCAGTATGTATGGTAATAGAAATGATCTAGTGAAAGGGGAGAAATGGGTGATTCTAGAGACTGATGAAGGAATAATGAGGCGGTGGCTGCTTTGAGGATCTTACATTTTTTGGCAAATTAGAATTCCCAAGTGTTTCTTTCCACCCATTTGTTGAAAGAATAAACAAGCTAATGTATATTGGGGTTTACTGAGTGCATGGTGATAAAGAAGTCACAAATTTTGCGCTATAGTTGGGGCTTCTCAATAAACAAGTCACATGCTATCTTAGATGTATATGCTAAAATGGAAAGCCCAGGATGATGACAGAAGATTCATTTGGGGAAGGAGCACTTTAGTTAGGGTGATCGTGAAGGCTTGTAGGAGAAAGTGACCTTTGAACAAAGGCCTCAATGTGAAGGGCTGAATAGAATACCTTCCATCCAGGCAGAGGGGACCCAGGGACCAGAGACCGGAGTTGGGAACATGCTCAGTGAGTGTGAGCCCTGAGGAGAGGCTGTTCTGATTGGAATCTAGTGATTGCAGGGGTAAGGGCCCTGGTGCAAGGCAGCTGGAGAGGTAGGAAGTGGTTAGGTCACATGGGTGCTTGTAGGCTGTTGATGGTAATTCAGAGTTTGGATTTTATTCTAAGGGCAGGGGGAAACAATGGAAAGAGTTTAAGCAAAGGAGTGAAATTATCAGATTTACAGTGATTTTTTTAAATTGCTCTGGCTACTGTGGGAAGAATGGATTGAAATGAGGTTAGAACAGAACAGAGATAGAAAGCTGAAGGTGCTCCCAGGACACTCTGAGATGTGATGGTTATCATTGTCTTTGTGGGGGTTTTTTTGGTTGGTTTTTGTTTTCCTGTGTGTGTGTTTTTTTTTTTTTTTTTTTTTGGAGTTCTGGTGCTTCCTTAATCTGAGTTCTGCCAACCTCCCCAGACAGAAGCAGCTTTATCCTAGCCTTCCTAGGGCCTGTGGCGTTTTATTACCACTGCTGGTTCCGTGTCAGTTGCCCCTGCACTTTCCTCTTGCCTCATGTAGGCACCTATCTACCTATTTCCCTGCCAGTGATCATAGTCCCCCAGAGAATCATCTCTGGAAGCGTTCTGGGTGGGAATGTGCCCCCCCCACCGCGCCCCCAACAACCGTGCAAAAGCGTGGGAAGCTGAGAATAGGGCAGGTGTTCTGGTGATGGGAACCCCAAGATAGTGGCTTTGGGAGGCTGATGAGGGTAGAGCAGAGCATTGCTGCTGCAGTTCACATCCTTGCCCTGTCAGTTCTGGAACCAGTGAAGGGACATGTTAGTTGGCATGAGTTTAAGGCCATCCTCTTTCTCCTAGCAGTTTTGATTTTAATACTGGAGAACAAAGGACTGTCAGCAGTCACTTCTGCCTCCTCACTCAGTCCCTTTCTTAAGTGTCTTTAAGAAAATGCAGCCAGTTTCAGAAAACCAACAAATTCATGTAATTTTTGTCCGGATTCTGGAACACTCCTATCATATTGCTGGGTATAGACTATTTTGTATTGCGTCTCCACATTGGATATTGTGCACAGACTTTATTTCTGATTCTTGTATCACTGTTCTTTGTATGGAGAATCAGGATAAACGTTGTCTCAAGAGTTGCAGTAAACCTAGGGAAAACTAGGACTGTTTCGTGATTACAGAATGAGAGTGAAATCAAAGAGGAGGGTGGGGTGGGAATTAGAATAAAGTAGGAAAACAGGAAAAGTTGTAACTGATTCATCATGTGTTAGGCTGGGGAGGTTACTGTGTATCTTTCATTGGCAGATCCTGTTAGATTTTTCAGTTCTTCTGCAATGAACTTAATTTATAGATGTGACAAAGAGATGCATTGTTTCTGTTGAAACAATTCCAATATATTTGGAGCTGGTAGTCTGTGAGGGGGAAGTAAACAGATTTAGATTATATACTCTTAATGTAAACTTTCAATGAAGTAACCAGTTGGCTTGGGGTAAGAATGTCCTAGGAAGGTGCTTTTAATATAGTTTAAAAGCAGACCTACCCACTTGACTGACCTATATATAGCCTTCTCAAGAGTAATTCCTGCCCTCATCCGCCAATTATTTTTCTTGAATTCTCTAGGTAAATCCCTCTTCCCCAGAGCAGTTCTCATACCAGTCCCCAAGCCATGCCCAGGGTCTGCATGAATTTTCTCTTTTCTCTTCCTCCACCGTCTCTGTCAGTTCCCTCCTTTGGATCCTTATTTCCAAACACAGTGTCCAGTCGTGTCCCTGCTGATGAAGAAAACCTGTAGGTCCTCCAGGCCTGCTCCTTCTACTCAGAACAGGATCATTATTAAATTGCCTTTGTGCTTTGGTATGAATCACTGACCCCTCTGCCGTGTTGAGTTGAGTGGATGCTGATAGTTATGAATGTACCTACTTTGTAATTTTGGGTAGGGCCCACTAGTCAATACCAAACAGTCTTTGTGATTGTGGAAGAAATGAGTTAAGAAGGGCTCTGTTTTTATTGTAGAGGGAAAAGCAGAAGAATCTTTTGACTTTCTTATGAGCTGGGGGTTTTTTTTTTTTTTTTTGCTGACTGAAACAAAGATGGACACAATCCAGGCCAATAATTGCAGACAGTGGACAAAAAGGTAAACATGGTGATGAAGGGGGAAAATAAGTGTTAATTAGTATCTGTCTATTTTAATCCCAATATTTATCCAACATTTTTAGTATAACTTGAATTTGGAGTTTTCTATCATGAAATTTCATCTTTTTTCATATTTCTGCTTTTCGTAGGCCCCAATTAAAAAAAAAATTTTATTTATTTTTTTAACACCAAAAACATTTTGTATTGGGGGTATAGTCGATTAACAATGTTGTGATAGTTTCATGTGGACAGGGAAGGGACTAAGCCATACATATACAGGTATCCATTCTCCCCCAACTTCCCCCTCCCATCCAGGCTGGCACATAACATTGAGCAGAGTTCCATGTGCTATACAGTAGATCTTCGTTGATTGTGCATTTTAACTGTAGCAGTGTATATATGACCATCCCAAATTCCCTAACTATCCCTTCTCCCTGCAACCATAAGTTCATTTTCTAAGTCTCACAGGCCCAATATTTTAAAAAATTGGATACATTAATGCTAAAAAAAAAATCCTGTGATAAGATCTATTTTGGTATTTTCTTTATTTCATAGTTTAGCCCTTCGTTGTCCTAGTGATGGGACCACCCCCACTCACAGCCCACTCTGTAACCAGGCTTTTGATTAGATGTTGAGGGTGATGGTCTCAGCAGCACTCGCTGTTGCCTCCTGGTGGCAGAGTTGAAAGCTGCTCTTCCTGTGTGCGGCTCTCTTTCTGTAACTCCATGGCTAATGGGCACTTAGTGCTCCATTCCTTTGCCTCCAAAGGTGATTTAGAAGGGATGTGTGCAGCAGAACTGTAGGAAATTGAGAGGCAGCGCGTGCACACTGGGCTCTTGGTTAGAGCCGTGTTCACACCACAGCGCTGCCACCCAGAGCTCTGTGAGGATGTAGACCTGGTAGCCTCAGTTTCTTCATCTGTAAAATAGGAATAATGACCCTTGACTTCTTGGGTTGCTGTGAGAAGTAAGTTATGTGTTGAATGTGAACACTTGAAACAGTGCCTGGTGTTAGGACTCAATAAACGTTACTTTCTCAACCTTAACAGTATTGAGATTGTAGGCCAGGTAATTTTTTTTTTTTTTTCCTCTGGCCATGCTGCCCAGCATGTGAGATCTTAGTTCCCTGACTAGGGCTTGAACCTGCATCCCCTGCTTTGGAAGTGCAGAGTCTTAACCGCTGGATTGCCAGGGACATCCCTTTTATAATAATATTGTTACTTGTTAATTTTGGGGGGGAGGGGTACTAGGTAACTTTCTGTTGTAGGAGCAATGCAGGATGCATGGCATCATCCTTGACTTGTAGCCACTAGCAGCCCCCAAAACTGACAACCAAATATGTCTCCATTCATTGACAGATGTCCCCTGTTGAGAACCACCATACATACAACATTTACTAGCTGTGACATATTTTGGCAAAGCATTCTCACTCCTAAGATCTTCTGAAAGTTCTTTTCTCATCTGACCCACTTCATTTTGTTATGTTGAACGTGTCTGAGTTCATTCATGGTGTCAGGGCTTCCCAGGTGGCTCCATGATACAAGAATCCGCCTGCCACTGCAGGTCACACAGGAGACGCGGGTTTGATCCCTGGATCAGGAAGTTCCCCTGGAGAAGGGAATGGCTATCCACTCCAGTATTCTTGCCTGGAAAATGCCGTGGACAGAGGAGCCTGGCAGATTGCAGTCCATCGGATCCCGGAGTGGTAATTGACTGAGCAACTTCACACACACATCTGAACTCAGTCTCCTTAGAACCAACCATGTGACCTCCCTTAGGCAAGCCAGCTGCCCCTGGGAACCAGTCTGCAGGATGATCTTGTGACTCTGCAGCAGAACGAAGTCAGACTCTTTTCCTGTTCCTCTTTGAGAGGCCCTCCATACCTCTGAACCTGTCCCAAAGTTCCAACTTTGATTCTCATGTGAACACATAGCTCTTTGTTCTTTTCTTTCTTAGTGTCGGATTCCTTTTTTTAATTAAACTTTTAATTTTAGAATAGTTTTTTTTTTAACTTACAAAATTGTAACAAGGATAGTAGTACAGAAGTACCCAAACATCTTAGCTCCCAGATCAGAGATCGAACCCACACCTCTGGCAGTGGAAGCAGAGTTTTAACCACTGGACTGCCAGGGATGTGCCTAGAGTGAGATTCTTAGATCAGTCCTCTCCTCCATTTTATTGAGCTGCCTGACCATTAGATTTTTAATTGCTTCAGAATTTTAATTGCTTCAGTTTTACAGAATAAATACACGTTAAGTGTACAGTCATAGCAAGATTGCTTTTTCAAAATTTTGCTTCTGACCATTTAAAAACACGTCCATGAACCTTCTTCATTGCTTCCCAGAGGGCTCTTTAGAGCATACATGTGTTGTCGAGGTAGAGTGATCTAAAGGATAATGGTCCTAAAGTCAGACCACTGCTGACTCTAATCCTGACTCCACCACCTCAGGAGTTTGCTTTATCTTTTTACACTTTGGTTTCTCCTTGGTTTCCTCTCAGTGGAGCTGTTATGAGGAGCAATCAGGTTAACACATGTAAAGCACAGTCTGGGTTATAATCTTGCTTAGACAGTAAATCTTAAATATTGTTAGGTTGCAGGTTTGACTCAGCTTAAGGAGAGCCAGTGTGGTATAGCAAATGAATACATATAGATTTGGGGAGTCACAGATTTGAGTTGGAATCCTAGCTCTGTCACCTGTTTGCTGGATACTAGCATGGACAAATGATTTGGTCTTTGTACGATTTCTTCACAGCAGTAATTCCATGATTCTAACTCCCTTTTCCAGAGAAAATTGAGGCAGAAAATTGTGATATCTTTCAAACATCTGTTCCCATATCTGCCTGGCTTTATAATTTGCAAAGTAAATTTATTTATTTGGCTGCACAGGGATCTTTAGTTGCATCATGGGAACTCTTAGTTGTGACACATGGGACCTGGTTCCCTTACCAGGAATCAAATCTGGGCCCCCTCCATTGGGAGCTCAGAGTCTTAGCCACTGGACCACCAGGGAAATCCCTGCCTGGCTTTATCTTTAACAAGACTGAGGATCCATGGCAATCTGCGTGCATGTCCCTTTTGTGTGTTCTCAGAGTATACCATGCATACATGTAAAATCATACTTAACCAACTATCATAAATTCTGATATCTTATCACTCTACCCCATTAGTCAAGTTCCTTGCAGGTAGAGTTTTCTCTTTGTCTTTGCGTTGCTTAGTGTGCAATGAAAGCTTAATAAGTATTTGCTGAGTGAGGAAATAAAAACTCATTTGAAGCAAATTGTAATGTATTTGATCCAGTTTACTGACTGACTGACTGAACAGTGCTAGGTTTTTGACACTCATTGCAAATCCTTAAAACAACCTTGTGAAGTAAGTGTTGCTAGCTTCATCTGCTAGATTAGAAAATTGGAACCCCTATCATTTAAACTTATGTAAGGACTCAAGGTAGAAAATTGTGCATTTCATCCCCATAAGAGCTGTGGGCATAGAAGAAAGGATCTCCCAACAGGAGCTTCGGCCTTAAGAGAGAGGAACATAGCAGTGGCCGAGCCACAGCCTGCCCAGGAGGGAGCAGGGCGAGGAGATGCATGTCCTGATCCCCTTCTTTCTACCCCATGTCCTGCCAGTGCCTCTCTGGATTAAATCAGCCAGCAGCCAGAGGGCCAGGGAACCTGTGTGGTGCGGGCTGTGGTGGTCACTGTCCTAGGTTATGGCGTGTGGTGTGGAGCAGGGTGGAGTCTGAGAAGAAAAACAGAGAACGTCAGTGCAGTCTTCCTCTTTCTGTCCCTTAGCATTCGCTCACACGTGGTGCATAAAGCTTCTGTTCTTAACTCAGGAAACTCAAGGTCCTGTAGTCACTTCAGCCAGTTCATTCATGCTCCCACGTGGAGTCAGTGCTAGTATTCTTCACGTAAGGTGATAGAAAAAAACAAAAATAAAATGTAGCCACTGTAGTCTCTGCATCTGTAGCTAGTCCTCTGGCTCAAATTGCTCATCATTCCTTTTTTTCTTCTAGTACTTACTTTCTGTTCCCCTTACCCTCCGCCTGGTCAGTCATTGTTTACCGGATGTCAAGGGTTGTGCTCGTTTTCTCCAGCAATAATATCCCATTGGCATCACCATCTGATTAAATTTAGAGTCATCCATAGTCGTGCCCTAAGATCTTTGGGCCAGGTAAACAAGCCCGTAAATGTGAATGTAGTAGGAATCAACCCCATGTCCTTCAGGTTTTTGACAGTGGCACTGGTTTCTGACCTCCTCCAGGGATATGGTGTAGTTTTCGATTTGCTTTCTTAGTGGGGAGACGGGGGAGAGGTCCAAGGATTCCTTCACCTTTTTTTTCCATAATGGATTTTATGACACAGAACAGGGAACCAGTGTGGAGATCTGGCCAGTGACTAAGTGGATCTATTTCCACTGAAATTCTAGGACTAGGAAAATAACCACAGGACAGGCCAGTGCTCCCATTGGACCCACCATGCAATAGATACCAGGGTTGACTTTATCTCTCACCTGCTCGCTGGAGTGAGATGGGTGCTCTGACTGGAGGGCTATGTTTTAGGTCTCCTGGGACTAGAGTCACTTCAGAGCTAGTGTCTGGTAACCTTTGGAAAATCCTCGCTCTTCTCTTTCCCAGTGGCCAGTCACCCTTGTGAATGGCTGCAGGTACTTCTTAAGTAAGGTCTGGAGAAAGTGTGATGGGGTGCACGTGTGGGTGTGTCTAGGGCCACAGTAATCTTATGTTTAGACCTCAGACTCCTGGTAAAGTTGTTGAGATTCTGCACATTTTTTGGTGTAAAGTTGATCTCCTCTCAGAGTAGGCTTTAAACTTCTTTCTGGGCTCTTTTGGCATCTAATTCCCATTAGGAGGCAGTGAGGGATGTTGGGGTAAAGAGAAATTGTGAAACAATTTGAAAGGGCTTCTGGGAGGGGAGTTAGGAGGCCGTGTCTCCTCAGAGGGTAAGTCTCTACTCTCAGCTGAGATGTTTGGCCAAATGTGGAGTTAAACACCCTTGTTGTTGTTCAGTTGCTTGGTCGTGTCCGACTCTCTGCAACCCCATGGACTGCAGCACGCCAGACTTCCCTGTCCTTTACCATCTCCCGGAGCTTGCTCAAGCTCATGTCCATTGAGTTGGTGATGCCACCCAACCATCTCATCCTCTGTCATCCCCTTCACCTCCTGCCTTCAGTCGTTCCCAGCATTAGGGTCTTTTCCAATGAATCAGCTCTTCGGATCAGGTGGCCAAAGTATTGGAGCTTCAGCATCAGTCCTTCCAATGAATATTCAGGGTTGNGACTATGCCACAGCCTTTGACTGTGTGGATCAAACAAACTGGAAAATTCTGAAAGAGATGGGAATACCAGACCACCTGAGCTGCCTCTTGAGAAATCTGTATGCAGGTCAGGAAGCAACAGTTAGAACTGGACATGGAACAACAGACTGGTTTCAAATAGAAAAGGAGTGTGTCAACACACATAGGCTGTATATTGTCACCTTGCTTATTTAACTTATATGCAGAGTACATCGTGAGAAACACTAGGCTGGATGAAGCACAAGCTGCAATCAAGATTGCCAGGAGAAATATCTTGATTTTTAACCTCAGATATGCAGATGACACCACCCTTATATAGGCAGAAAGTGAAGAAGAACTGAAGAGCCTCTTGATGAAAGTGAAAGAGGAGAGTGAAAAAGTTGGCTTAAAGCTCAATATTCAGAAAACTAAGATCATGGTATTGGGTCCCCTCACTTCATGGCAAATAGATGGGGAAACAGTGGAAACAGTGGCAGACTTTATTTTTTTGGGTTCCAAAGTCACTGCAAATGGTGACTGCAGCCATGAAATTACAAGACATTTACTCCTTGGAAGAAAAGTTATGACCAACCTAGATAGTATATTCAAAAGCAGAGACATTACTTTGCCAACTAAGGTCCGTCTAGTCAAGGCTATGGTTTTNAAATTACTGCAGATGGTGACTGCAGCCATGAAATTAAAAGATGCTTACTCCTTGAAAGAAAAGCTATGACCAACCTAGACAGCATATTAAAAAGCAGAGACATTCCTTTATCAACAAATGTCCATCTAGTCAAGGCTATGGTTTTTCCAGTAGTCATGTGTGGATGTGAGAGTTGGAGTATAAGGACAGCTGAGTGCCAAGGAATTGATGCTTTTGAACTGTGTGTAGTTTCTTCAATTTAAGTCTGAATTTTCCAATAATGAGTTCATGATCTAAGCCACAGTCAGCTCCCGATCTTGTTTTTGCTGACTGTATAGAGCTTCTCCATCTTTGGCTGCAAAGAATATAAACAATCTGATTTCGCTGTTGACCATCTGGTGATGTCCATGTGTAGAGTCTTCTCTTGTGTTGTTGGAAGAGGGTGTTTGCTATGACCAGTGCATTTTCTTTGCAAAACTCTATTAGTCTTTGTCCTGCTTCATTTTGCATTCCAAGGCCAAATTTGCCCGTTACTCCAGGTGTTTCTTGACTTTCTACTTTTGCATTCCAGTCTACTATAATGAAAAGGACATCTTTTTGTGGTGTTAGTTTTAGTAGGTCTTGTAGGTCTTCACAGAATGGTTCAGTGTCAGCTTTTTTAGCGTTACTGGTCTGGGCATAGACTTGGATTACCATGACACTGAATCGTTTGCCTTGGAAACGAACAGAGATTATTCTGTCGTTTTTTGAGACTGCATCCAAGTATACTGCATTTCAGATTCTTTTGTTGGCTATGAGGGCTACTCCATTTCTTCTAAGGGATTCTTGCCCACAGTAGTAGATACAATGGTCATCTGAGTTAAATTCATCCATTCCAGTCCATTTTAGTTCGCTGATTCCTAAAATGTTGACGTTCACTCTTGCCATCTCCTGTTTGACCACTTAATTTGCCTTGAATCATGGACCTAACATTTCAGGTTCCTATGCAGTATTGCTCTTTAGAGCATTAAACCTTGCTTCCATCACCAGTCATAACCACAATTGTGTGTTGATTTTGCTTTGGCTCCATCTGTTCATTCTTTCTGGATTTACTTCTCCACTGATCTCCAGTAGCGTACCTACCGACCTAGGGAATTCATCTTTCAGCTTCCTATATTTTTGCCCTTTCATAGTGTTCATGGGGTTGTTAAGACAAAAATACTTAAGTGGTTTCCATTCCCTTCTCCAGTGGACCACATTTTGTCAGAACTCTTCAGGATGACCCATCCATTTTGGATGGCCCTACATGACGTGGCTCATAGATTCACTGAGTTAGACAAGGCTGTGGTCCATGTGATAGATTGGTTAGTTTTCTGTGATTGTGGTTTTCAGTCTGTCTGCCCTCTGATGAAGAAGAATAAGAGGCTCATGGAAGCTTCCTGATGGGAGAGACTGACTGAGGGGGAAACTGGGTCTTGTTCTGATGGGCAGAGACATGCTCAGGAAATCTTTAATCCAATTTTCTGTTGATGGGTTGAGCTGTGTCCCCTCACTGCTACTTCAGTTCAGTCACTCAGTCATGTCTGACTCTGCACGACCCCATGAATCACAGCACGCCAAGCCTCCCTGNCAGAGACATGCTCAGGAAATCTTTAATCCAATTTTCTGTTGATGGGTTGAGCTGTGTCCCCTCACTGCTACTTCAGTTCAGTCACTCAGTCATGTCTGACTCTGCACGACCCCATGAATCACAGCACGCCAAGCCTCCCTGTCCATCACAAACTCCCGGAGTTCACTCAGACTCGTGTCCATCGAGTCATTGATGCGAACCAACCATCTCATCCTCTGTCGTCGCCTTCTCCTCCTGCCCCCAATCCCTCCCAGCATCAGAGTCTTTTCNCAGTCTTCTCTGTGTGCTGTGATGGAATACAATTTCCTTTTCAGTATAGATTTTTGCCTGTTTCCCTATCCCTTCAGGGTCACTTGTGAACTGTCTGATAGACCCTCTCAGTCGAAAATGTGCATACGCATGGTTCTGTGACACATACACTTATCAGAATCTGTGGACTCTGAAGGTCATTGATTCTGTGTGAAGAACCACTGTCTTAATTTCCACATATCTTAAGACATTTGTCTTTTTAAGATTTTTTTTAATGTGGATCATTTTAAAAATATTTGTTGAATTTGTTAAAATTTTGTTTCTGTTTTATGTTTGTTTGTTTGTTTGTTTTTTTTTGGCCCCGAGGCGTGTCAGATCTTAGCTCCTCGCCAGGAATCAAACCCGGATTTCCTGCATTGGAAGGTGAAGTCCTAATCACTGGACTGCCAGGGAGGTCCTGACATTTATTTTCTACCTCATTGAAAAAATATTAATCTAGTATTTATCTCTTTTTTCACCATAGAGGCAAAGTCCATTTCTAATTTTACTTATCATCATCATGGTGGTAACTCAGTAGTAAAGAATCCTCCTGGTAATGCACGAGACGCAGGAGATGTGGGTTCAATCCCTGGGTCCGGAAGATCCCCTGGAGGAGGAAGTGGCAACCCACTCCAGTATTCTTGCCTGGAGAATCCCATGGACAGAGGAGCCTGGTGGGCAACAGTCCAGGGGGTCGCAAAGAGTCAGACACGACTGCGCAATGTATCACCTTCTCCTTATCATCTACTATAGGACTTTATAAAGAGCAAGCAATGGGTATTTGGCTGAGTCGGTATTTCAGTGACTATTGGGAACCAGTCACTTATCTATTTAGTGTAATGCCACACTATTAGTATTTAGTCCAGCAGTCTTGTTAGTATATACAGAGATCTGCTGTCTTCCTTTTCCTCAAAAACTGTCATTTATCTTGTCTGTAACAGATCTGTTCTTCCTTGTAAGGCCCCACCCACTGAGCACTAAGAAGGAACTCATTTAGCCCAACCCTGTTTAACAGTTTGACTGAAAATGTAAGCAGTTCTTTTAAGTAAAAACTCCTGGGCTATCTTCTTCATTGTGGTCTCTTTCTCTTACGTGAACACATGCTCCTTCTCCAGCTTGGCATCATGGTTTGTGGCAGGAGAGGTGTCCCCTTTCACAGTGTTTGTTCAGTGGATGACTGACCTCATGGTAACCTGGCAAAGGCCGGGCATTCTTGTCATCCTCTAGATCTTTGCCATTCCAGGTGTAGAGTGACGGGTCTGGTGAATCTCTGGCTGTGGTTGACCTGACCCAGCCCTGGGCCAGATGCCTGCATCCACCACGGGCATCCGCCGTTGATGGACTGATCTGTAATCTGTTCTTTGTTGGCTTGGCGAGTGGGGGTGACTCACTGCTGACTTAGCTTCCCCTTGGGCCTGTGATGACTGTGGAGCTCACTGAGGCCCTGTGTGCCCTCCGCTGCTCCTCACTCAAGTGGTCTGCCCCGGGCTCTGACCACTGGGTCACCTGGCCCCTGCCAGAGTCCACATCACAGGAGTGGTTGAGGAATTAAACTAAACCCTCTGACCACGCCAGTCTGCCTTCTTAACTAGGTAGGGGCCCCCTAATGGTGGTTTTCTCCCAGAGTCTCAGACAGGGAGCTGGGAACAGCCCTCCCATTTTCTATTCTCCCTTCCTTAATGAACATGCTCCCACAGCCTGCATGCAAGCCCAGAGCAGAGAGATTGCAGCGTGGGTCTGGCCATTTGACTCTCCTCAGACATTGTAGCATTATCTTCAGCATTTATTCCACGTTCATATAAGCCAATTTTAGAGACATCATATTGGATTTCTCTGGCAGTCCGCTTGCTAATGTAGGGGACAAGATTTTGATGCGTGATCTGGAAAGATCCCACATGCCTCAACAACTTAGCCGTCTCTCTGGAGCCCACAGGCCACAACTCCTGAAGCCCGTGTGTGCTAGCACCTCTGCTCTGCAATAAGAGTGGGCACCGCAGTGAGAACCCCATGCACCACAACTAGAGAGGAGCCCCCATGCGCCATAACTAGAGAGAGCCCACGCCCAGCAATGAAGACCCAGCACAGCCAAAAATAAATAAATATTAGAGGAAAAACCATCATATTGATGTTAAACCAGAGATCAGTATACTTTGGGTAGCAGAGTGGAATGTGCAAGGTTTTCATTCCTTCCATCTCCTTATTTTTAACTTTGGGAAGTTCTCTCCTTCAAGGACAGAACCTCCTGCCAAGTTTGCTGGAAGTTCATCCATAGCAGATACACGTAGTAGGTTATCTCAAGGGTCCTGTTTTTCGTGGTAGGAGTATTTCCTAGTCTTTTGTGAAAGGGTGAGGGAGGCCTGTAGCGTCACTCTTACCAGCTATTCCCAGAGCTGACCCTAGAGTTCTCCGAGGCTCCCTCTAGCTCACCTTGTTCTCCTCCTCCTATCGGATGGTCAGATGGTACCTTGTCAGAGAGGACTTTACTGACCACCTGCTATACAATAGCACCTTCACACCTCACCCTGCCCCTTTCACACGCCACCCTGCCCCTCTCACACTCTGTCCCACTTACCCTGTTTAGCTTTTTAATAGCAGTTATCACCACCTGACATACCTTTAGGTTTATTTATGTGCACTTCTCCTGAACTTGTTCTTTGAAGCAAGAACTTCCTTCACTATCATTTCACCAGTATCTAGATCAGACATGGACATTTAGTAAGTGCTTGTGGCACTGAAGTTGAAAGAGAAGGAGGGTTAAGTTCACATGTTTGTTGCTGACCACTGTAGTACAGTCCTCGGTCCTCGACAAGCTTGGTTCTAGTCAGCGCAGATAAGACCCCACCCAACCCAGCACAGACTGTCCAGCTTCAGCACGTCTGTGTAATACTTGGGAACAAAAATAGGCACTGCATTAACTCTTCAGTAATACTTTTATGAATAGTTCTCATGTGCCTTTTAAATGACTTTATTCAGTTCAGCTTCTTCCAGAGAAATGCACTGCATTCTAGAATGTCTTGACTTAAACCAAGTCTAAATTATACTTTCATTCATCCGCTCAGAGAACTGTCCTTGAGTTTTTTTCTTTATGCCAGCTGCTGTTCTAAGCATTGGAGATAAGTGGGTAGCAAGCATGATGGCAGTCGTTGTTCTCAAGGAACTTAAATTGTGATGCAAGACAGTCAAGGAAACCCTTTAAAAAAAAAACAACACTTCATAAGATTTATTGTACTTGTTTTTGTTAAATTCTGTGTATTTTTGCAAATGAGAGTGTCTTTTCAAATGTGAAAGGTTTTTTTTCCCACTTACTGGTATTTGATTAGAACTTCCTTAGTAAGCTCTTGTTTATAAATCATCCTGCTAATGAGTAACCTCACAAGGCTTTATCTCCGCTCCTATAAATAGGGTTACAGTAGAGCTGCCTCAGCCTGGAACCTAGGTTTGGTTCCAGTCTTGGCTGTACTTGAGCATCCATGGGAAGCCACCTTATCCTGTCAGGAAGTCAGCACAGACAGTGTTGTTTGTTCAAGAAGCTCATAATCATATAAAGCTAAGTCTCTGATCCTTTGGTAGGAGTCCTGCTTCCAGGCCCATCTGATGCTGACTGCCATGGGAGATGAAACCTGTAAGTCTGCTTGTAGAAACATGGCTCTGTTTTGCTGACACTTTGATTAGGTTCTTCCTCTACTGCTGCACTCTGTCCAAAGGGAGCCATGTCATCTTATAAACAATTCTGACATCTTACACCCAACAACTTCCTGTAAGACAACTTAATGTCCTCTTGGTTAACACCAGAGGTAACACCAAAAAGCTCTCTTACCCCTGGAGCTCATGTAAGGTACCTGGATGGTCTTGTTCTCTCTGCCTCAGTGATTCATCACTTATCCGGGTAACTAATGCAGTGGGTTGGCTTCACCTTCCAGGTGAGACTTTGTCCCCTTTCTCATGGGAGGGAGGGTATGGCTTTATGTTGTGGGGCCTTTCTTACTGTGGGTCTGTTAATGTGACCTTATCTTTAACAGTACTGCAGAGTTCATACTTCATAAACACACACAGTGTCAGAGAGATCTTTGCTCACAGTATTATCTGACTATGAAGTGGTGAGTGGAGCTTTCCAGTCTCTCATGGGAAACGGTAGTTTGTGTAAATGCTTGTCTGGCCATCTTCTGAAATAAATTTACTGTGTTATCTACAGACTGTGGACAATTGTATTATAAACATCTCTTTCCCCTAATCTTCACTGTAAAATAGTGAGGTTGATAACCCAAGACATACATCAGTGAGTTTTTCTTCATACACCTGGATACTTGTTATTTTTAGAAATGATAAAAAGATCTTTGGGGTCCAAAACGTTTTCTCTGTGTTATGTTGAATTATATTCTGAGCCTTTCTGTGGGATGGACTATGAAAGATAATTCTGTATTATAACTGTTGATTTGATTCTTGTTCTAGTGCATAGAAGGTAAGAATATTTAGATTTTAGTCTCACAAGTCTGTGAACTTGGGCAAGTTATTTAACTTTGTGGGGCCATCATTTCCTCCTATCTGCAATAGGGATTGTAATGTTTTTTCTGTTCACTTCATAGGGTTGTTGACTATGGTTATATGAAATTATATGTGCATGAAAATGTTGAACACAGGCAAGAAAGTAGTAGGAAATATGAGAATAAAGTCTTAGTTTGAAAAATATTGTGTAAAAGATACTCTGAAAGGAGGAGAACTAATAACTGAGTATTTACTATGTGCCAGGCATCACTTTTGAAAATACTTTATCATTTCAGAGTAGTGGTTACCTTTGGGAAAAAAGGGAGCAGTGTCATCTGTTGAAACTGTGTTTTATTTTATTTTTGGGGTAGGAAATCTGAAACAAGAATTGCAAAATGTCAGAATTCAAAAGACCTAAATAATGAGTACACGGATGTTCATTATGTTACTCTCTGAAAACTAGAGAAAATTTTTCCTACCAATTTAAAAATAAAACACCTTTCAATAAGATAAAAGTGTTTGAGTTGGTATACTTGTGTATCTTGGAGGATCGTATATAAATATTAATGTCTAATTATCAGTTTCATAGGTATGAAAACATTTTAGTTGCATATGTAAATAGCTAATGGGGGTTTCCCTCAAATTTTATTTTATTATTTTTAATTTCTACAGGTTTATAAAGTTCTGGTCTCAGTGGGCAGGAGTGAGTGGTTTGTCTTCAGGAGATATGCAGAGTTTGATAAACTTTACAATACTGTAAGTAACAGTCTATAAGATTTTTACTTAAAACAGCTGAGAAAACGAAGCTGGGGGAATTATTTGATAGTTAAACAATACTTATGTATATATCAGACAAGCAGAAAAGAGATTCTTCAAAATCATCCTAATTTTGGAATGCTTACTAAAAAGGGTAAGAGAGGACTTCAGATAAACTACTGAAGATATAGATGTGTAGTCTAAAATACATTTCAGTGTCATAGAATATTAGAAATAAATCCTTTCTATCTGCTTTTCTAATAATTGCTAATCATCATGCTTCTGCTAAGTTACTTCAGTCGTGTCTGACTCTGTGCGACCCCAGAGACGGCAGCCTACCAGGCTCCCCTGTCCCTGGGATTCTCCAGGCAAGAACACTGGAGTGGATTGCCATTTCCTTCTCCAATGCATCAGAGTGAAAAGTGAAAGTGAAGTTGCTCAGTCGTGTCCAACTCTTCATGATCCCATGGACTGTAGCCCACCAGGCTCCTTTGTCCATGCGATTTTCCAGGCAAGAGTACTGAAGTGGGGTGCCATTGCCTTCATCAAATCATTATGCTATTTATTTCTAGTTAAATTGCCCAACTATTAGCTTTAAGTGTTAGAGCAGAGAGATCGCAATGTGGGTCTGGCCGTTTTTGCAGCAGTGTCTTCAGCATTTATTCCACGTTCATGTAAGCCAATTTTAGAAACATCATGTGTGTGCGTGCTAAGTCACATCAGTCGTGTCCAACTCCTTGCGACCCCATGGAATATAGCCCACCAGTCTGCTCTGTTTATGGAATTCTCCAGGCAAGAATACTGGAGTGGGGAGCCAGTCCCTTCTCCAAGGCATCTTCCCAACCCAAGGATCGAACCCATGTCTCCTCCATTGCAGGCAGATTATTGTCTGATTCACCAGGGAAGCCCATTTAGAATAAAGGGGAAGAGAAAAAATAACATTTTCAATCTGTAAACGTGTGTTTTTTATAACTGTAGTTTGCATTTGAAAGCTTTTTATTATAGAGCTTGTTGACCACGTATGGAACTAGACTAGTATAAATAGAGAACGTCAGATAATGTACCATCTTCCAGAATTATTGTACATGGCCTTTCTTGTTTCATCTGTATCCCTAGCCAGCCCACTATAATTATGAAGCAGATCTCAGACATCATATCTTTCTGTTTGTGAATATTTCTGTGTATATCTCTAAAAAGATAATTCTTTAAAAATATACAATGTCATTACCACAATAATTAATGAAAATGCTTTAATATCAGATACTCAGTGTTCGTATGACTGGTTGATAATCCTGTGCAGTGTCTTTTTTTGAAAACAAATCTTTATAAATTTTATTTTTTTAACTTTTTCAGAATTTTTTATTGAAAGATAGTTGATTTTATGAGTTGTCTTTTAATCACTAAGCTTCCCCCTCCACCTCTCTTTTGGGTACAGTTTTTTTGTTGGAAAAAGCAGGGTCGTTTCTCTATGGATTTTTTGATCTGAATTTTGCTGACAGCCTACCCGTGGTTTAGACTGATTAATTCACTCTCCTACTTGTATTTCCTGTCATTGGAGATATATTTCTATACTCTCACACAAACACACACTCTGTATGTGTGTGTGCATATGTGTGTGTGTGTGTATATGTAGTATATGTTTGGGTTTTTTTGTTTGTTTCTAAAACATTTAAAGTTACTAGAGGAATGCAAGGATTGGTAAGACTGTGTAAAGACAGCGTATGTGTGGTCCTTTGATATCAAGTGATGTCAAGCTTATAGTAAAAGTAAACATTTACCCATTTTTATTGCTTTACTGCCCTAAATTGAATTTCTATAGGACCAAGTTGTTTTTCTCTGGGGATAGGCAAATCTGAGAGACAAATGTTAGAATAGGAAGGATTGAGCAGAGGAAATTGAAAATTCATCAGCTTTCTCAGAAAACAATTGCCAGTCTGTTAGAACACAAAAGTCACGTTTCCTGACATCATCAATAAGGAGTAACAGGTATTCAAAACTTGTACCCCAGGTTCTCGTCCAAGTACTTAACTTAAACGATTTTAAGCCTCACAGCAAATTTATAAGTGCTAAGATTATCCCCATTTTCCACAAGAAAGCTGAAGCACAGAGATGTTGTTAAGTAGCTTATCCAAGGTCACAAAGGTACTAATTATTTTACTGGGACAAAAGAGAATTAGCCAGATTAATGGTATTTTATTGGCATAATTTAATATTGTACACTTAATCATGATATACTTAAAAATAGGATGGATTTTTTTTGAACGTTAGGTTGTATTTTATTTTGGCATGTGTATAACTAGAAGACCTATGTAATAAATTTATGTAGTATTATTTTTTTCAATTCTAGTTAAGGAAACAATTTCCTGCTATGGCCCTGAAGATTCCTGCCAAGAGAATATTTGGTGATAATTTTGATCCAGGTAGGCAGTAAATTCTTAGACCAGCTATGAATAATGTTAAAGTTTGAAGAAGCATTTAACATATTCATTGCCCTGGATAGTAGTGTAACTGTGCAAAGCTGATGGTTCTCAAGCTGTATGCCTGATTACCAGGTATTGTTTTAAACACTTTATATGTTTTAATTCATTCACTCCTCACAGCAGCCCTTGGAGGTTGGTATTACCATCGTCACTATTTTATAGATGAGGAAGCTGAGGCACACTTTAGATAATTTGCCCAGGCTCACATACAGCTGAAAGTTAAATTCCAGTGGTCTGGCTTCAGATAAATCTGTTGATCATTAAGGATAACGTGCAGTACTTTCCTAACCATGAGAGGCATTCCTCGTTACATCCAGAAACATTTACTAAATGTATGCTCTGTACATGGCACCTTTCAGGCCTTTGAATGGGATACCAAGTATCCTATTGTTCACCTTTGGGAAGCCTAATGTCACATAGGATCTCAGAAATCTGGAGGCTGCATGTATGTCTGAAGCCTCAACTGAAAAAAAAATTTTTTTACTAGACTTTAAGAAATCAACCTAGTACACAAATGTCTACTTATTAGACAGAAATCTCTATCCACTAGAAATTCCATATGTAAAGTCCTGTGTCTATGCCACAGGTGGATCCTGACAAGCTATCACGTTTCCTCCCTCCCCACCATCTTGCCTCCTCAGCTAACTTGCTTGTAACCATCAGACCTGTGATTCCTGAGTGTCTGCTTTCTTGGTTGTTACTCAGGATATGAGCTCTCAAACCACTTCTCTTGCTTCCTCTCTTCAGCCTGACCTTACACTGTTCCTTTGTCTCCCAGACCTTTTCGCCATACCCGGTGCAGTTTTCCCCATGATGAACAAACTCCTTTACCCTCCATCTTTTTCATATTTCTTTCACATTCTTGCCTTAATTAAAACTGACTTCCCCCCTGGCCCCAGGCTGCTGGAATCCCCTGTAATCCTCTCAACTGAAGACGCTTTATTCTTTTATACTTTGTGAACCTTTGGATTGGAAAGGATTCTCATTTCCCCAATTTTTTTTTCACTTCTCCTATTTTATGTAGATTATTTTCCTCTTGGGAGAACTTAGCACACTTTATTGTCCTACCAGTCTGTTTTATCTGGGTGTAGATTGTAAGAAGGTGGATTCTTTATCTTTTTTATTTATGATGCTTAGCAAATATTTGGTTCTCAATAAATACATGAATTCATTAATAGAAGATTGAGTTGGCACAACACTGTTAGATTATACATTCCATGGGTTGACTCTGTAGACCAGTGACTTTTGAGCTCTTGTTATGTTGTATTCTCTTTAGCTGCAGAATAGTGAAATCTTATGCAGAAAATGTCATGTGTAGAACAAATAAAAATGGAACTGCTTTGTTGGTGCAGCAGTGAAGTATGTCTGTGGAGATGGGTTGAAAAACATTGTGGAGGGCAGCATGGGGGCCTTAGAGTTACTTGAGCAAAATGGCAATATGATGTGAAACCCACAGTGTCTATATAAGTATGCACAGCAGAGGGAAGAAAAGATAGAGACTGGGAGGCTGGTGAAGGGAATATTCCAGGAGTCCTCCAGTTAGAGAATGAGAGCTGCAAGTAGGGTGGAAGTGGGGCTAAAAATTGAGTGAGATGTAAGAACTCTTAATGAAAAACCTATAAAAAATCTTGGTGATTGCTTGGGTAAAGGAGACATAGAGAGAGTAGAATCAGAGACAAATGATGTGTCCGACCTGGGGGAATGAGAGAATTAATTCGAAGTGGGAAAGACACTTAAGGTGACTCAGACCACATATTAGTGATTAATATGAGACTGGAAGTAGGTTTAGAGTTTTGTGGAGCCCTCAGTTAAACCCTGAAGTCAGAATCATTTTATCCAGGGAAGAAGGCAAGGGATAAAGATCTGCAACATTACTATTTCATTGTTAAAGGCAAAATACCAGATGAATTTCTTGTATTGATGTTTTTGTGGATTAATTATTTGACACTAAAGATTGATTTTTATTGAACATTTGGAAATCAGTCATGAGCATATTTTACATGACTTGGCAACAGTTAAATAGACTACATGCCATAGATTTTTTGGAAAACCCAAGTTATACTCAACAAAGCAAAGAGTGATAGAATGCTCATTTAATTAGGCTTTACGGAAACAGACATTCTCATGTTTTGGAGGTGGGAATATAAAGTGGTACAAACCATATGAAATTTGGTAATATTTAGCAAAACTAGCATACATTTCGCTTTGACCAAGAAATCACATTTCTAGGGATCTGTTCTAAGCTGCATAGGAAATGATGTATGTATAAGACTGTTGATTGTGGCACTGCTTTTAATAGTAAAAACTGGAAACAACTGAAATAGCCTTCCATTATTGGAATATGATGCATCTGGGAAAAGGAACCAAAAAACTCTTTGTACATTACTGTGAAGTGATCTCCAGAATACCTGGTTAAGCGGAAAAAAACAAGGTGCAGATGTGGACACTGTATGTTTTCTGTGTAGGAAAGGATGTGAATATTCAAAAGGAAATAATGGAAGAATAAATCAAAAACTGAAAACTGATGACTTCAAGGAAAGGTCAACTGAAGACAACAGAGGTGGACATTAGACACCTCTGGATGAATCTTGTTCATAGTTTTGCATATTTCAAGCAATTTAAAAGCAAAAGTAAATGCAATGATATGGAGGTCTCTAACAATTGAAAATAAACAAGGAAAAAATCTATAACCTAACTGGTGGTGAAACACATGGAGAATAATTATTTTAAATGACTTTAAACATGGACATTAACCTGTGTATTCCTCATGGGACATATGTTAAGGGCAAAAAAAGCACACAAAGCAATTTTACTCTGCATTCAATGAT
Organism: Neotragus pygmaeus; assembly: GCA_006410875.1. Classification (NCBI taxonomy): domain Eukaryota; kingdom Metazoa; phylum Chordata; class Mammalia; order Artiodactyla; family Bovidae; genus Neotragus; species Neotragus pygmaeus. Next base: position 1,511,799 of record SJYV01048237.1, on the reverse strand, counting down.
CTTATTGTTAATTTATATAGAGTTCTTCTGTGATTGTGTTAGTGTTATGAGAACCAAAATTGTAAGCAGAAGATGAAAGAGATACAAATATAAAACCGGAGATTTTAAGTTAAAAAAAGTCCTGTGGCTGATTCATGTTGATATATGACAAAACCAATACAATATTGTAAAGTAATTAACCTCCAATTAAAATAAATTTATATTAAAAAATCCTGTGATTTTTAAACTTGACTTGGGAATATATATGGTCACAATTTATTTTTCCCTTTCTAAACCAGTACACATTTCCTAGCTCTCTCCACTGGAAATTGCCTAAAAACAGTAACAAATAAGGAGCAGCAAACACCCTTAGCATCCATCTAGATACCATTTCCCCTTTAAAGGAACCCGAGTTCCATGGAAAAGTGCCAGTTCCAGGTGTTAGGCAGGAAATGTGCAAGATACCCTAGGACAGCTTGCCTGAAAGCAAAGAAGCTATGTAGGAATATTGACTGAGGTTTTATCAAAAGGACACGGGAACACAATTGATGGAGGCTTTTACCAGCCAAGGAGGTGAAGTAGCTCAGTCACGTCCGACTCTTTGCGACCCCGTGGAATGTAGCCTACCAGGTTCCTCTGTCCATGGGATTCTCCAGGCAAGAATACTGGAGTGGGTTGCCATGTCCTCCTCCAGGGAGATCTTCCCGACCTAGGGATCGAAGCTGGATTTCCCGCATTGCAGGCAGATGCTTTAACCTCTGAGCCACCAGGGAAGCCCTGACCAGCCAAAGATGGGACAATAAGACCATGAAAAAAGAAGTTGCTCTTTTAACCTCGTGTTTGACAGCTACCATGCAGAGTTTTCCCATACATCTTTGTGAGTTTTTAAGTCCGTATGTGTCATTTCCTTTTTCTTTTCACTTTATTTTGGTGGTTACCAACCTCTGTAAGATAAGTTTTACGTACTTGAGGCAGAATTTAGGGTTGTTTCTGCCAATATTTCATTGCAGATAGATGGGGAAACCAAAATCACTGCAGATGGTGACTGCAGCCATGGAATTAAAAGATGCTTGCTCCTTGGAAGAAAGGCTATAACCAACCTAGACAGCATATTAAAAAGCAGAGGCATTACTTTGCCAACATAGTGAAAGCTATGGTTTTTCCATTAGTTATGTGTGGATGTGAGAGTTGGACTATAAAGAAAACTGAGCACTGAAGAATTGATGCTTTTGAACTGTGGTGTTGGAGAAGACTCTTGAGAATCCCTTGGACTGCAGGGAGATCCAGCCAGTCTGTCCTAAAGGAAATCAGTCCTGAATATTCATTGGAAGGACTCATGCTGAAACTGAAACTCCAATACTTTGGCTACCTGATGAGAAGAACTGACTCATTTGAAAAGACCCTGATGCTGGGAAAGATTGAAAGCAGGAGGAGAAGGGGACAACAGAGGATAAGATGGTTGGATGGCATCACTGACTCAATGGACATGAGTTTGAGCAAGCTCCAAGAGTTGGTGATGGACAGGGAAGCCTGGCATGCTGCAGTCCATGGGGTCGCAAAGAGTTGAACACTGAGTGAACTGAACTTCCTATACTTTTCAAAGTTAAAATTTCACTTTGAATTTAAGGATCTTTCTGTAGAGTACACACAGAGTTAGATATACTTTTTTATATTCTGAATAGTTTAATATCAAACCTTTTGCTGATTGGATCTTGGAGTCAATATATAAATTACTTTTGGGGTACTTTAAAAAAAGAAGGATATCTTTACCACTGAAAAATAAAATTACAAAGGAACAAAAATGATGTAAGTTAGATAAGGATTGGCATATGAGATTTAGAGATGACAAATGCTAAAATGTGTAATCATTTGTATGGTGTTTTATTTATTCATTTGCAAACATCAGTTAAGTATGTTCCAAGACACTGTGTTAAGGGCTAAAGTTAAAAATAAATTTAAAGGCATGACCCTTGTCTTCGGTGACTTTCTTAGAAAACACTTTTATTTCTCAGTTTTAACCTCTGAAGAGAAAGAGGTTTATACAAGATAAAAACCTATTTTTAGCAGCAGAGTTTTCATAATAGTCAATTAACCAGTTAATCATCATTCCAACTTGCAAGGATTTTAGTATTTCTTGATTTTGCTTGTTTTTGTTTTTTGTTTGTGTGTATTTAAGTTAGTATGACTTTTCAGCCATTGGTGTCATAGTGTTAATTCTTATTCATTACCTGAAAGTATACAAGGAGTTGGACAAAGCAAAGTGGTGACTCCAGGTTTTGTAGTGAGTCTGTTTAGAACCTAAAATAGGTGTAAACCTATTTTGGGGTTTAAACCTATTGTGGGGGAGAATTTTCTTCAGCAAAATATGTTACCTGCTTTATTTTCATGTTATAATCATATTTATAGATTAAAATATATTTGTTAAATATTTATTCCTTATTTGATATCAAGAAGTATGAATTAAGAAACTTATTAATCAAAATTCATTCTCTTGTGTTGGTCTATTCTTGTATAACTGTATTGATGATAATTACAGTCTAATGTAAATAATCCTAATGGTATTTTCTCTCTTAACAGATTTTATTAAACAGAGAAGAGCAGGACTGAATGAATTCATTCAGAACTTGGTTAGGCATCCAGAGCTTTACAACCAGTAAGTAATTGTCATTGTGTTCTGAGGATACAGTGAAACCCAGCCTCAGATCTGTGGAATGTTACTTTGTGTTGTATATTTTTGTGGAATCTTCCTCAAGCATTTTTTGCCTGGTGTTTTTAATCCTCTAAGAATTTTCCACCTGGTGTTCTTACTTTTCTTTTCCCTCCATCAACTCAAGGTCCTAATTACTTTTTTCTTACTGTACTGGTATTTGTTTTATAGATTTAACTTGAAAAGACTTTGCACAGTTAAAACATTTTGCTGATTATTTGGTGCTATATTTATTCATGCACTGAGAAAGCATTTCCTCATGTACTTTTGTGTGGGAATAAAAGAAGAAATAGGAATAAAAGGAGAAATGAGTGTTACCCTTACCTTCCAGAGGCATTGGCTCCCATGCTTTTAACAGACTTTTCAGAGTCACAACACAGGAGGACTGTATTTTTAAACTGTTACCCTTGTAACAGAGATTACTATTTTATAGTTCTTTACAGTTTATAAAGGATTTCTATCTCTGAGCAGGTGTTCTGACCTCCTTTTTAACTTAGTTTACTAAATTAGTAAAATACTGGAGCTGGACCTCCTCTGACCAAGGTCTTCAGCCCAGTGCTCTGACTTTCCTTTCCCCTGATGCTCACAGATAAGATGAGGGTCCGGAGAAGGTCAGCCCCTGCTGTAGCTCTGAGATTGGCCTCTGCAGGGAGGAGCAGGTGGCAGAGGGGCACAGAACTGGGTAGGATCCTTAAATTCAGGGTTCCTGTGTGTCTTGTGTGTTCCTCAGCAAAGAACCTTTTATCACTTGGCTCTTTGTGTAATTATTTTTTAAACATTATGCCTTTTGCCTCAGACAAGTTCTGTGTTATCTTCAGCTTAGATCATCTCCCCTTCTAAATAAAAACAAAACAAAAGTTGGTTTTTACTTTTTAACTTGTACTGATTTATTTATGGCTCTGCTGGGTCTTCGCTGCTGCGTGGGCTTTCCTCTAGTTGTGGAGAGCCAGGGCTCTAGTCGTGTGCGGGCTTCTCGTGGCAGTGGCTCTCTTGTTACGGATCACGGGCTCTGGTGCACAGACTTGGGTAGCTAGGCTCCCAGGGTCTAAGCACAGGCTCAGTAGCGTGGTGAGTGGGCTTAGTTGCTCCGTGTTATTGTGGGATGTTCCTGAAATCAGGGATTGAACCCATGTCTCCTACATTGTCAGGCAGGTTCTTCACCACTGAACCACCTGGGAAGCCCTACCTTTCTAATGTTTAATTATTATTCTGTGCACTTGAGATTACTTCGAACTGACGTGTTTCTGACTTGTTCGAGATTCCTGTGCAAATAGCTAGAATCTGTCTCCTTTGGCAGAACTTCACATGGAGTAAGTATAGATGGATGCTGGCGATGTTTATTATTTCTGCTGGTATTTTGAATGGTGCTACTCAGAACTTCTGACAACTTTAAGTATTCATTTTAGATCTTGAAGTATGGTATTATAAAGATGTTAATTTGGTATTGAAATTTAACTGAAACCAATTTGGTTATTTCAGTTTAACATTATACTATAAAATACACAGTTCTTAATTATACAGCCCAGTAGACTTTTTCATATATATGCACCTCTTCCATTTAAAGTAGAGGACTTTTCTAGTCCCCCCAGATTAAATAGCAAAGAGATTTTTTTTTAATTTTTCAATTTAATGTTTAATGGATGTTTTCTTTTTAATAAAAAGTGACATTTCATGTTTTCTGGGTCTCCCCTGTTAATGGAACTTCGTTAGTTTTCACACTCTCCATTTGAACATCAAACTATTATAAAAATAGTATAGGTTTAAGAAAACAGAAAGATAAGCTAATCAGCAAATGTATCTTGAACACCTGCTATATGCCTATTCTTATTATGTGTGGAAAAAGCACTTCAAAAGTAGCTTTCCGTTAGTAGAGAAGAGGTTATTTTTAAGATAATGTCTATTAAAATGGAATTTTAAAACTCAAATAAAATATTATTTCTCTAACCTGTGGATAGGAAAGGGTTTTCTGAGCATATTGGCAGTGAGTGATATGTTATAAAGTAAAACATTGATAAATTTGGTTAATAAAACCTTTTGACCTCCAAAAATTACAAGTAAAATTTAAAACCAAAAATGTAAAAAGTTTCCCGTGAATAAAGGACAATAGATAAATACACTTACTAAAAGAGCTCATGCAGATAATACACACTTAAGAACCACCCCCCAAATAGACAGAGCACATTAACAGATACAAATGGCTGATTAATTACTAGAGAAACTGAATGTTTCATTATCTATTTAAAAAATGCAAATTAACAAAAATATTTTCGCTTTATTGCAGCATAACACAAATAGAAAAGAGCACAAATTGTGACTGTACAGCTTAATGAATTATGAGAAAGTGAATATATCTGAGTATCACTCCCTCCAGGCCAAGGAGTAGAACATTATTAGCACTCCAATATTGAATATGGTTCCTTGTACTATGCAGTAGGTTCTTGTTATTTATCTTTTTTATATATAGTAGTGTGTATATTGGAGAAGGAAATGGCAGCCCACTCTGGTGTTTTTGCCTGGAGAATTCCAGGGACGGGGGAGCCTGGTAGACTGCTGTCTATGGGGTCGCACAGAGTCAGACACGAGTAAAGTGACTTAGCAGCAGCAATAGTGTGTATATATTAATCCCAAACAGTATGGAGGTTTCCTTAACAAACTAAAAGAAGTTACTTAATGATCTGCAGTCCCACTCCTGGGCATATATCTGGAGACTACTCTAATTCAAAAAGATATATGCACCCCAGTGTTCACAGCAGCACTATATGTGATAGCCAAGACATGGAAGCTGCCTAAATGTCCGTGAACAGACCAATGGATAAAGAAGATGTGGTGTGTGTGTGTGTGTGTGTGTGTGTGTGTAATAGAATATTACTCATCTATGAAAAAGGAAATAATACTACATGAGTGGACCTAGAGATTATCATATTAAGTGAAATAAGTCGGACAAAGAAAGGTAAATACAATATGATAGAATTTATATGTGAAATCTGAAATAATGATACAAATGAAATGATGGCAAAATAGAAATAGACGAAAAGAAGCTGATGGTTTTCAGAGAGGATAGCAACAGGGTGGGGAGTAGGGGGAAGATAAATTAGCATTTGGGGATTAATATATCTCAACTTTTTAAAAGGAAAAAAAGAACAATTTAGGAGGAGGTACCCAGATGTAGAGATTTAACCATTCCTCAGGATCGTCATTAATCTGTGCAGTCTTATTTCCTCTTTATGGGCTTCCCTGGTAGCTCAGTTGGAAAAGAATCTGCCTACAGTGCAAGAGACCCCAGTTCTATTCCTGGGTCAGGGAAATCCGCTGGAAAAGGGATAGGCTACCCACTCCAGTATTCTTAGATTTCCCTGGTGGCTCAGCTGGTAAAGAATCCACCTGCAATGTGGGAAACTTGGGTTCGATCCCTGGGTTGGGAAGATCCCTTGGAGATGGAAAAGGCTACCCACTCCAGTATTCTGGCATGGAGAATTCCATGGACTGATAGATAGTCCATGGGGTTGCAGAGAGTCGGACACAACTGAGTGACCTTCACTTTCTTTCCTCTTTATATCCATTTGTTGATGCCCACTTCAGCAGGTTTGTTATGTCTTTGGGTATATACTGATTGACTGTTGCTTTGTGTCTGAGTGTTTAATGTGTACACATAATGGTGCTTTGCTGTGGTTCCTTGTTTCTGGCTGCTGGCTGGTCAGTCGTCTTTGCAGCCAGTTACCATATCTTGCTTACTCATTTCCCTAGTGGTGGATGGCTGTTCTGCTTCTGATTCACAGCTATAGAGAGTGTGACAATGAGTCTTCTAGTTATATGTCTTTCACTGAACTTGTACATAATTTTTTTCTGTAGTTTATCCTTAAAACTGAAATTTCTGGCCCCAGGGAAAATGTATACTTAGTTTAACCAAATATTGCCAAAATGCTTTTCAGAAAAGTTGCCTCATTTTACATTCTCGTGAGCAGTATGTGAGAGTGTTCCTTTCCCTTCATCCCTGCCAACTTGGGGTTTTATGCATCTTTCTAGATTTTTCTGGTTAGTGGACATAAAATGACTTCTCACTGTTGTTTAGTTTTTTCCTGATAATTAGTGAAGTTGGCCATCTTCCTAAATTTCATTACCATTTGGGTTTTTCTCTTCTGTGAACCTTTGTCCATTTGTTTATTGGACTCCCTGTTTTTAAAAATTAATTTGCTTATTACAATACAATAATTATTATTGGATTTTGTTTGCCTTTCTTACTACAAATGCTACAATTCTTACTTTTGTTTTCATGTTAAAAGAGAGAAAAGGTGTAGCAATGCAATCATAATAAAGTTAATTTTTGTTTTTAGTCCAGATGTCAGAGCATTCCTTCAAATGGACAGTCCAAAACATCAGTCAGATCCATCTGAGGATGAGGATGAAAGAAGTACTCAGAAGGTAGTAAGAGGAATTGTATTTTTTAACAGAAAAAAAAATACCATTCCCCAAAGATGAAATTATTGGCAACCTTAGGAGCCACATTTACTTAAAGTAATTTCCTCCATTGTTGATTTTCTACTGTGTAGAAAACATAAAAACAAGTGTGTATACCTCTAACTGATAACTGTTTCTTGTAAAATTGATGAAATGAGTACTTTTTATAACAGAAAGTAATGTAAATTAAAGATTTGAAAATAGTAAGTTAGAAATATCCCTATTATCAACAACCTGACCTATTTTTAATATTTCAGTGATTTTCTTTCTAATAGATGAAAGATTTCTTAATATATGAATTTTTTAAATTACCTGATTTTAATTATATAGCATATAAAGTTTTGTGTTCTGCTCTGTTAACTTTACATCATACTTTTTGATCATCATGTATCTTCATCAAGATCACTGTAACTTGAAATGGTGAATTTTGACCAGCAGAAGAGGGCTTTTCAACCAGAGCACTACATAACCTCTTTCTCTGCTTTGTCAGGTTTTGAGGTGTAGAGCAGTCAGTATACATGTGGTGGTTGGCATTGACTAAGTTTTATTGCTGTAGTTATATGCACATAATTAATATGTATTCTGAATAAAGAATAGGTATTCTTATTTTTTTAATGAATTGTGATATAGTAAGTTCGTGCTTTCTTATGAAGACATTTTCAACATATACTTTAAAAGGTTGTATTAGAAAGATAAATTACCATAATTTAACTCAGGATTATTATGTAGCAGTTAAAAGTATGTTATAAAAAAAAGTATAATTGNGGCATGGGCTTAGGTGCTCCATGGCACATGGGATCTTAGTGCCCCAAACTGGGGATTGAACCGCATCCTCTGCATTGGAAGGTGGATTCTTAACCACTGGGCCACCAGGGAAGTCCCTAAGGATGACTTCTTTGAAGAGGTGTTATTTAAGTTGAGGCCATAAAGACATCAGTGAGCAGCTGTGTAAACAGCAGTTGGAGAAGGAAAGGGAAGTTTAAGACCCCTGTCCCTCTTCATGCAGTGAATGTTGAGTGAATCACGAAAGTTGACAGTGTGCCACAGCAAGCAAGAAGAATCCCTAAAGCCAGAAGCATCATAGATGGGAGTTGTCAGAATCATCAAATGTATTTAAGTTCCTTTTTTGCATTATACTTCAATCTGTAGTAAAAATAAATATGTATATGTTTAATTATAGTGTGCTATATTCATAGCTTCCAGTATCTAGATCTAGTTTGTTTTCTGAGTTCCCTAGAGACCAGAAACTGTGACCATAAAATTAAACCCATGTGTGTTCATTAATTCAGCAAATATATGTTTGCCACCTGCTACATGCCGGGCATTGTGCTAAAATAAGCTATAGAAAAGTAGAAGTGCATCTTGCTCTCAAAATGCTCACAGTCTGTTGGAATATTAGAGATAGTCTGTTGTTAAAGACAGACAGCATTATCTTTCATAAAGCTCACATTTGGACCTAGAGTCAAATAGATCTATCTAATGTATATAATGTGAGGCATAGGGTCACACTTCACTTTTTTCCTCATGAATGTCAGCTGGTCCTACACAGTTCATTGAAAAGATTTTTCTTTCCCTTCTACTCTGCAGGGTAACCTTCATCATATATCCAGTGTCCATATATGTCTTGGATCTCTTTCTAGATTTTGTTTTATACTTGTTTCTAGATTTTATATTTTGTTTCATTAACTGATTTGTCTATCCTTGCACTAGTACCACATTGTCTTGAAAATGAAGGTTGATATTCAATAGAACATCTTCTCTCCTTGCTCCTCTTCAAGAGACTCTTCTTAGCCCTTTGTGTATCAGTCTTAAGTTTTTAGAATTAGCATGTCAAGTTCAACAAGATTCTTTTGGATTTTGATCAATTGCTTTGAATCTGTAGATCAATTTGGAAAGAATTGTCATCTTACCAGTATTGAGTCTTCCAATCCATGACCATGGCATATCCCTTTCTTAATTTAATTCATGTTAAGCTTTTGTTGGTAGTGTTTTGTGGCATTATGTATCTGACTTTTACTTATCTTTAATTGAGTGTATTCCTTTGTGTTTCATTTTTTATGTGGTGAGAACTGGTGTTAAACCTGGAAGCTGAATATATACATTACCTGTGACACATTGGTTCTCCTCCAAGCTGTGTAGCCACCAGTAATGCTTGCACATACCCACTAGGAAAGGCATGTGCCAGAATATTCATAAGCTTCATTGTTCATCATCTAAATGTCACTGAAAGAGTGGATAAATTGTGGTATGTCTATGGAATGCAGTACTCTGCACAGTAATGAAATGTGAAAACAGTGCTATTGGGTGCTGTTTGGCTACACTGACACACAGGGGCTTCTTTAGTTGCAGGCATGGGCTTAGGTGCTCCATGGCACATGGGATCTTAGTGCCCCAAACTGGGGATTGAACCGCATCCTCTGCATTGGAAGGTGGATTCTTAACCACTGGGCCACCAGGGAAGTCCCTAAGGATGACTTCTTTGAAGAGGTGTTATTTAAGTTGAGGCCATAAAGACATTATCTTTTCGGCCAAAAAGTTCAATTGGTTTTCCTGTAATATTGTATGGAAAAACTCGAATGCACTTCTTGGCCTATCCAATCCACGTCACAATGTGAACATGTTATATAGAGTGAAAGAAGTCAGGCAGGCATAACATTATCTATGTGATTCCAATTATATAAAATTCATAGGCAAAACTCACCTGTTTTACTGCAAGGGAAAATAGTGGTCATCTTTGAGGAAGAAAGGGGATGAATCATTTCTGGAATAGGAGGCCTCAGGCTACTGACAGTGTTTGGGTTTTTTGACCTGAAAGTAATTACACAGTGTGTCCGTTTTGTAATAATTTAATGAGCTGTAACGTTTGTGAGTTTTTCTACATGCATATTATGTTTAATAAAACCTTTACATCTAGCAAAATGTTTAGACACCAGCAAAGTACAATAAAACAAAAGCAGAGTACACAAACGAAAAAAAAGCAAGCAAAAATGCAGATTCACAATGAAGGTGAAAAATAGAAAAATATGTATGACAAACTAAAATAAATAATGGGAATCTCATATTCTAAGCTTTTTGCAAATGGTGGTCTTGGTTCCACCTTCCATTTGGCCATCTGTTTTTTAACTGTCTGTCTATTCTCCACATCTACTAATCTGCTGAAAAAACGCCTGCCATCAAGGTACTTCCTAGTTGCCACATTCTTTGAATTATTTTCCGAGAACAAACTTGAAGATGAACCAGTCAGAGTAGAGATGAGAAGGTCAGGTGGGTGGGAGCTGTCAAGGAAAGAAAAAACAATGTAAGAAAGAAGAAACATTCAATGGAGTCAAATATTATAGAGAAGAAAAGCCTGAGAAATTAGAGAGATGTCAGCAGTTGAAGTGAGGAAGTGTATACCCTGAAGGTATTCTTGACTTTGTTTTTATAAGTCACAAACATCTTAATCGATAGACTTTATTTTTCGGAACCATTTTAGATTTACCAAAAAAAAAAAAAAACCTGAGTAGAGAGAAAATTCAGGGGGACTTCTCTGGTGGTCGAGTACCTGAGACTCCAAGCTCCTAATGCATGGGGCCTGGTTTTGATCCCTGATCAGGAAACTAGATCCCACATGCTGGAACTAAAAATCCTACATGCTATAAGAAAGACCCAGCACAGTCAAATAAAATAAATATTTAAAAAAAATTTTTTAAAGAAAGTTCAGAGAATTTCCAAACCACCAGTTTGCTCTATTTAGTAACATTTTGCATCACTATGGTACACTTATTCCAAGCAATGGACCAATATTGATCCACAATTATGTACTCAAGCCCATCATTTATTCAGATTTCCTTAGTTTTTACCCAGTGTCCTGTTTCTTTGTCCCATCCAGGACATTTAGTTGTCCTGTCTCCTTAGGACTTTTCTTGAGTTTGAGGGCCTTGATGGTTTTGAGAAGCATTGGTTATATGTATTGTAAGACGTCTGTCTGTTGGAGTTTGGTGTTTTTCTCAAGACCAGACTGTGATTACAGATATAAGCGAGGAAGACCACAGATGTACTGAAAAGTAAGGCCCAGCATTGTCACCAGGGGCAGATCATCTCAAGACGTTTTGAAATGTATCAGCTGATAGTTACACAACCTGTAGGGTGTCTTGAATCCCTTAAAATTTATTTCTAAAACTTTGGAGTATGTCTGCCTTTTTTTCTGGGGCAAGATCTTCTAAGTTTCTTCACATCCATGAAGTGTCTGTGTGCACTGCAGCCCATTATAGAATCTCAGCTACATACGGTGCTTGTTTCTCTGAGTGCTTCTAAATTTGAACCCTGTAAGAGAAACTCAAATGTTAAAACGAAAATGCATTTTGATCACTGAGAAACCATTTTCTTCTCTCTCTCTTTTTTTTTTAATGTAGCCATGAAATTTATAGCCTCAGTATTTTCCAAAGAAACTTTGGGATTCAGGGGTAACATACACACACACACAAACACACACATTTTTCAAGCAGTATGGATTTTGACACTTAAACTTAGTAAAAACCTTAAGCATTAGCATGTTAAGTGACAAATGATGCCTGGCTCTTTAAGTCATCAACATTTCTTTGGTTTTAGTAAAATATCTAAGGAAAAGTGGAGTTGTAGAAACAAATTAGGAATTTTCAGCTTTCAAAATAAAAACTACATTATCTAGGTCTGTTGTGGACTTTATTTTTATAAAAATTTTAAGTATTGACTTAGTGATAAGTGAATTGTCTCTGTCAAAACATTGATATTTCTAACAGCACAATATTTAAATATAACAGGTTCTTCTTGCAAAACGGAAACTGGATGGAAAATTTTATGCTGTCAAAGTGTTACAGAAAAAGATTGTTCTCAATAGAAAAGAGGTAAAATAAAATAGCTTTGTTTCTCCTGTATCCATCTTCTCAGTTAACAGAATTGTTTTCTGGTATATAATGCAAGTTGATTTTTATTTACCTTTTCTTTTTATTTTATTAAACAGCAAAAACACATTATGGCCGAACGAAATGTGCTCTTGAAAAATGTGAAACATCCATTTTTGGTTGGATTACATTATTCTTTCCAAACAACTGAAAAGCTTTATTTTGTTCTGGATTTTGTTAATGGAGGGGAGGTGAGTAATTAGTGTTTCAGTATTGATGATGTTTAGGGGAAAAAAATAGAATAGAGTTTTTCTTAAGAGTTTTGGAAGCAAAGCCCAACATAGACAGCTATTTGTTGAGTAGCAATAGTATATAAGATGCTGGCTAATCAGCACAGTGCAGGATGTGGAGAAGTGAGACATAAAGTTCTTTTCCTAAGCAGTTTATGGTGTAAGTGGGAAACTCATAAAAGATCCTTGTTATGAAGCTACAGACTTCTCTGATAGTTTTGTCACTGAGTTATGAAGCAAGAACGTATATTGAAACATTGGGATGAAACTTGATTTGTAATTTTTGATAATTAACGTTTCAGCAGTTGCATATAAACATTAGTCTGTCATTTTCCAAAACGTGCAACTGTTAATCAGACGAGATGATCGTGTAATAAAGGGTTCTGTGGTGAAGCTAGTTTGGAAAATGTTTCATGTTATAGCCCCGTGGTGGTTTATAATACGTTTCAGCATATTTGAGGCTTTGAGAAATTAATGCCTTAAAGACAGCCAGGATTTATTTTTTTAAAACTTTTTAAAACCACACAGTCACCTTTTGTTTGTTTGAACCAAATCTAATAATAATATTCCTCAAAACTCTGAATCAGAGGTATATTGAAATATATTTTTGAGAAATGCTGCTGGTAAGATAGTAATTCCAGTAATGGCTAACTTGTATTGAGCATTCTTATGACTCTTTATACATGCTGTTTTATCCTCGCAACAGTTGTGTTGTATAAGACAAAGAAACTTAGGTATGGAGAAGCTAATAACGTGATTAAGTCATATGGGTTAGTCCGTGTGAAAGACATCCACATAGAGGTGGTGGTTAAAGTCGTTGGACTGAGTTGGTTGGGAAGGTATCCAGAGAAAGAATAATAGTGGAGAAACTGAGGACAGACACCTTATCATTCCTTGAAGCATTGGGGGTAGTAAGGAGCAGCAATGGGACTCTCCAAGGTAGAAGAAAGCCCAATGAGAGATCATTGTTTTAGAACCTAAAGATTTAGAGTAAGAACCTAGGGCAAATTTAGCTTAGGCAGGTAACCTGATGACTAGAGGGTGGGTTGTAAGAAATACATGAAGAATTAGGAAGTGTAAGAAATGAACTGAAGGGACATCCCTGGTGATCCAGTGGTTAAGAGTCTGCCTTCCAATGCAGGGGACACAGGTTTGATCCCTTGTCAGGGAATTAAGATCCCACCTGCTATGGGGCAGCTAAGGCCATGTGCCACAACAAGAGAAGCCTGTGTGTACCACAGTGAAGACCCAGCACAGCGAAAAAGTAAAATCCAGCTGCCACTGAGCTTCAGCCAGTTGCTACCATGCTGAATTTAGGCTTAATGGTTCAGAGAAATGTCTGTAGAGATGAAGCCAAGCCTCTTTCTACAGCCACGAACGCACCTTGTTGCCCTTGTTCAGGGGCACACATGAGACCTGCCATCTCTTACCACATGCCTCCACCCACTCTATGCTTCCCTGGCAGTTCTCTCAGGGTGCCCATGCTTTCTCTTATCTTCATGGCCTTGCACATGCTGATCCTTTTGTCTGGAAAGCCCTTACTGCNTGCTATGAATTTTTACCCAAAAAAATTCTCCCAATTTTTAAATGTTACCAATTATTTTAGGTTTTTCTGAAAACAGTATTTGATTTAAACAAATGATATCTTTGGGTTCTGTTTGGTCTGCCAGCCACTAGTTACCAATTTCTGAGTAGTATTTGGTTTAATTCAAATAATAAAAGACCAAATAAGATAATTAACATGGAAAAATCAAGATCATTGGTCTTCATTAATGATTTTTTCTAGGGGGGTTGCCTGGTGTGATGAGGATACTGCCACACTTGAGGATTGAGGGGTAAATAGATGAGGAGTAAGTTAGCAAGAGCAGGGAAAGAGTTATGCTTGAAGAGAGAATGATTGCTGGGCGGATGGGGGACACAGGCAAGAGGCAAGAGAGTGTCAAAATTCTGTACTTTGGTGCTTTTTAATTTCATGTTCAAGGTAACGAAAATAAATCCTGTTTTTATATTTACAGAGTATATTTGTCTCACTTTATGTGTGAATTATCTTAGTATTCATTTTTTACTTCAATTTTATAGCTGTTTTTTCACTTACAAAGAGAGCGGTCCTTTCCTGAACACAGAGCTCGGTTTTATGCTGCTGAGATTGCCAGTGCATTGGGTTACTTGCACTCCATTAAAATAGTGTACAGGTAAATTTTTAAAATTGCACTTCTGAAAATGTCTTTTTATTATTTTGTTTCAGTTCAAATTGAGTTTTTCTTTTCTTTCCTTTTAATTTGATAGAGACTTGAAACCAGAAAATATTCTCTTGGATTCAGTAGTAAGTATTGGCTTTTGGTTCATGATTCTTGTTGATGTTATGCTTAATGAAAAAAAGTCAGCCTCAAAGGTTCCACACTGTGATTCCATATAGTGGAACACATGTTCCATTCATACATGAGTGTCTTATATAACATTCTTGAAAAATCCAAACCAGAGAGATGGAGAACAGATTAGTAATTGTAAGGGGACCAGGGACTAAGGGATAGGGGAGTTCAAAAATAAAGTGGTAACATAAGAGAGTTCTTCTGTTCCTTTGGGTTGATGAAAGTTTTCTGATTGTAGAGGTAGTTACACAAATCTATATCTCTCTATTGCATAGAGCTACACACAGGCCTTCCCTGGTGGCTCAGTGGTAAAGAATCCACCTGCAATGCAAGAGACATGAGCTCGATTATTGGGCCAGGAAGATCCCCTGGAGAAGGAAATGGCAGCCCACTCCAGTATTCTTGCCTGGGAGATCCCACGGACAGAGGAGCCTGGCAGGCTATTTTCCATGGCGTCACAAGAGTTGGACACGACTCAGCAACTGAAACAACACATACACATACACAAATGCATACATGTAAAAGAGTGAAAACTGAATAAGGGTGGCTGTCTAGCTAACGGAATTGTACCAGTGTCAATTTCCTGATTCTGACACTATACTACATTATATAGGCACGGGGTTCGTGGGAGGAGGGAGAAGCTGGGGGAAGGGGACATGGAGCTTTGTGTACTATTTTTTGCAGTTTCCTTTTGGTCTATGATTATTTCAAAATCAAATGTTCTTTAAAAGTGTCAATTTATATCCATGCATTATTTTATTTTACTGCCCCTGTATTTGTCAGGGACATGTTGTCTTAACAGATTTTGGGCTTTGTAAAGAAGGAATTGCTATTTCTGACACCACAACAACATTTTGTGGGACACCAGAGGTAAGAAATTTATCTCATTTGTCATTCATGGAATCATACGTGAAATGCAAAACTGAATCACAAATTGTATATATAAAATTTGAAATCAGAAAAGTAGAGTAAAGAGACTTCTCTGGTGGTCCAGTGGTTAGGACTCTATTCTTCCACTGTCGGGGTCGTGGGTTCAATCCCTGCTTGGGGAGCTAAGATCCTGCATGCCTCATACTGCTGCTGCTGCTGCTGCTAAGTCACTTCAGTCGTGTCCGACTCTGTGCAACCCCATATATGGCAGCCCACCAGGCTCCCTCATCCCTGGGATTCTCCAGGCAAGAACACTGGAGTGGGTTGCCATTTCCTTCTACAGTGCATGAAAGTGAAAAGTGAAAGTGAAGTCACTCAGTCATGTCTGACTCTTAGGGACCCCATGGACTGCAGCCTACCAGGCTCCTCCGTCCATGGGATTTTCCAGGCAAGAGTACTGGAGTGGGGTGCCATTGCCTTCTCCAACTTACTTCATGGGTAGCCACAAAAAAAAAAAAAGGAGAGAAAAGTAGAATAAAATGTTTTCAGCTTCCAACCAGGTGGGAATATCTGATAATCATCTCTTTTTTTAAATAAACAAACATTTATATAATAAACGTTTAAAAGTTTATTGGTAGTTTTTAACTCTGATTTTGTGATATGACCAGTAACCAACAAAGATAAATTACACTTATTTGTGCTTATTTGTTTTTAATGTTAAAAGTTTATCTTCGATTTCTTAGAGCATTTGAGTATATTTCTAATCCTTAAGAAAAAAATAATCAGTGATGATACTGTTCAAAAATTAATTGTGATAATGTTGGAACAACTCTGTAAATATATTAACAGCCATTGAATTGTACACTTTAAATGGGTGAATTGCTTGGTATTTGAATATCTCAATAAAGCTGCTTTTTTTAAAGGAAATAAGCTAAAGCAAATATGGCAAAATGTTAGCATTGCTTATGTTTGGATGGCAGCTCTGTTGGTTTCTATTACATATTTATAGTTTTTATATGGTTAAAATATTTCATAACAAAGCTATTTAATGCAAGAAAATAAAGCAATGTGTATGGGGGGTGGGGATTACAAATCAGAATTTATTAACCAGAACATCCTCTTCTCTAATCATGTTAACTAGCAGAAAATGTATCTTTCCATTTGAGACAGTGATAATGATCCTTAAGATTTATGTTAAAGCCTTGTTATTCTAATTTCACACATACACACATTTAAAATATCCTATTTATTGCGATCTTAAGTGCCAGGTAGCTTTTTTTGGTCATCTAAATTTTAATGAGATCGGAAACTATTAAACCCTTTTTATTTATTTTCCCATTTCTTTGTATCACATAAAAAAGCTGAAGAATGTATTTCATTGTATATATTTCATTTGGGAAGAGGAAATATATATTTTGGAATCTAAAATTCAAATTCACTGTTTTATATGTGTGAAATCATGATGCCTAAATGTTTTACAAGTTGAAGTGTAAATAGCCATCTAATAACTTCTACAACTTTTTAAAATAATACATTAAAGAACTGCTGTCATAATTCTTAAATAAGAATACAGTTTATTATTTTTTCTTTCACTGAAAAGAAAAAAATGAATTATAATTGTCATATTAAGAATTCTTCAATAACAGCTTGTTTCTTCAAGAAAAAGAATAAAGAGAAATAAGATTTAATTAATTAATCTAAAATTAATTTTGTGAAAGACAAGCCCCTGCAAAATACCTACTTTATTATGGTTTCTATACTTGTCATCCTTCTCTGTCTTAACTGCATCATCATTTCTGAGGAAAATACTTGAATATATGTTTTTGAAAGTTATCCCAGTGGACTCTCAAGGACCAGTGACCAAGAACCACTGATACACAGTGAGAATACCGAACCAACTGAAAATCTAGATAACGTTTCATTTAGTGTAATATAATGCCTAAGATTTATTAAATTTCTCAATTATTCCTAGGTTTTGTCTTGATTTGTTTCTGAGTTGTTCTAATAGTTAATCTCTTCTGTAGTATCTAGCACCTGAAGTAATCAGAAAACAGCCCTATGACAACACTGTGGATTGGTGGTGCCTCGGAGCTGTTCTGTATGAGATGCTCTATGGATTGGTATGTGTTTCTACTCTGTTTTTATGATTCCAGTACATTGTAATTGATTGGAATTTTCTCTTTTGCCTTTCAGTAATCTTGTGGACACTTGTTAACTAGATTACACTAACAGAACAGTAGTAACCTGGTTAAATGAATCGAGAACCACATTAGGGGTATGCACAAAAAGAAAACCTGTCATTTTGTTACTGATTTTTTAGAATTATTTCTCTGCCACACTAATCACTACTTCAAATATTCTCATCCCACTGGCATTTTTTTGAAATAGATACCTAGTTATAACATTAAAATTGCCCACTTTCAATCACTGGCCATTCTGCCTAATTTCTAATTTTCTTAATTTCAAAAAGATGAAAAGAAAAAGATTTTATTTATCAGAAGATAATACCTTTTGGGTTTTGCCTTGTATTTGTTTTCATAGGATTTAATTAGGATACTGGTGCTCTGCTTTTTTTGTTTTAATTTTAATCACTGGGAGTCCTTTATTCTCTTTACCATAAACACCATGTCTTGAAGATTTCATTGGAAAAAAAGTGATGTTTACTATGTAATCAGTTTCCCCAGTTTTTATTAATTAAAGACGTTATCAGCCAGCGTTTCTAATTAACAAGTCAAGGTGTTTTACTGCATTGAGTTAATATCATTTCAGCCAGAACAGACATTTTTAGGTTCTCTTGGTGGTCCTATGAGTGGCCAGCAGCCTCATGCTGGGAGCCATGCACTCGATGCTGCCCTCATGAGGCCATGCCCACCGTCACTGAGACCCGAGGTGGGCGAGGCTTTTCTGTTTGCTGTGTGTGAGTGTGTGTGTCCCCTGAAAACAGGGGTGATGAGGTATATCTTAGAGAATTTGTCTCATGTTGTTAACTTTGAATGATAGATGCCTATGACAGCCAACACTCTCGCCTTTGCCCTTGACCTCAATCTGTTTGTTAAAAAGACCCAGTTTTGCTGTGTTAACACACGGAGCTCACCTTGATGCTCTCTGACAGCCTAGAGGGGTGGGATGGGGGGATGCTCAAGAGGGAGGGGATATATGTATACTTATAGCTCATTCACACTGTTACTAATACAACACTATAAAGCAATTATACTCCAATTGAAAAAAAAAAAGACCTAGTTTTCTGGTTATGCTGGTAACTTAGAAGACCTGTTACCATGGTATATCTTATATTCTTTAAGTGGTGAGTGTTTCTCATCCTGATATGTTCATATCCTTTTAATTTCTTTAGAAGTCTTTGAGAGTATAAAATATTATTGCATGTAAAATGGAAATGACTCAATAGGGAATATTTGAATCACTTACTTCATTAATCAGGCTTATATTAATGATTCAGAAATAAAGTTACATTTTAAAAACTGAAAAATGAAGTTTTTCTTTCCTGTACAAAAGGGAAAAAATGACAAGCCTGTAACTTCTTTAACTTAAATTATTTTTCCTTTAAAACTTTTAACTCAGTAATGAACCGGCTGATCCTCACGTTGAAGCTGTACCTCAGGTCTTTAAGCTGTAGCAGCAGCAGGACACTGCCACCACCACAAGTTCTTAGGAAGAACACTTCCTAGAATCCGTTTAAATTAGTATATTATTGTGTCTCAAGAAATCATTTAATGTTCACCCTGTGTCGAATCTCTGTTTCCAGTAATTCCATCATTATATCTTATGGTGAAGTTGGAGGTTGTTTTCTTTAAAACAGTTATTATTACAACTTTTATGCAATTCACACCTGTCTGCCCAGTGTTATTGAATAAACCGGCCCTTATTCATTCAGTGACCATGTATTAAGCGCTACAGTGTGCTGACTTTTAAAATCTCTTCCCATGGGAGGCCTTACTGCAAGGGTACACAGGCCCAGAGATGCCAGTGCTTTTCTGCAGCTGCTGGACGCAGACTGCTTTCTTTAGGTCAGGGCCAAATCTAACAATTTTAATCCCCATTTGGGCATAGTTCAATTAATACTAACTTACTTTCTCTCTCTCTTTTTTTTTAAGCCTCCTTTTTATTGCCGAGACGTGGCTGAAATGTACGACAATATTCTTCACAAGCCTCTAAATTTGAGGCCAGGAGTGAGCCTCACTGCCTGGTCCATTCTGGAAGAACTCCTAGAAAAAGACAGGCAAAATCGACTCGGTGCCAAAGAAGACTTTGTATGTACATCTTTCTCAGTACCCTCTTTATTTATTTATCATTTGAAGAAAAATCCTTATTTTATGTAGTATTTAATGGGATGAATACAGCTCCTAAAGAATAGTACCATGAAAAAGAAGCATGCTTGTCCCAGTAATTTTCATCAGGGTTTATATAAAACTGTACAGTGTATAAAACTCCTGCACAGGCATTTTTTTCATTTGACTTTCAGAATAATTTGATCCTGTCTTTTTCATCCTCCATATCCAGCTTTCATATCCTGTTATTGGTTTGATTCCATTTATTAGCATTTTTTCTCCTCCCTTCTTCCTAAAAAAATAATGTGTGGCTTGCATTTTTTGATTGCCTAAACTTTTAGCTCATTTTGTTTAGGAAGAATTAAAGTGCCTCTTGACTGCATGAGGTTGTAACTTTTGCTTGAACTATCGTTCATTGACTTTTTTCCCCTGAGAATATAAATGTGACACCTCCTTGAAAAAATTATGGGATCTGCAGAAGTTGTTTCTTTTTTGTTTTTCACTTCAAATCAGAATAATTTAATTGCTAACAGTTACTGGTGTTACATTACTGAATTCATGAATTACTGAGGAACATGAATTTTAAATTCATTCAAAGTTCTCAGGAATTCCTGAGGGCTGTTTGCCAGTCTTGAACTTGAGCTGTGAATAGTGAACTCCCTGGTGAAGTGCAGGTCTTGGGCTCCAGGGTCCACTGTTTTAGGGAGCCTTGCTAATTCTCCCTCCCTCCTTGTACCTCAGTCCTTTTGTTGAATTCACTGGCAGAAATTGGAACCCTGGATGAATCAATCCATCTGCCATCCCTTGGCTGGTGGACCGTGCTGTCAGAAGTTACACAACTGAGAATATTAGAAGCACTGTCAAGTCTAGTCATTAGTCTCTTGGATGCTTCTCCACCTAAAGCTCCTGCTCTCTGTAGTGACTATTTTTGACCTTATCTCCAAATTTCTGGGCTTCACCGGTGGCTCAGATGGTAAAAAATCTGCTTGCAATACAGGAGACCCAGGTTCGATCCCTTGAGTCAGGAAGATCCCCTGGAAAAGGAATGGCTACCCACTCCAGCATTCTTGCCGACTTTTTATGTTCCGTTCCTTCTTCACTTTTAGCAGATGCTGTTGCCTTCTGTTTTATAGCGAAAATAGAATCAGCAGAGATGACTCCTCATGTAGACCCAGTGTTGTACAGCCCGTTTACCTCTTGAGCTCCTTTGTGTGTGACAGTCCCCATCTTTTCCTATACTGCAGCCATACTGGGCTCTTGTTTTCTTGACCAAACTAATCTGTCTGCCACTTCAGGCCCTTTGTATGCCTCCTGGAATATTCTCCCCTCATTCTTTTTTGTCTGGCTCCTTCTTACTGATCTTCCAGAACTCTGGTCAGATACCACTTCCCCTAAGAAGCAGGATAGGGATCCTACTTTTTATACACTTTGTGGCTCCTTGTAGGAGAAAAGGTGGAATGGGTATGAGTACTTTGCCAGCTTTCAACAGTAGTAACCCAGAGTGGAATTGTTTTTGATAGTAGAGCTTGTCACCTGAATTTTATCTCAGCCTCACCATGTAAAAGTCTCGTTTGACATCTTTATCTCCGCATTCAGTAGTAATAATTCTTTGTATCTAGGTAGTACTTTATTCCTTTCATACCACTTTTATTTCCATATTTGCCAGTGATTCTTAAAACAACCTATGAAATACATTTGGCAGAAATGTTAACCTCACTTTACCTGTGAGGAAACAATGACTTGAAGAGGACATAACTTAAGTTGGTCATTCTGAGTTAACTTTCCCATGCTTCCTCTGGGCGTCTGTCCACTACACTTTTTTGCCACATTGAATGACATAAACATGTGCCTAGAAAGAACTTTGGAAGGAGTAGGACCAAGTGGGAATGGTTTGGCTTCCTAAAATTCTTCAGTGAATACTCAATATATCTTTTAGCATTCAGTTCAGTTCAGTCACTCAGTCGTGTCCGACTCTTTGCGACCCCATGAATCGCAGCACGCCAGACCTCCCTGTCCACCACCAACTCCCAGAATTCACTCAGACTCATGTCCATCGAGTTGGTGATGCCACCCAGCCACCTCATCCTCTGTCATCCCCTTTTCCTCCTGCCCCCAATCCCTCCCAGCATCAGGGTCTTTTCCAATGAGTCAGCTCTTCGCATGAGGTGGCCAACATATTGGAGTTTCAGCTTCAACATCAGTCCTTCCAAAGAACAACCAGGACTGATCTCCTTTGGAATGGACTGGTTGGGTCTCCTTGCAGTCCAAGGGACTCTCAAGAGTCTTCTCCAATACCACAGTTCAAAAGCATCAATTCTTTGGTGCTCAGCCTTCTTCACAGTCCAACTCTCACATCCATACATGGCCACTGGAAATACCATAGCCTTGACTAGACGGACCTTAGTCGGCAAAGTAATGTCTCTGCTTTTGAATATACTCTCTAGGTTGGTCATAACTTTCCTTCCAAGGAGTAAGCGTCTTTTAATGTCATGGCTGCAGTCACCATCTGCAGTGATTTTGGATCCCAGAAAAATAAAGTCTGACACTGTTTCCACTGTTTCCCCATCTATTTGCCATGAAGTGATGGGACCAGATGCCATGATCTTCGTTTTCTGAATGTTGAGCTTTAGGCCAACTTTATCACTCTCCTCTTTCACTTTCATCAAGAGGCTTTTTAGTTCCTCTTCACTTTCTGCCATAAGGGTGGTGTCATCTGCATATCTGAGGTTATTGATATTTCTCCCAGCAATCTTGATTCCAGCTTGTGNTTTTTCACTCTCCTCTTTCACTTTCATCAAGAGGCTTTTTAGTTCCTCTTCACTTTCTGCCATAAGGGTGGTGTCATCTGCATATCTGAGGTTATTGATATTTCTCCCAGCAATCTTGATTCCAGCTTGTGCTTCTTCCAGCCCAGCGTTTCTCACGATGTACTCTGCATAGAAGTTAAATAGACAGGGTGACAATATACAGCCTTGAAGTACTTTCACAATTTGGAACCAGTCTGTTGTTCCATGTCCAGTTCTAACTGTTGCTTCCTGACCTGCATACAGATTTCTCAAGGGGCAGGTCAGGTGGTCTGGTATTCCCATCTCTTTCAGAATTTTCCACAGTTTATTGTGATCCACACTGTCAAAGGCTTTGGCATAATCAATAAAGCAGAAATAGATGTTTTTCTCGAACTTTCTTGCTTTTTCGATAATCCAGTAGCTTAAAAGTCTTTATAATGAGCAAGTTAGGCCTTGTTGTTTTGACAGCTGGCAGTACTCAGGGGTGGGGTCTGCCTACAGCCGCATGGTAGACATCCTTACTAGCTGCCGCCAGCTAGTGGTGCCACTTTCCAGCTTCTCTGAAGCCCTGGAGCCCACAGCATCTTCTCTTTCCACAGGACCACGGCGGAACCACTGCCTGGCTTAGACATCCCAGCCAGCTCCCCTTCTTCTCCCAGTGAGAGGGAAACTTTCCCTGTGGGAGGGAAAGTTACAGTACGAAGTGGCCAGGTTTAGCACTGCGAAGAAAGGTCTGTACACAAGGATAGGTGAAAAAATTTGGATGTTGTTCCAAAAGATTCTTTTAAAACTTAAAAAAAAAAGAAAGAGGTTTGGCTCCAATACTAGAAACTATATTTAATACTGAAATCTGGTATCTGGCAACTGGTTCTCATTTGAATATCTCTCTCAAATGCTACTTTTGGTCAGAGGTGTTTTTACATGATTGATACTATTACCTCTTCTTGAATGGCAGTTACAGAGTAGTTTTTATATTTTATATTATGTTTCAGCTCATTTCTATAAATCGCTGTGCTTTATTAAACCCATTTGTATATGAAAAATGCTAAAAGAAAGGTTTTTTGTGATCACTGTCTCATGTGAGCTCTGTCAGATGTTTCACATTCTGAATAGACCTCTGAATTGGGCCCCAATCTGTCAGCCAACCATAAATTCCTAGGTTGCAGGTACGTCTGGCTCTGGAATAGCTTTTTTAGAAGGTTGCACAGAGGACAAAAATAATGTATTTTATGTATTACTTTCATTGTATTTATAGATGCATATATTGAGTGGTTGTTTGTTGCTTAACATCATTAATGAAACTGAAGTGGAAATGAACAAGTATATCCTTTTGAATACTGCTTATAGGAGCTGACTAGCTGAAATACCTTGAAAGTCTAGGCGTAAACACTATTGAAAACACCACAAAAAGTGATTTATGTTGTGAAAACTGAAACCTAATATGGCTCTTTATAAATTTTAATTATGAGACATTCTTACATAAATATTGTGTTCTTTTTTGTATACATGTCCCATTTTACAATAGAGAATAGTAGTATCGTATAGAGGAGTATATGAAGTGTATACTATTTGAAGAATAAATATAAAATGGACACCTATATACACATCATCCAGGTTGAGAGACAGAACATCACGTGAATCTTTAAAACCTCTCTGTGTCCCTCCCAAAGTGCATTATTCTCCTGATCCCCACCAAGAGGTCACTTGGTCTTAACTATTGTGTATATCATTCCCTTTGCTTCTTTTTTCCCCAGTTTCCCATTTGAATATAATCCTTAAGTAGACTCTTTATTTTTTGGTAAACTAGGTAGCAAGCACAAATTAATTGAATAAAGATCAATATTGCCAAAATGTGGCAAAAGTTCTCAGGAGAAGATAAATTGAACAATCTCTGGATCTCAGTTCAGCTCAGCATCCCTTAGTGTTTACCAGAGCCCTTCTGGGCAAGGTCATGAGTGAATCCTGGAAACATGGATTTACCATTACAAGGCCTCCGGCGGGCTACAGTGTCAACCAGATACTGGATATCCAAAGGCAGTGGGTTTTGAGTCTCTTCCTAAGCTCAGGGCTTTCTGGTGGCTCACATCTGCCTGTGGTGCAGGAGACCCAGGTTTGATCCCTGGGTCAGGAAGATCCCCTAGAGAAGGGAATGGCTACCCACTCCAGTATACTTGCTTGGAGAATTCCATGGATAGGGGAGCCTGGCAGGCTCTATAGGGTCTCAAAGAGTTGGACATGACTGAGCAACTAACACACACACACACATAAACACACACATACCATGACTTATCCTCAGATCTCAGAGCAGGTCAAAGCAGAACATTTGAGCAGGGCTGAAATGAGTATCATTGGTTGCCCCCAGAAAGCAGAGCACGGAGGTGGGAGCAGGGATATGGTGCGGAAAAAGCAAGCCTGTTAAAAAACTGAGGTCAGGCTCACCTGGGCATTTGGTCCTCAGTTAACAAGATGGTAAAATGGCACTATGATCTCAAAGAGGATGCCTGTGCACATTCATTATCCTGGCATCTCACCATCTTCCTGGGGATTTTTGTTGCTTCTCTGATGATCTCCAGATCTCATTTCTTTTTACTTGTTCCACCATTTCATCTTGATAGATCGTATTCTTCAGTAGATTCTTGAAAATGAATTGGGATTCAATTGAAAGTGATTCCCAATTATTGACTAATGGTTTAGCTAGTAGAGAATTCTAACCTGAGAATCATTTATCCTTCACATTAAAAAAAAAAAAAANGACATAAATCACAGTAGGATCCTCTATGATCCACCTCCCAGAATACTGGAAATAAAAACAAAAATAAACAAATGGGATCTAATTAAAATTAAAAGCTTCTGCACAACAAAGGAAACTATAAGTAAGGTGAAAAGACAGCCTTCTGAATGGGAGAAAACAATAGCAAATGAAGCAACTGACAAACAACTAATCTCAAAAATATACAAGCAACTTATACAGCTCAACTCCAGAAAAATAAACGACCCGATCAAAAAATGGGCCAAAGAACTCAATAGACATTTCTCCAAAGAAGACATACAGATGGCTAACAAACACATGAGAAGTGTTTTCTTTAGAGCATGTGTATAAAAGGAATGAGCACAATAGGTTTAAAAAAATGCAAATTAAAGTGACCATGGGGTATCAAATTCATATCTATTAAAAAAAACATTTTAAGTAACACTAATGCACTTTTTCCTAAATTGATATAAAACCAGCTACAGTCAAACATTATTAATGATAATGTAAATTGTTACATCCTATTTGGAAAACAGTAAGACAGTATTATAAAAATGCTTATGTTAGCTTGACTTGTTAAATCTTCTGATGGAAACATTTTACTTAAAGGATTAGCAGTGTTGAAATGTTTGGAAATAAATATATAATGATAGGGAGATTATTAATAAATCATGAGAAGGCTAATAGTGATGTTACTAATGATAGCTTCCTATATGTAGGCATATTATACTTCTTATGTATTACAACATGTAATTTATGTGTCAAATAAGCTGCCAAGTTACTGCTATTACTGTTCTTCCTATACATGTTTGATAAATGAAGAAATGGAAACTCAAAGATGTCATGTAGCTGGTTAAAAGTAGTGATTCAAAGCTGTGCCTGATTCAAGGTCGTCATTCCTTCTATGCTTTCGTACATGGACAAGAGACACAAAATAAGCAATTACAGAAAACTAAATACAGATGGTTTTTAGATGTTTGAGATGTTCAAACTCACTGACATTTAAGGAAAGCAAAATAAAACCCTCACATGTTGCTGTTTTTCACCTAACAGATAAGCAGAGATTTAAAAATTAGCTCCTATACTGTCCTCAATACTAGTGTCTTTTACTCAAGCCAGACAACAATCCTATGAAATGGTACTGGTGTTTTCCACATAGTACAGATGAATTAACTTAGGCTCAAAAAGGTCAAATCACTTGCGGAAGTTTAAAATTAAAATTGTAGAAGTAGAACTTGAGCTTGGGTGCTTTGAAAAGAGTCCTTTCTCACTCTTAACATGAGCCACGCAGTATTATCCCTTGCAGTACGAGCCATGAACCATCAGGGTACTCATAAAATATTTATAAAGTCAAGTGAAGGAACATTTGTCATCATTTATTGAGCACCTTCTATGTGTCAGATTTGGGAAATTTTATGTATTAACACATCTAGTCCTCACAATAACCTTAACAGGTTTATGGTAGTATTTTTATTTTACAGAGAAGAAACAAGCTCACAGAGATAGATTAGTTTATATAAGAAATTATAGCTAGCAGCCTTCATAGCCAGTATTCAAACCTTAATCTTGTTCCAGAGTCCATGCTTCTAGGGTTATAAATGAGAATTTGATGACTTTTATATACATACATGAATATAATTTTTTGTATTCTTTCTCCTCTGTTGGAGAATCTCTCATGTGGAAGGATCTAGCATCCTGGATTTCCCTCGTCTCTGCTCTGCTTGTTTGTAGACCTGCTGGGCTAACTCTATCCTTGACTTCCATATCTGCTGTGAATCCATTTATCTTAGTTAGAGTTGGTAAATTGGACATTTTAAGGATTCCCTTCCTCTGAGTGGAAAATACCCAGAGTTTCAGGGATGGGTTTGAAGAGTGAACCACCTGAGTTTGTATGCCAGTTTTGATCTGTAAATACATTGGAAGGGAAGAGTCCATTAGCTTGTATCAGCTTCCTGAAGGAAGGTTAACCACTGGCTTTGAGCCTGAGTAGCCACAATACTTCACTTCCCAGGTTCCAGTCCCCTTAGATCTCTAGAGCTAAGGGTGTCACAGCCAGATGTTGAATGAATGACCGCTGTAGAATCACCTTTAATACTCATTTCTTCATCAAAAGGCCTTCCCGGAACTGAGAAACTGGATGGGCAGGCATTTTATGGAAGAGCAGATGCAAAATGCTCTCTTGAAAACCTCCCTGAGCACCTTTTCTAAACTTAGACGTGATGATGGGTAGAGAGTAAGCAGATCAGTTACAGGACCTGAGAGTCACGCTTCCTCACCCTTCTCTCTCCTCCCCCTACCCAACAACGAGAACCTTAACTGTGAGAAGGGCATGAATAATGAAAGTCAAAAAGGAAAAAGCAGGAAATGTTTCAAGAGACATGATGGAGTAGGAAGACATCTAGACTTATCAGGAATAAATGGACAGATTCCAAAGAGGGCTTTAATGGGTGACTACATCAATGGGAAAAAAAGATATGGTGAATAATAGTATGCTTTTTGATGTTTTAGGTGGGACCAGATGATATCAGGAACTTTGATGCAGTGTTTACAGAAGAAACAGTTCCGTATTCTGTCTGTGTGTCTTCTGACTATTCCATAGTGAACGCCAGCGTACTGGAGGCAGATGATGCCTTTGTTGGTTTCTCTTACGCGCCTCCTTCAGAAGACTTATTTTTGTGAACAGTCTGCCCTCCAGAAACCGTTAAGCAAATATAAGCCTACAGATGAGACGGAAACTTCTGTTTGTGTGAATATATTCAAATATGTTTAACTAGTGCCTCATTTTTACATGTAATGTTTAAAACTATGAAAAATGTATTTTCTGCTGTATGCAAGAAAATAGGGCATTTCAAAGAGCTAAGTTTTGGATTAAAATTTGTATTCTTGTTTATTAAGCTTATTTTTAAACAAATTTTAAAAGCTGTTGTTCTTAGCACTAACCTATTTTTTGAAAAAACAAAAACAAAAAAACTTTATGCTAATGACTGTTTTTCTCCCCCTCTAGGTTTACACTAACATCTACCCAAGATCGGCTGTTTTTCAGCAGTCTATTGCAGTTCAGTTAATGTATATTAATGCTTTTGTAGCTCTCTACTCTGACCTTTGTTCTCTGATCACAACTATGCAATTGGTACATGGTTGTTTAAGAAAAAAAACATATCTTTTCATAATGAATCACTGTTTGACATAATCATTCCTTGGTAAGATTAAAATATAAAAGTATAGTTAATTCACTGGCTGCTAGCTGATGCTTTGGATAACTGTTCATTCTACAGATCAAAATAAGTAACAAGAGGAAATTCTACATTTCTGAAATACCAGTTCAAATTTGTGAATTATTTTTCCTCTGGAGGAAAAGTGAAAGTTTAATAGGTAGAAAATTTAAATATTCCCAAAGATCTGAAGGGAAATAAAGTAACTGCTGGATTTTTTTTTAGGTGGTGCCAAAAATGAATGTCTCTGTTTCATGTATTTATATTACCAATACATTCTATTTATGTTCTTTTTGGTCTTTTGAATATTTAATATATTGTTAAGTAGGTCTAAATCTTGGTATTTGCTTTTGCAAATAGTTGTTCGAAGCTGTCTTCCTAATTGGTTGATAAGTAACAAGAATATTGCACTGTCTGTTTACCTAGTTGGGAATTAAAAGAATAGCAAATTATGGGTCAGTATAAATTTATACAGTTTTAGTACAATGTAACAAAAGTTAATAATTTAGGCAGATACATAGTATCTTATTTATCTTAGAAAAAGTACAGGAAATTGACCTTTAAAATCATACTAAAAACCAACTTGTGTACTTGTACAAAAGGAGTATCTTCGGAAAACTAAAAATTATGCTTACCTTGGGGTTCTGATTCTTAATTTAGAGATTTTTCAAGTCTTCTAGGAAACTGTGAAAGAGTTCAGTGACACAGTTTTGATGCCTCAAGAACAAGCGTTCTTCCATGTAATTTTCTCTTGAGAAAGAAATTATAGAATTCCCTCTAGTTTACAATTATTCAACAGAAGCGGGGATGGGAGAGTGTACTTTTGTTAGATTAGTAATATTTGCATCCAATACACTGAATCTTCCTTTAGGGGTAAGACTTTAATAACAACACTGTAAATATTTGGTTTATTTGGCACTACTGTAAGTTCTGCTTTTATACAAAGCTCTTTGCTTATTGTAAAGCAAAATAAAAACTGTAGTTTCTTGTATGATTTTTTTTACTCAGCTGTTCCTTAAACTGCCAAAAATTAAAGTGCAATATTGTATGTTTTTAACAACAGATTTTAAATAGAATACTGATGTTTCTTGGGTCACAAGAAATACAAATCTTATAAGTATAATAAAAACTAGCAAAAAGATTAATGATCATCTAATGCCTGCCATTATTTTAAAATTGGTGATGGTTACAATAGTCATTGCAAACAATAATTATTCATATATGTAAGGGAGAGAAGTATAACGTCTTAAATATTTGGGCCTACACAGAAATTACTAGATTATCATAGGCTGACATGTTTAATATTCAGTGAGCAAAATCTCTTCCAAGTTTCAAGATTATCTTTTTTCTCAGAGCATGCTGTCTTTTAGAAAATGTATGCCATTTGAATAGTTGAACTGTTCATGGTTATTGCCAAAATAAACTCAAAGGTTGAAATGAAGAAGCCCCAAAATTCTTCATGTTATACATATCTCTTATTTTATTGCATATGGTAGAGTGTAGAGCTTCCAAACCTTTGTCATGTTACAGCACAGACTGAAAATTACAGAATTTGGCACACCCACAGGGAGGTGTTAACTGACATAGATACTGGCAACAAGTACTCTGCTCAAAAGTTTTCTATGCCAAAATAATTTTTGAACTTAGGAGCCAGCAAACACTGTCAGGATATAATTTCAGTAATGATAAACATTTGAAAAGTGTTTTAAATATCTGTAATATTTATTACTATAAAATTTTATCACTGTAAAAATTTACCATTAAATCTCTTTTAGCATACCTGTAACATTTGTAATGATTTATCCATAAATGTACAGATGTTTACACACATATTTTATGACTCATTCTTTTGTATATCATATCACATTCTGTATGAAAAGTGGGAGTAGGTATATAGGAACATTTGGTAGTGCCGGAATGATTTTTAATGATGTGTGTTAAAATTAGTAACTTATTTCCTTGTGTATGTAGTTTGGAAATTAGCTGTTCTTTGAAGTGGGATTTCTGCCACTTACCTGTAATAGCAGTTTTTACTTATAGAAATAAAAGTTAAGTCATTATTCTACCATCTTTAGTATTTCAGCCATTGTACCACATTACTGATAAGTGAATCAGGAATTTGGACCAAAGGGAAAGTGGAAAAGAAAAACAGCATCACCTAAGCAATGCAAGTGCACAGGAATGTGTGGTAGTGACTTCCGTTTTCCCAGTTCCACGTGTATGGAGCTTAGAAGTTGCCTAAGAAAAAGCTGAGCAGACTGAAACATCAACAGCTTTTGTTGGATACACATGACAGTGGAGGACACAGGGCAAACTGCTGCTGCTAAGACTGGAGAGACAGATGGCCGAGTATAAAGAGCAGACAACCCTGCAGGAGGCACTGCAGAGGTGGCAAAACCGATGTAACAAATGCTGGAGATCACGTGCACAACTTTTTGAGAGTTCAGAAGTCCAAGAGAACCTGGTCACAGGGATCCCCACAATTTTGTGAGACTTACCTCCCAGGGCTGAACCAACTTCTCACAAACTAAGAAAAACATTTCCTTGTACTTCCAGTATGAGGAGGGAAAATGAACCATTTTCAAATATGCCAGAGCACTGTGTTCTTAACAAGGCTTGCTCCCAGAAGAAACTAGTTAATCTGAACCTGACCCACAGCAGTTTTATCAGAGCCTAACTGATGGAAGGGAAGTACCCAAGTCCAGTCCATTCTAGAAATCCTGTCCCACCGAAGGGGTGGAGGTGGGAGGAGAGGAAACAGAAACCTACTCAGTCTGTTGGACAGCTACGAGAGATGCGATTTACGTGTTTAATGAGAATACCAGAAGGAGAGAAAACGGAATGGAAGAAGTATTTCTCCAAATTAATGTCAGACACCAAATCACAGATCCAGGAAGCTCAGAGAACACCAGAGTAAATGCAAAACCCACAAAACAAAACTGTACCTAGGCATAAATTAGGGACAAAAATTCCTAGGGGAAGCAAAGATATGAATTACATGTGACTTCTCAGGAGCTATGATAGCAAGAAGAGAAGAAAAAGCCCACCAGCTTGGTAAAGGAGAAATACTTTCTCAGACAGACAAAAACTGAGGTAATTTGTTGCCGATAGACTTGCCTTCCAAGAAAGGTTAAAAAGTTCTTTAAAGAGAAGTCTTCCCTGGTGGCTCAGATGGTAAATAACCTGCCTGCATTGCAGAAGACCCAGGTTTCATCCCTGGGTCAGGAAGATCCCCTGGAGAAGGAAATGGCAACCCACTCCAGTATTGTTGCCTGGCGAATTCCAAGGTCAAAGGAGCCTGATGGACTACAGTTCATGGGGTTCCAAAAAGCTGGATACAACTGAGTGACTAACACTTTCAGAGAGAAGGAAAATTATATAATTCAGAAACTCAGATCTACGTAAAGGAAGAGCATCCAAGAAGGAATAAGTGAAAGTAAAATAAAAACATTTTTCTTATTAATTGATTTAAGATAATTAAGGTTGTTTAAAATAATGTTATCTGAGTATGTTATAAATATGCTAACATACTTTTACATAAGTAAATGACATCATACAAGGGATGAGAGGGAGAGAGTAAGATTACACTAAGGTACTTCACTGTACTGTGAAGCTGTTAATGTTTGAAAATGGGCTTTGATTTGTTGTAGATATATATTGCAAACTCTAGGACAGTCAATTTAAAAAAAGAAATATAACATGCTAAGAAAAGAGAAATTAGAATTTAGAATGAGTTAAAACCATGAAAGGCAGAAAAAGAATAGAGGACAAAGGCAGGAGCTAAGAAATGGAAAACAGTGACAAATGTGATAGATATTAATCCAACTATATCAGTAATCACTTTGAACATAAACGGTCTTAAGTGCACCAATTAAAAGATTTTTTCAGAGTGGATCAAAAGTCAAGACCCAACTATATGTTGTTTGTAAGAAATCCACTTTAAATATAAAGACATACAGATTAAAAGTAAGTAGATGGAGAAAATATATAGCATGCTAATACTAATCAGAGGAAAGGAGGAGTAGCTATATTAATTTCAGACAGAGGAGACTTGAGAGAAAGGCAAGTTACCAGGAATAAAGAAGGACGATGAATGATAAAGGAGTCAATTCTTCAAGAATAGCAATCCTTAATATGTATACACCTAACGGAGTATAAAACGTTAGACCAAAATTGATAAAACTGAGAGAGAAATGAATTCACCATCATAGTTAGAGACTTCAACACTCCTCTCAGAAATGGACAGGTCCAGCAGACAGCAGTCTGTGAGGACTTAGTTGAACACAACACCATCCATCAACTGGGTATAATTGACATCTATAGACTGCTTCATCCAAAAATAGCAGATACACTTTCTTCTCAAGTTCTCATGGAACATTCACTAAGATAGGTCAAATCATGGACCATAAAAAACAGTTAACCAAATTGAAAAGTATAGAAATTATATCATGTCTGCTCTAAAACCATAACAGAACAAAGCAAGAAATCAATAACAAATATAACTGAAAAGTCCCAAAATACATGAAGATTAAATAACATATAATAACACATAGGTCAAAGAAGAAATATCAAGAGAAATTTTTTTTTTTTGCCTAAAATTTTTTTTAATTAATTATTTCGAGAAATTTTAAAATACTTTGGACTAAATGAAAATGAAAATAATTGTCAAAATGTGTAGATAAGAGAAAACTGCTTGGAGATAATTGCTTGAATTGATATAATTCAACTTATATCATTGAATGCATTTATTAGGAAGAAAGATCTAAAAATAAGTTTCTACCTAAAACTTGTTAGCTTGTTCAATTTTGCTGTGAAAAAAAAATGCTCTAAAATTTTTAAATCTTTAAAAGGCATGACAGCAGGTCCTGTGTAGTTAGTTGCTGAAAGAGGAAAAAATGGAAGAGGGGATGAGAATGAAAAGGACTTTGATTTGCATAAAACAGTCCTCTCACACCACCACCCTCGAGTTAAAAAATTAAAATGAACCAATCACTTAACAAAGTATTTATAAATCTTCCCAACAGATGCCCTATATGAGTGTATCTAAAATTAAATGTTGCCTCTTGCAAAGCATACTAGTTTTACACACTGGATATCTACTTTAAATTTTCAAGCCTCCTATTGGGAGGCTTCTAATTCTTAACCTGCTGCTGAGATTTTGTTTGTGATGTTCAGTGATCTCCTAAAACAATAAAATGCTATAAGTATTTACAATAATGTAGCAATCAGAAGCAATGAACTTTTGACTAGATATTTTCATTTTCAGAGAATTTGCAACAGGCAGTAATGCACTGAATACTTAAAATTTTAAGTGCTTTTTCTATGTCTAACATACTTTAAAGGATGTACTAAATACATAAAAACCTATTGGAAGATTTTTTTGGACTTGATTGATTTAAAACTCCATTATTACTTTGCATGGAAATGAATCATTACAGTTAACTGATTAACCAAAACTTTTATGTATATATTAATAAATACCTTTCAGAAGAATCAATTCTACCTTAAAACAAGATCCATCAGCAGGCCATAGTCTAGTTCTTGTCATATGAAATAGTATTTATAACCACAGGATTTTAGTACAAGACAGTATTAACAGACCTTTGCTGTTGCAGATTGATTTTTAGTTCAGCAAAACATTTTCTTCACCTCATCACTCATATAGATGATATTCCCCCATAGGAACAAACTCTGTGGTGGTTTGTCAACCCTATTAAATATTGAAAGGAGTGGCTTCTATTATTTTTCCAAGGAAAATGGTCCAGGCTTCCAACTCCTGGATCCCCCCAACCCAATGAAATACAGTATGATTGATAACTGTTCAAAGTAATACTAAGGGAAGGAGTCAGCACAAGCTTTGGTTTTTTGGTAACAGCTTTATTGAGATTTAATTCACATACTATAGAATTCACCTATTTAAAGTGTAAAGTTCACTGGTTTTTAATCTATTCAGAGATGTGCAACTATCACCACAATCAAGTTTAGAACGTTTTCATCACCTCAAGAAGAAACCTTATATGGGTCAGTTCAGTTTACTCAATCATATCCGACTCTGCAACCCCATGGACTGCAGCATGCCAGGCTTCCCTGTCTATCGCCAACTCCTGGAGCTTGCTCAAACTCATGTCCATCGAGTTGGTGATGCCACATCCAACCATCTCATCCTCTGTCACCCCCCTTTCCCTCTTCACCTATAGGGGTGGATAAACAAAATGTGGTGTATATATATACAATAGAATATTATTCAGCCTTTAAAAGAAGTTCTGATATGATGTAGATGAACCTTGAATACATTTTTTTAAGTGAAATAAACCCAGTCAAAAAGGACAAACTGTATGATTCCACTTATATGAGGTACCCAGAGTAGTCAAATTCATGGAGACAGAACCCAGCTTGCTCTCAGGGGCAGATGGGGAAGTAGAGAGCCAGGGAAATGGGGAATTACTGTTTAAGGGGGACAGAGTTTCAATTTGGAAAGGTGAAAAATTTCTGGAGGTGGATGGTGGTGAGGTTTCACAATGTGAATGTACTTAACACCACTGAACTGTACACTTAAAAACTGTTAAAATGGTAAGTTAAAAAAAAAAAAGCTATACCCATTAGCAGTCACTCTCTATTTCCCCTCAAAGCCCCAGAAAACCACTAATCTTTTATCTAACTCTCAGATTTGTCATTTCTGAACATTTCACATAAATGGAATCTTTCAACATTTGGCCTTTCCTATGTAGCTTCTTTTGCTTTGCATAGTGTTTCCAAGGTTTATCAATGTCGTGGCACATTTTAATACTCATTCGTTTGAGTATTGAAAGTCAGTTCAGTTGAACAGACATTCTTTTGAACTGACAACATCATGTTATATGGATATACCACATCTTATTTACCCATTTATCAGTTTCCACTTTTTGGCTATTGTAATACTACAAACATTCACATATAAGTTCTTGTGTGAACAAACGTTTTGCATTCTTTCTCACACTATCTATATATAATATGTATAATATGTAATATGTGGCATGAAATTGTTGGGTCATATAGTAACTCTGTGGTCCTTTATCAGGGACTATTTTCCGAATTGTCTACACCATTTTGCATTCCCACCAGATTTTTATGTAAGCTTCTTAACAAACATGAGCATCCTTGGCCGGTGGAAACCAACGGTTTTTTATCTATCTGTTCTTTGCCTCGCAAGGAGAGAGCAAGACCCATTATACTAAAGAGGATGGAGTGCAGGTCAGACTACGTGCTCTGGTGACTGGAAGGGGCAACCCCAGCAGCCTCTGCGCGACCAACGGCCCAGAGGTGCGCGCATGCGTGCGAGGACAATGCTGGCTCCCGGGCTCCAGGTGGCGCGCGACGGGAGAGGTTCGGTGGGTGGAAGGGTGTCACACCCTGCTGGGCTAGGGTCCACAGGCACAGTCCACAGTGCCTCTGTCGGTGGAAGAGGTCCTGGAGCTCAAGATATGAGGCCGGACTTGCTTCCATCCACTTTGTGAGGTGTTTTCGTGCTGACTCGGTCAGGAGAGGAGACCCGACCTGCGCCTGTTTCTAGTGAACCAACACTTGGGTTCTTTAGGCTGTGGGGAGACCTGCCACGTTTTATCCCGATTGGCTTGTTTAATGCTTTCCCAAAGGGTTCCATGTCTTTTCATCCACTGGCCGCTTCCTTGATAATGCCAGTACTCCAGGACCTCCGCTTTACACCGGTGATACCCAGAGCGTTATCTCTGGTCTTTTTAAAATTACTGAAGGCCAAGCCCTGGTTTACATCGCCCTAATCTTCTGTCTGTTTGGACATCCTCAGAACCGATCAAAGTCAGCATATCTGAAAGGAATTTCACTTTGTCATTTCCCTACCCTTCTCCCGACTTCCGTATTCTATTAGAGCAGCAGCATCCACCCACACCGGTAGACCGGCGTGAAATTTTTAGAAGTCTAGAATCCATCCCCTCCATTCTCTTTTGTTCTTCACGCCCTAGGTTGGGCTGCGTATCTCCAAAGACTAGAAACTGATCATAGAATTCTTCTATTCCAACCCCTCTTTCCACTCTGGCAGCAGGCCAGATGTCCAAAATGAAAATCTGATGTCCAAAATAAAAATCTGACCATATTACTCCCCTGTTAAAAACTTTGATGATTTCCCTTTGTTTGTATAATCATTATGGACTTCCAAATTTTTCGATCCTGTTGAACTTCTCCAAAACATTTCATTACTAGCAGTCTCCCATCATTCGGCTTCCAAATTATGGCCTGATGAAACACACATGGAACGTTCTGAACACAACACACGCTTTGAGATTGTTTTATTTAGATTAGGGGCCCTGAGAAATAAACTCAAGTTCCCCGCCTCCCTGCCAGTGCCTCGGGCGCCCCCGCCCCCGCCCCACCGCCCNAAGGCCAAATTTGCCTGTTACTTCAGGTGTTTCTTGACTTCCTACTTTTGCATTCCTGTCCCCTATAATGTAAAGGACATCTTTTGGGGGTGTTAGTTCTAAACTTAGAAGTTGATATTGTACAGTTTGTATTTTTCTTTTCATATTTTGAATGCAACAATTTTTCAAATAAGTCAGTATAATCTATATTAATGATTTTTAAATCATGTTTATATATGTCAGGGTAAGTACATTGGTGATATGTAAAAGTACTGTAGATATAATGTAAATGTAAGGAAACTAGAGATGACAAATTAATCTCCACCTTCATATCATTCATCTTATTTCCTTTATACACATAATCTGCTGGTAAAAATATTTTGTGCTTATTCACAGTCTAAAAACCAGCAAAATTTGTTCTAGTTGGGTTCATTCAGGAATATATTGAATGGAAGAATATAGAACTATGTCTATGGTTCTTCTTGTGCAATGTATCATAAAAGTAGATGGAAAATGTGCCAGGACCTCCTTCCACTTTGAGTTTGACATAATGGGTCAAGAAAGCTAATCCAGTGAGTGAATTACTTTACCTTTATCTCCTTCTGTCAAACAATAGCGTTTGCAAGCATTAGTGGGGCATTGAGATTTCAGAATTTTCTCTTAGCAGTGGTGCCCAAATGATGTTTAGCTCATCAAGTAAGGTTTACCACTGATACACATAGTTAACTGGTGAGATTGTTACATATTAGAATAAATAGTTTGTCCCGTGGCCAGTTTCCTGAAGCATGTAGCCAGATATTGCCTCAGTCTCAATGTTAACATATGCTAGACTTTCTTACTATATACTCTCTGCTCTGCTTCTAACCCCTTTCATGTTATTATTATTTTTTTAATTTCCGTGTTTCTCTACCCTCTTGCCTTTATGTAAATCACTATTGCATCTGGAATGCTTATTATTCTATCTCACCATGTTAAATTATAGTGAAATATCAATGTAGTGAACCAGTGTGATTATCTATAGAGTATTTTTCTGATTGTCAAAAACAAGAAACTAATCGCAAAGCTGGGACTAAAATTCACACATTTCTGTCTTTGCAAGCCAATATATTTAACAGAGTAGAGTGCATCTTAACATAATCTTAATATTAAGAAGGATATAATTTGCAACACTATAATCATTCATCTTTCATGAATTTATTGAAAAGAAACAGAACTATGCCTGAGGGGGAAAATAATATAGAAAAATGTGACTGCTTCAATGAGCTTATGATTAAAACAAAACAAAACAAAATGACACATGAGAGTTAAAAAAGACATTTTTATTATATCTTTTAAACCCAAATTAAAGGTCTGACTTTTGCCTTAAAGAAATTATGAGTTTCCTTTAAAAGTGTTAAGAAAAAGTTGTAAGCAGATGTCTATCTTTAAAATATAATGTTCATTGCCATACCCAAAATGGATACTCCTCAAGGAGCTGGTATAGCAATTCATTTGAAAATTGACAGCATTTTAAACTCAGGTATAAAACGGGAGTTATAAAAACTACTCTAGAAGCATTTAAAAGTAGAATAAAATAAATTTAATATATGTATTTTTAAAATCATATGGTAGATTCATGAGAGGGTGGTAGAGGACTAAGAATAACTTCTAAATCTGCAACACTATCACGGGAAACTGGTTTGATTAAAGTATCATTTCATGAACTAAGGTTTAAGAGAGAAAATAAATTTTATGAAAAAAGATGAGTTCAATTTCATTCAGACTGTTATTGTGTCCTAAGAGATAGCAAATGTAGACATAAAAATAGAATTTTGAAATATGGATGTGAATTTCAGTAGACATCAGTGTCATGTAACTTGAATTTTAGTTTATCAATAAATTAATTCAAGAGAGATAAATCCATAAGAATAAATAAGCACACAGCCTATATTATATTGAATGTTGATTGCTACAATAACAAATTACCCCAAAGCTTAGTGGCATGAAACATTTATTATTTCACAATGTTTGTAATTTAAGAATCTGAAAAGGTATAGGTGATACATTTGGCTCTGGGTCTCTCACAAAAGTACCTTTACTTCAAGTATCCAATGTGAAGGATTCATTTCCTAACTCACTCATGTGGTTGTTGGTGGCCTTCAGTTACTCACAGGAAGTTAAACTGAGACCTCAGTTCTTCATGAGATGTCAAATATAATTGTCTCTTAGGTTCTTGACACATTTTTGTTTAGATACAGTATCTGACAACATGACTTCATCAGAATAATCAAATGAGAGAAGAGAGACTACCAGCAAGAGAAAAAGAATATGTGCAACCAACATGAAAGTCACAATTAAGCTCATATCAGAAATGAAAATCCATTAACTTCCATAATCTATTCATTAGAACCAAATCACTAGGCACAACTCACGTATAATGGGCTAAGTTTACATGGTACAAGACCATGAGTTCTAATAAGTGGGGTCATTGGAAGTAATGTCAAAAGCTAACTGCCACAGCCCCAAGGAGTGAGAAGTAGTAAGAGAAGGAGACTCATGACAAACCTGAGAGACATGTTTAATGTTATCATTTTAAAAGGAAGTGGTATAGAGCTAAGGAAATATTTGAGGAAATATCTCAGGCAGTTTGAATTCATATTCTATGTAAACTATCCAGATATATGGAAATTGTTAACATTTCTAACTATAACCTAAACTGAAGATTTCATGTCTTCTATGTATGCTTTTCTTAATACTATGTGTTCAGCACAAGTCTTTGTTTATTAACCTATTTATGAACAGTGCTACTATTTATATTCATTCAATTTATGTCCAAGATGGCAAAAACCACTCTATAATTAATAACAGATATATCATATTCTGATGATTACTATAAAAACACTCCTTTCTTATATAAAAACTTTTCTTACTGTAAAACACTAGTTTTCTTACTGTAAAAAGACTCCTTTCTAACTCAATAGTTTGAATATAATTTGATACTTTAATTATATTCTATACTTTGTTAATATATAGAATTGTAATCTCTATTATGAAAGTTCTCTGTATTTTATTATATTTCATTTCCAACCTGAGCATCTACAGTTAATAGTCATGAATCAAATCCAATGAAATAAAAATCACAAGGAATTTCTAAATCATCAAAAGCATGTTTAAGAAGTCTGCAGTGGAACTACAAGCTAAGAGAGAATGAACTAAAAAACTGACACTTAACCACAAAAAAAACATGTCTAATTATGTAAGATGATTCATGTGATTCCTTCAGTTGTATAGTTCGTTCCTTGATTATGACTTTTTGAAGGCAATAGCATTTTGCTATAATATAATCATCGCAAAAATTGGCCAACATAATATTAATTAATGAATATTCTCAAGTATATTTTTAAAAATTCAGTTTACAGTTTATTAGTTTATTGACTTTTTATTAGTGTGATATTTTGAAATCATATAATTTTTTTTACAGATAATTCATTGTTACAGTATTAGAAACACACAGGATTTTTCTATGATGACTTTTTTCTTGCATTCATTTGTTAGTTCTACCAGTTTGTGCATGTGTGTGTAGTCTTAAGGGTTTGCCATATATAAGATCATGTTTTATACAAGCAAGACAAAATTCTACTTCTTCCTCTCCAATCTGTATGCCTTTATTTTTTTTAACTCTACCTATGAGATACATGTACTATACTGATTAGAAGCTGCAGAATATGCTTCTACAAGTTGCTCCAAATCTTATAGGAAAATATTTCAAATTTTCAAAGATTTTTTTGGTGGAATAGTCTGTTAGCTGTGGACCTGTCATTTATGAGTCAATTATGTTGAGGTAAATTTCTTCTATACATAATTTATTGAGGTTTTTTTTAATCATGAATTGACACTGAATTTTGTCAAATGCTTTTTCTGTATCTATTGAGATGATCATGTAATTTTTATCCTTCAGTTTGTTATTGTGCTTATCATAGTGAATTTATAGGTTCAATGCTAAATCCATCAAAATCCCAAGGACATTTTTTACAGAAGTAGGAAAAACAATTCTAAAATTCATCAATTCAGTTCAGTTCAGTCACTCAGTCATGTCCGACTCTTTGCGACTCCATGAATTGAAGCACACCAACCCTCCCTGTCCATCACCAACTTCCAGAGCTCACTCAAACTCACGTCCATCAAGTAGGTCAGTGATGCCATCCAGCCATCTCATCCTCTGTCATCCCCTTCTTCTCCTGCCCCCAATCTCTCCCAGNCACCAACCCTCCCTGTCCATCACCAACTTCCAGAGCTCACTCAAACTCACGTCCATCAAGTAGGTCAGTGATGCCATCCAGCCATCTCATCCTCTGTCATCCCCTTCTTCTCCTGCCCCCAATCTCTCCCAGCATCAGAGTCTTTTCCAGTGAGTCAACTTTTCACATACAGAATCACAAAAGAACTCAGCCAAAGGAATCTTGAGAAAGTAACACATAGCTGAAGTATGGTATTGACATTAAGACAGACATAGAGGCCAATAGAATAGAATAGAGATCCCAGGAATAAAACCATATATACAGTCAGTTGATCTTCAACAAGGGTTCCAGAAATACACAATGGGAAATGAATAGTCTTCTCAACAAATAGTGTTAGGAAAATCAGGTGCCCACATGTGAAAGAAAAAAATGAACATTATTTTGCACATTATTTATCATACACAAAAATCAGTTCAATTTGCATTAAAAACTTGCATAAAGACCTGAAACTCTAAAACTCCTAGAAGGAAACATTGGGGAAAAGCTTTTTGACATTAATCTTGGCAATGATTACTTTAATACGACAGCATAGGCAATAAAAGCAAAAATTAGTAAGTGGAACTGCATTAACTAAAAAGATCCTGCCTTATAAATGAAAAAATCAACAGAGTGAAAAAGTAACTTATGGAATGGAAGCTAGTATTTTCAAATCATATTATCTTATAGAAGATTTACAGTATACTGATACATATATATGGAATTTAGAAAGATAGTAATGATGACCTGAGACAACAAAAGAGACACAGACATATAGAACGGACTTTTGGCCTCTGAGGGAGAGGGAGAGGGTGGGATGATTTGGGAGAATGGCATTGAAGCCTGTATACTATCATGTAAGAAAAGAGGCGCCGTCTATGTTCGATGCAGGATGCAGGATGCTTGGGGCTGGTGCACGGGGAGGATCCAGAGAGACGATGTGGGGTTGGAGGTGGGAGGGGGATTCAGGATTGGGAGCTCGTGTACACCTGTGGTGGATTCATGTCGATGTATGGCAAAGCCAATAGAGTATTGTAAAGTAAAATAAAGTAAAAAATAAAAATATTTGATAAAAAATAAAAGATTTATATAAAAATATATAGAACTTGGACAATTCAATAGCAAATACAAACAAAAAGCAAATAAACTGAATGAAAAATGGGCAAAGGACCTGAACAGATATTTCACTAAATAAGACATAAAAATTATATATGAAAAATTATTCAACATCAGTAATAATCAGGGAAATGCAGATATAAACCACAAATGAGATATGACCTCACATCTATCAGAATGGCTTTTATCAAAAAGACAAATGATAAAAAATGCTGACAAAGAGATGGTGAAATTACAACTTTTGTATGCTGTTGGTAGGAACGTAATATGTGCAGTTGCTATGGAGCATAGAGATCCCTCCAAAAAAAAAAAAAA